>JAUMHL010000013.1:31504673-31517309 GCA_032362345.1 Sandelia bainsii
GTGAACTTTTTACGTTTTCCATAAATTTCACCCGAAAGCCAAATATCCCTAACTTTTTGTGAGTAGTGTATTTTATTCACAACAGAACATAGAAAATGTTTAAACTAAGAAAATGTACCATTTTAAGAGAAATGAAGGTAGTTTTGAAATTGATGGGAGCAACACGTCTCAAAAAAAGTTGGGACAGATGCAACAAAAGGCTGGAAAAGTAAGTGGTGCTAACAAGGAAGCGCTGGAAGATAATTTTGCAACAGGTCAGTAACATGACTAAGAATAAAAGGATCATCTTAGAGTCAGAGTCTCTCAGAAGTGAAGATGGGCAGAGGTTCACTGGTCTGAAAAGCTGCGTCTACAATTTGACAAATAATTTCAGAATAATATATCTGGAAGTCCAGTTTCCATGACTCAACTTCCAGATAGCTTCTCCTGGGTGACTGAGAATCTTCACAGATATTTCAGAATAATGTTCCTCAACGTAAAATTGCAAAGACTTTGACTATATCATCATCTACAGTAAAAATGTCATCAAAAGATTCAGAATCTGGAGAAATCTCTGCACACAAGGAACAAAGCTGAAACACAATATTGGATGTTTGTGATCTTCAGGACCTCAGACATTACTGCATTAAAAACAGACATGATTCTGTGATGGACATCACTGTATCGGCGTTTCCAAAAATCACTGTCTGTGAATACAGTTCACCGTGCCATCCAGAAATACAAGTTAAAGATCTATCGTGCAAAGAAGAGGACATATATGAACATGAACATGTGATTAGGATCAGTGTAGTTTCTTTTGCTTAGAAAGAACCTTTTATGCTTAGGTAATGGGTCTCCTTTCAGGGAGGCTGCCATGTTTTCACAATAGCCCAGAGTGGACACTGGCTCTACAGATGGAATTTCACTTCACACATTACTACTTGCTGTGGTCGTAGATGACGACATGTGACCTGATGACCTGCCACACGCTTGGAAAGGGATGGGTCAGGGGTGGGGGGTATTGGAATAAATAGTTGCAGTCTGCAAACTTACTACTAGATGTCACTAAGTCTTACACAATGCACCTTTTAAAATAAGCTTCTACATTTAAAGTGATTCACTCATAAATTCATCAATAATTACAATCAATATCACAATCACTGATGTGAAATCAACCATAATGAGTACTTTGACTTTTCTACTTTGAGTATTTTCTGAGCAAAAACTATTACTTAACATTTAGAACGCAGGACTTTTACATGTAACAGTATTTTTTACATTGTGGCAATGATACTTAAGTACTTCTTCCATCATTGTAATCAAATACTATATGTTTGGATTAGTAGAACTGAACACAAGTAGAAAGATCATCGATTGGTCAGTTTTCAGTCACCCTCTGCTGCTTCCATAGCTCAGTGTGATACTGAAGGGAGAGGATGATACTACAAAGGGCTACCACATAATGTACCTTCTCAGGCAAAAAAACAACCTTTCATTTTAATTTTGAGGAAACTAATGGCTCGTTAAAAAGAAATAATGAGAAATTCTGTGAAATGACCTTAATCAAAATGCATTTGCAGGGAAAATGGCAGACTCGATACTGCCAGGTAAGTCATTCACCATAATACAATGTCAGATTGAGTTTTTCACAGGCTGCAAATCATATTGCTGATGAATCTTATTGAAGTACCCAGACCCAACACCATCTAATCCAAACCCAATCAATTCCATATTAGTCAAAAAGTGGTATAAAAAACTAATTACTGCACCTTGTAGAATACTAACATGAAGGCCATGAGCTACCTGATCTAATTAATAACACTGGTGTCGAAGCAAGGTAATGCAGACCAAAGCAGCTTTGCAAACATAACTGCTAATAACATGAAATACAGTATTTTAAAAATTGATATACAAAAGGGTTTGTTCATTCCCTCTGTTTTTTGTGTGTGCTTAATCTCAAATTTACCTATACAAAGATTCACATCATCAGTTGTCCTCATCTGTGTTCGCCACGTGCAAACAATTGAGGCTGCGACATCAACTCTGAAGTCTGCGTCGCAGCATAGATGAAATAAGCGCTTCGCCACATTAACTGCAGATATGAGGCTCTCATAAGAAGGGATGTCATCGCTGCTTTTTGTTGCCTTGTCAGAGCTACAGGGAAAAGATATTACTACTGCTGCGGTGGAGATCCCAAGTAATCAGTCAACATATTATGATGTGTCACTGCAACCTCACACATCATTGTTTTCATTAGTTTTTAACTCGCGTAACGTCATCTTCATTGTCCAGACAGATGGTAAAGCAGTCAGTTGCAGTGGCAGCCATTATATAAGTTTTATTGCAGCCTCCAGACTGTGGGGAGAACCACCAGCTTAAGCCCCTCCATCACTGCCATCCTCACATCCTGCTGTAAAGTCCATATTTATCCTCTAGTTTCTCATTGTTTTAGATCATGTAGACTATGGTTAGTGTGTGGCCTTGTGTTTCTGGCCTGTGCATCTTTACCACCCTTAGTTACCGACTGCTGCATTACAGATGATAAATTTAACTCCATTTTCTCATTTCTCTTTTTCTTTTTTTTTTTACTCTACAGCAAGTAGTTACCTCCTGTTTCAACAGGAGGTAACAGGAGGTAACTAGCAGACAGAAAGAATCTGGTAGTTCAGCAAGTTAGCAAGTTCTGTAAAAATTTTTTAACACAATCAGAAACCTATGAGTGTCCCTCAGCTTCTCTTTTTATTGGGCTCTTGACTTCCCATGTTCTTTCACCACATCAAAATGGATTTCAGCCCAAATTTGCTGATTTGTTGGGAAAGCAAAGCACTTGCCAACATATAATTTTATTTTTATTTGATTTATTGTATTACCTTGTCTTTACTTTAGTTCAGTAATGAACTTATATTTATAAGCCTATGACAAAATAGTGCAAGCATGACCTCCAGAATGACTACAGCCAGGGTCATAGCCAGGATTTTATCATATACAGTACTAGAATGGCCAGTTAATTTGTTTTGCAGTCGGTGACCAACAAATTTCAAGGAGCAGGGTTGAAGGTGAGAAGTCATGAGCAGAAATACAGACATATCACAAGATGCAAAGCTGTGCAAAGCCTGGAAAGCCAGGCTGGAAGCTGCAAAAAGTAAAGAGATGAGCCACAAAGGTTTAACTGGCTGATGAGACCTAGGGTAAGTGATGGAAAGGCCAAAGTGTGGAGGAAGAAAGATGTTCTCATGTTCCAAATCATACAAGCTCATCTGTAAAAAATAAAATAATGGTGGAGGTAGTGTCATAGCTTGGGTTTGCATGGCTGCTCACTAATCACTAATCTTTGCTGATGAGAGTAGCATCAGAATGAATTCAGAAACATTTTCATCAACACTAACTTGAAGGAACTTCAACATGCAGTACGACAGTGACACAAAACACTCAACAATGAACTTCATCAGAGGGAAAAGTGGAAGTTTGGAAACATATATGAATTGGCCTTCTGTGCAATATAGCATTTTGTCAGCAGCTATAGCAGCATTACAGTATCTGCACTTCTTCACGTATTTATCCTTCAAAATTCCTTCAAAGTGTCGTTTTAGTAAATAACACTTCTACTGTACCAGAGTACAAAGTGTCCAGAATATATCTGTGTGGGTTTGATAGAGTTGTCGATCAATACCAACGACTCAGTGATTACCTGACCGAGTGCTGTTGTGACTTTCAAAACTTACTTTCAGAGCTGTGCTGTGTTTGGATGAAAAAGCCTCTCCACACTGGAACTTTAATTGTTATTAATCTTTTTTTCAGCAGCTCAGTGATGGTGCTACATTGTGCTACAAGTGACGCGTTGGTGTTAAGCATTTTACTACTGAAGCTGAAAAGCTCTGTTGTCAAGCCAAAAAAGTAAATGAAAAAGCTGTATTATCATGCATATTATCAGTGTTTGATGCATGATGGAGTATTTCTACATGGACATATTCATGGATCTCTGGTGTAACTGTAACTTGATACCTTGTCTTCATCTGGTTTTAAAACATAAACTTTTTATACATTTATAAGCCAAGACAACTACAGGACAAACAATATGCAAATTCATCTAATTACAGTATAATGATAAAGAAAACAATAATGATACAATAATAATAATAGATACTTTATTAATCCCCTTGGAGAAATTGGGGAGATTGTAATTATCAAATGATGATAATAATGACCGTTACCTAAGTTTGTTGCTGTCAAAACAACCGCAAATGATTCTGTGCTCTGTTTATGCTTCCTTCCTTCCTTCTTTCCTTCACATGCTTCAGTCTAAAAATATGCAAGTCATAAAATTCTGCCCATTAACAGCTGTCAGCCCTTAATGGTTGAAGTCCACAGCAGAGTTGGAAAGTAACTAAATGTATTCAAAAATTGTTCTGTAATAACAATTTTAAGGTACTTCATTGGAGTATTTCCATTTTATGTCACTTTCATCGTCCACTATAATTTAGAGGGAAATATTGGACTTTTTACTCCATTACATATATTTGAACTATGCAGATTCCTAAAACAAAAGAATGAACTAATACATGCTGCTTATTATTATTAAAATCAGCTCCACCTTTATAGAGCATCTACTTAAGAATTTTAAGTGGTTCTTGTATTTGTAGTGGTGTACCTTTTTAGAAAATATTTGGACTTTTACTAGGGTATTGAGTCCGGGGGCTTTGAATTCCATGTTTAAGCTTTGCCCTGGTCTTCACTGTGATACCAGGCAGCCAGATCTAGAGTTCCTCACAGAAGTCCACCCACACAAAATCCCTGTGTGTCCAGATGGACAAGGCTTGGTAATGAGTTGCTAGTAGTCCAGAATTTCCTCTTTTTCCTGCTGGTAGACTTGTGTCCTATCTAGAAGCCAAATGTTTTCTCCTCGACAGACTTGAATAAATAGGCAAAGCACTACTTTTAATAGTAATGTATTTTTTGCATTTTTATTGTTTCCTGAAGAGTATAACTTTTTAATCAATTCAAGAAATGGCTTCTTTTTTTTATTTTATTTTGTCCAGTGAATGCTTTTTTATTGCGGCAAACGAAGACTGGCCCACATAATGCATTCATAAGCACTGCCAGACTGCAGACTCCTGCCAAAAGAAAAATGATCATGATGATCTATAAAGGGTGCAGTAGTGATACCAGAGATGAAAACTCCAGTCATAAACCATGAGTCAGTTTAATTTGTACCAACATATAACCATTCAACACTACACTATCAATAATGTTTTATCTAAAATAGTTTGATACAGCATTAATATGTGTATTAATCTGTGTATTTTGCTGTGATTCTTGATGAATTGCTATTCTGGGTCAGCAGCTTCTTGCTTGTCTGTATCTGACATCAGATCAAAGTAAAACTTTAACCAGGAGAGTACCTCACTGAGATTAGATTTGTTAGATCTGTTTTACAAGAGTGTCTCCAGAATAGCAGCAGCACATGCTGTCGAAGACAGAATGTACAACATAGACTACACAACCTGAATCTGTTGGCAGTCAAGATTTTGTGTTGATGCACAATGTAGTTCAACAAACTAAAAAGTATTGGTGAAATGTCACACAATGATATCTCAAATCTAAATGTCTATCTAATTTATACATACAGCAAATAGTTTTCATTATTAGGCAGGATATCTATTGTCTTATTTTTAATTTGTCAGTGATTAAATTCCATGTTTGCAGTAACAACACTAATGAAAATATTGTTGTATTCATGAAGCAAAACTTAACCCCCCCCCATATAATAATCAACTTGATTAGGCAGAAAATACATTGATTCTCTTGAGGAAACTATATTTGGACTGAAATAAAAATGTAGCCACAGTTTTGATAGTGCTGGACTCATCGTAGAGTGTGAACATGATTTCTAAATTTCTGTTTAAACTAACCCAAACCCTTAGGTACAACAGGTCCTTACTGGTTCAGTTTGGGTATAGGTCGTCAAACTCCTCCCAAGCATTGTTTAACTGAAGATGACCTGTTGTGCAGAAAACATTTAGATTAATGAGCCTCAGACAGTAGCAGACACCAAAGAGTGCCATATGTGTGAGTTGCACACAGCCCCTCTCTCAATTTGGAGACGGGTGTATTGATCCTGATGTTGTGTGATGGCCACAGATATTTCATAAACTCAAGGAAAATGAGCTACATTCTACATTGGCTTGACCAGACTGAGAAAGTGTCATGAAAAAAGAATAAACACAAAGGAGTGACCGCACCAAGTCTGCAATTTGATGCTCCGATCCAATTTCACCCTTGGCCTCAACAGTAGAACGACGTAAGGATAATAATTCCTACAAACTGCCTGTGTTGCCTGTGCCATGGACCACCAAAGCATCTTTTCCACAGTTAACAAGAGAAGCATCCAACAAAATGTGTCTACAATTCTCAGCGGGACTGGGATAAAATCAAATCCAAGACCTTGACCTAGGAGGGCTTAGTGTGCATGTTAGCAGGCAATGAGATGTTGCACTCCTGACTGCCTTGTTAACTAAGAATCTAGGTGTTAAACTGCAAAAAAGCCCTCAAGTCAAAATGAGGAAAATAGAAATGACCTTCTGGGCAATAACCAGCAGTTTGCAGTAAAGGTCAGAAACAGAGGAGCAGGAAAGTGGAACAGCTAAGACAGAAAAATGAAAGCTCCTGACACAGGATGCTCAGAGCCACACAGAAAAGATGTCAAGCAAAGAGAAAGGTAACAGAAAATGACAAGACGCCCATGGAAACGGATTTGAAAAGACTGAAGCACATGTAAAGTGAAAGAGACAGCTACAGACATCAGATAAGAAGAGGGAAAACAAGAGCACCTTAATGGATAAGTTTGGAATTCTATTAGAGGAGAAGCACAGTGACGCTGAATGGAAAAGAGGCAGGACAAGGACAATGTATTTGAAGAAAAAGACAAATTACAGATAGAAATCAATAATTGTGTAGAGAAGATAAAAGTAAGGAGTAAAAAGACAGCAGAGACAACTGAAGGGAAAACTTACTGAATTGGAAATAAAAAAAATAGAAATGCTAAAATGTTCCACATTCACATTTCTCAATGAAGCATTTTTCAATATAAATATCCTTCCTGCTACAAATAAAACATGTGTAGCCAGAGATATGTAAGTAGTAGAGGAAGCAACCTACTTACACACAGTGTTCCTCACCTCCCTCTCTTGGCTCCAGAATGCTGAGTTCAGTTTTTCCTCATTTTCACACATTTATCTTTCATAACAGTGTCTGACATGCATTATCTGATTTTGAAAAAGTCAGTTGCAGGATAGCGCTGGCCCAAAACGAACAAAGTAATCTCTTCTGCTGATACTTTTTGATACAAATCTAGTTTACAGAACACTGGTAAACACTGCATCAAGGAAACAGGGAAGCTCAGACAAAACCTCAGGCCTTATCTTGCCTACTCAGCTTTTATGTTACTAAAGTAACCGTCATCTGCATAACTTAAAATATACAGTGCAATACGTTTGAGTGAAGCCACTCGAGGACTATGTGACAAAGTTTAGCTTGTTCTGAAGCAGTGCAAGTTGTGACTCACTTGACTTGCTGTAGCTGTGTGCGTTTGCTGCCGAGAGCGTTTCGCACTAAAGGTTTGTAGCACAGAAGGCGATTCGATGTCAGCTGATGCTGGCCGCCCTCGTCACTTTTCATACATTCTGAACTACATATGAGTAACTGTGGAAAGACAACAGCAAGAGTAACATTAAAGCAATAGTAGGATGTTTTGGGAACATCCATCTCAACCTTCTTGCTCAGTGTTGGGAAGATTGATTACACATTTATGTGTGGTTCAAACATAAAGGTGCCCTATAGCAACAGGAATCTGCAAACAGGCTGGCTCTGTGTGAAGGTAACAAAATCTACCATATAGTTCACTACACAACCTCTCATAATATCATGAGTTGTTCTCACACGTCTGCATAGTTGAAACAAACTAGTGTTACCTGGCACTGCAGCACTGGAGACCAGATCAACCCTCACACTGGTGGTAAAGACTAATCTGTGTAGCGTAATAATTATTAGTGATACCTTATCAATCCCCTTGGTGAAATTCTGGACTAGCTGCCCCTTTGAAGCACCAAGGGTTCAGGATCTTGTCCAAGGACACTTTGACCTGTGGCTGGGAGTCAAACCACCAACCTTGTTTTTGTCCTACCAACTGATCCACGGTCACCCCTATTAATGCCTTTACTTTCTAATTCCCAAAGTTCTCCTCACTGCCCTTTTCACTTTTAGCAATATGTAGCCTGGATTGTTTCCACCCAGCTGTCACAGTTAAAATATTTAAACTGCAAGTGCTGTACAGTATGTTGCTGCTGGGGAAATTGTATATTTCTGAATCTAGACCAACCAACAAGAGGCTTCGTCTGTGGAGCTGATTTAGTCACATACAAGTAAGTTAATAAGTTAGACTGGCTTGCTCCTCTGTCCTCTACGCATGTCCGGTGTGGAGGGAGGTCATTACAAAAAATAAAACTGAGCTGAAATGCATGTTGTTTTTGCACCAAAATAGTGCGTGTTTTACAATTTGTTCCAGTGAATGTGGACATAGTCTTTGAGTGAAATTGGTATGGTTGGTGGAAATTCCCAGAGAAGCTCTGACTTCACAATTACAAGCAGCAGCAGCAGTAGCAGCAGCAGCAGCTCCTCCATTCCTCCTCAGCACCAGGCTGACTCGCTGTGAGGGAACACTGCCGAGCTGTAATCCCATAGATCCGCCCCTGCTTTGTAAACACATTAACGTTATGTTACAGTATTTTAATGTTACACATGCAGAAGGCTATGCACCAATTTATTTCTGCATACTGGAGCCCATTGGAAGGAAAAGATGTGGGCAGCATAAACTAAGGTCAGATTGTAGGGACATCAATTCTTCTTCTATTATGTCCTTTTTACGCCACTGGCTCACACAATAAGCTTATGTGGATTTAGAGCCTCTTGTGTTCCTCGTGAACAGGTCTCTGCAGAAACGTGATACTGTGTCTCTATAAGCCCCCTTGAGAAGCTCATTTTTGTAATCCCTTTGCTGAAATCTGGAATGCATATCCAACAGCTGTTTGTTGGTCTTGCCCTGAATCACAGATCCTCTGCCACTTTTTGAGATTGTCCAAAAGGACTCTTCTGATCAGACTGGAGGGGGGGTGAAAGCCCTTTAAATTGGATTATAGTAAGTTCTCTTTTAACATAAGATGACTTTCTGTCTCTTACTACAGTCCACAATGTGTTTTAAGGTGTAGTGTGTGTGTTTTAAGATGAAATATTTGTATCTCTATAGTTCTTCATTTCACCACTATCTACCCTTCTATCTATCTTGTGGTCAGTCTTTTCATTATACATGATTTTCTTTCATTCTGAATGTGCACCATATCCCAAGTCAATACACGCTGACCAAAGATTTAATTGAATTGCCAACAAATCTTGACACTGTGTTAGTGTTATTAGTTTTTGGATATTTAAGACTGCACCAGTGGTTTTTGCATGTTTTGGACTATTAACTACTAATTGCATATACTTTATATCGCTGTTGACCATTTTCCAAAGCACACCCAATGTTCCTAGATTGATTTCCTACCTGTCAATCAGCCATTAGTTTGAGTTAATTTCAATATACAAAAACAATCTTGATGGTGAACAACTTATTGTCTTTATTTTTGTGTATTAATGGAAATTGTAGAAAGGTGATAATGCAGCTGTAAACTTACTTTTTGTGATACTCCCAGTACATGACTGCTGTACTAAGTTTGATTAAATCTAGAAATGACCAAACTTTCATGTCTTTTGTAGGTTAGAGGACTGACGGAGGTCTTAAGAGTAACCTTATAGACACTCCTATGTGTGTCCTGCAGAGGGACTGTTTTGGATGCAGAGTTGCTCCTGCACCTCTTGCAGCTCTGTCACTGGGCCTTTGTACAATGCTGAAGTCTTTGCTGTTTTTCATTTGAACTCCATTGCTGCATTAAAATCATTTCCCTGGTGCTCTCATTATAAACTTCAAAAATACTTTTGGTTGGGCAGATGAACTCTCCACCACATTTTGTGAACATGCATAAAACTGCTGTTAAGATTGCTCTTGATTTCATCACGCCTTCCCAAAAAGTCAACATGCAATTAAGACACTGTTATAGCTTTGAAAAATCCATACAGCTTGCTTGGAATATACATTATGCACTGTAGTTACAGAATACTTAAGGGGTGATGACAGGAGCGCTGTTTGAGTTCTGCTGAGCTATGAGCATCCCAACACAAGTACTTAAAAAAGTGATGCAGTAATTACCGCACTAATTGTTAGCCTCTTGCTCTGCATCTAAACATTTAGCTGAAGCTAGCCAGTTTAAAAACCAGCTTTAAAAGCTAACCTGGGTATCTGACTCAAGTTGCTTGAGTGCTGTTGTCAGCACTGTTACTCTTCTGGGTTTGACAGTAAGAGCTCCCCATATAATAGCCTCAGGCTGTTTCATGCCTAGAGGGATTGATTCAACACTGCTGTCCCTGACCATGACAGTAAAAATGTCCACACATTTGCACTCATCCATGGTTTATTCAGCAAGCTGCTAGCTCACAGCGGAGGCACACTGTGGGTCTTTTTTTTTGTGGATGAAAGGACAGTGATATCTCTGTGGGATGAGGGAGTTCGTCATACTAGGTTCTTGTACTTGACACACTGTCAAAGTGTTTGACACTCGTCTTCTGGTCAGGATATGGCTATGAATATTAAATTCTGCAGAAGGGGCGCTGGTGGCTTTCAGTGAATGCAATAGATGTGTTTCAGTCATATCACTGCTACAACAGTCAGCTTGAGTTAAGAGCACATACTACTGCAGACCTCTGCCGCATTTCAATATTAAGATGTAGTATCAGTTTAAAGCAGCTATAATCACTATTTTATATCAACATGTCCACAACTTTACTGTTCAGGTTCACTCTCAGTGGTCTTAAAGCGTCACTTTGGGCCACAGCAAGCAGCGAAATAGTTCAAATAACCCACTGTGTGTTACGTGTTTAGTAGAAACCAGCGGACACAGTGACACCCCCTTTACAAACTCCCAAAACTTCACCAACTGGTGATAATGTGAATTTTGTGTTAACCTTTAATTAGGTTTAAGCTACTGGAAAATGTTTTACCTCTATCAGGTTTATGGGGCCTGCACCATGAAGCCAGTTCACTTTATTCAGGCTAACTTGGGGTTATCTGGCTTCACCGGGCCTAACGTTGGCTGTTCTGGATAACCAGTACCAGAAAACTAGTTATCAACCAATTCTGTGAAGCCTGGGTCTTCCTGTTAGGCTATTCTGAATGTGATGCATATAAAATATAAAAATGACCAATGTCTGAGAGTTACCTGTCACCAGATGCCTGTTGTAGGAGTAGCTGCCTCACTGGTAGGCTCATTTAAAATCATAGGAATTTTTTCTTTTTCTAATAAAAGGCCAATAATTGTTAAAGAGTCTCCTTATTCTGAGCTGCAGTGATGGAATAAGTATAAAAGCATTGACTCTTGTTGAATTGAATTGAATCTTTGCACAATTAAGACAGCGTTACTCATGTAGTTATTTAGTCATGAACTCACTTTTAGTTTGTTGGAAACTTGGTTTTAAAAATACAGTGACAAATGGAAAGCCTGAAACAGGAAAAACAATTGAACTGATCAAGAAATATACTTATCACGCACTTCATCGTAAACTGCTTTAATGGGATCCTGTATGAACGATGATGCAGTTTTATCAATGATCTAATTGGTCAGAGTTTGGGCTGTTTATAGGTTTCGGTCTGATCCTCTGAAGCACTATAACTTAACACAAAGATTTAACCCAAATAAAAGTGAGCCAGCTTTGTCGTACTGGAAAACCTGAGCTAAGCCCAAAGTTAGCTGGATAACCCACTAATTTCATTTTGTGGTATCATGGTTTGAGGACCCTGTTCCACTGTGCTTCCAGACCTCTAAACTGCTGCCTACTTCTCAAATTCAGATTCCTCTAACCTAAGTGTCCATACTGTACCAACCAACATGATTTCATCCCACAGCATCACATAATGACGCTTTCCACTCGCTGTCTCCATACCGATGCTAAACGTACTCTTTGATGTCAATACTTGATGCACTGGTTAGATCACACCGTGACGCTGTTTGGGTGACGGTGGCTACCTGTTGGTCGTCTTATTGGAATGATCAGATATATCACGATTTGACAGCTGGGTTAGGGTTAGGCGCAAAAAATTTAGATTAGGTTAAGTTAAAAGATAAAATAAGTTTTTCCTGGAAAGGGCTTGTTACAACACACAGTATCAACTGGGACATCTCCTCACTTCGCAGCCTCCCATATGAAAGTTGTTTGGTTCACCCATCCATTCTAACAGCCTCACCATGCAGACTTATGGGTCTCCTGTAGACCTACCTTCCTGCTTTGCGCCCATCATAATTACTGTAATCACTAGTGGTTGACAAAGCATAATAAGCTGCTAGCACAGATAACCGATGGGATTATTTTGTAAATTTGGACAGTTGCTTCAAAGTTGCGTCTAATGAATGGAAACACAAACAAGCCAGTAGCTCAGAATGTCATATACACTACTCACAAAAAGTTAGGGATATTTGGCTTTCGGGTGAAATTTATGGAAAACGTAAAAAGTTCACA
>JAUMHL010000013.1:31522549-31582416 GCA_032362345.1 Sandelia bainsii
AACACACTGTATGATCAATATGTAACTTGATAATTTAGGTGATCGCTTTTATTTTGTAATTTCCTATTAAAACGGAAATTTTATATTGAAAAGACTGCCAGCAGTCGTGGTATATCCTCTTGAGGCTAAAAAGTAAACAAGGGAAAAACGGTAAAGGAGATAAAAACAAGGTGTTAAGTTAGACAAAACTGTGCTTATATTTAGCTTGTTGTGATTTAAATACAGTCCTACATGGTTTTAATTTGTTCTCTAGATTCGGTTCGTTACACGAACGTACGTCACAACTCTAGACGACATCTCTTTGGTAGAGTAAAGGGTAAAAAAAAAAGTAACGAGTCGAGTGTTGTCTAATGTAGCAGAGTAAGAGTAGCGTTAATTCTTAACAAATCTACTCAAGTAAAAGTCAAAAGTATGGTGCAGTAAAACTAATTCTAAAAGTAAATTTTTTTCAAAATGTTACTTAAGTAAATGTAACGGAGGAAATGTTGCTTTCAGACTCAAAGGGTCACTTAAAATCAAACACCTTCACATAACCTACATCCATAACTGTGATGGACAAGATCATCCATCTCATGTTGTAATGTGGGGAAGGTTTATGCTTGGCAGTCGAGGAGGTCAGTGCTACACAAAGCATGAAACTACCTCAGACTGACTGTGTGTTACTTGATGGTACCCTTAACACTGCTGCCATTTTTGCAATGTGTTGTCTTACCTGTGTTAAACACCTGTGTCGTCTTCTTCTTTATTTTCATGCCAGTTGGCTAGTGATGGGACTTGCTGTGCCGAGGCTTCGGAGCGTGTGTCGCGTAATCCAGGGAATTTTTTGCGAAGCGTGTATCGAAGCTTCCTTCGATGACGTCTGAAGCCTCGCCAGTGGGACGTACCACGTGAGTGGTTCAGAAAGTGGTTCGCGATTTGGCGTGCCGTCCAAAATATATAGGATAGTGAAACGCAATAAAAATGAATATATATAATGTTTTCCCAAGTTACAAAACCACACTCACTCTCCTCACCCCCTCACTCATTATACCCATGTGAAACTGTGGCAAGACAGTTTTAAGAGCATTATACTGTATATAGTTACACTAGGAACACATCTGCCTGTCTTACAGTCTTTGACCAGCAGGGGGTTTGTGTGCACATGAAGCCAGAGATGAAGCCTCGAGAAATGAACCATTTTGCGAACCAATTGGCTGAAAGGCTTCAAAGCTTCATGAAGCTTCATCTGGCCATCACTACAGTTGGCACACATTTGGCATTTTGGTGCCACAAACAAAGAGTCTTCTTCTTTTACTTCTTTGATTTTAATGGTGATCTACAAACCAACATGAAAGGTGTATGCCACCACCTAATGTGTGAAGAGTCCTCTGTGGAATTGAGAGCTATTTATACTTGCAGTCTGTTCCATGTTTAAGTAGTAGGAGGTGGGGAACTATGGGTATTTTCTGTAATTTACTTCTTTTTTTTAGGAGAAGCATATTTTACAGAATATTGAATATTAATATAATATATAATATAATACTGTTTGATTTCTGAAGCAAACTCTAATATATGTAAATATTAATCTGGCCAAATAGAATGACCCTGGTCCTTGAAGGCCACTGGCATGCCCACTGCTGAGTACCTGGATCAGGTGTGTTCAGCCAATCAGAAGCTGTAAATGGAAAACAACTGGAATAGGAAAACAAGTTAGTCCACTTAATTACTCAGTGCAACGGTATTTAAGAGTCAGGATAGCTGGTGAGATTTGCTTGTTCTTGTCAGGCTGTTGCATATGAGACTTAATAAATAATAAATGTCCATTAAGGAACTAAACAGATCTCTGCTTAAGTCTCATTCCTGCACATCAAAAGAGCAACATGACAATAAACTATTGCTCATATGTGGTGGAATATTTTATTTTTGCATTTTTTGTGAGTGGATTTCCTTTAGAAATGTGTTGTTTGTACACTTTTTTCTGCTGTTCCTATAGCTGCAATGGTCCACTCCACAGTTCTCCACGGCAGATTTTAAGCTGTCATGTCCTCTGATATATTTTACTAGGTGATTCCTCATCCTCCTGTTCTTCTATTTTTCAGCGGTGTCTGTCTCACATGTTTCCAGTTGCTCTGCCAATTGCTTTTTCTCCAAAGATACAGGACCTCAGCAAAAAGAAAAAAAATAGTGACAGGGTAAACTGGAAAGAAAAGCAGCGAGGGAGAGCATGTGTCTCTGTGTCCCAGCTCTATCTTAGATGAAGACAGAGAGAGCAAGAGAGTGAGAGTGAGTACATGAGAGAGAGAGAGAGAGAGAGAGAGAGAGAGAGAGAGGGAGAAAAGGAGCCTGGAATAAATAGGGTCAGTCCAGTGATTGTCCACGAAAGGAACTACTTCTGCATGTGTGTGTGTGTGTGTGTGTGTGTGTGTGTGTGTGTGTGTATATGAGGAATGGAAGTGTGTGTTTGCCTATACTGATGCTTTATAAGGTCTTTTTCTCTCCATCCTGTGTACTGAGGACGAAATACTAATAATCCACAGCTATGAGCCGGACCACCTTCTTTGAGGTAAGGCCAGAGATAACAGTGATTAACTGAGACTTTACATTGTCACATTTTCTCTATGTTATATTTTCAATGACTTTGACCTTTTTCAAGGCCTGACTTGAGCAAAAGTTTCTTGAAATGAGATTTAATAAAGGTGAAGCAGAATATGGGAAGTGTTTAATAAGGTTATTGTCTTACATCTTTAAAATCAATCAGGTAATTAGTTGAAGTTTATTGTATTATAGATTTTTTTTTTTTTGCATTACATTACATTATCCATCAACTACCACATGTTGACTCTCATCAGATTAGCAGCATTATGATAAGAAATTCAGCAAACCAAAATTATAACTTACTGAATTCCACAGATAGAGCAGTAAAAGTTTGTAAAGTAAAAGGCAGAGTTTAAGAAAGTTTCTGGGTCAAAACAAAGAAAACTGAGCTGGAGCCTTTTTTGCATAATTGTTCTCTTGCTTTCAGTCCTGTCTCAAAGGGCCTGTTGAGCACTAATGAAGAAATAGACTGGTAATTCTCTGTCAGCGCAGACAGACTGTGAACACAACCTAATTTGCAACATACTGTGGGATGTGAGTAATGCTCTCAATACCTGTTGTGTAAAGGCTGTGAGCCACATTAGCAAATAATTAGGTGGTTCATGAGAAAGCAGTGTCTGTGGAAACATGCAAAGTCTTTGTACAAAAATTGGATTTGACGTACTTCATTGATCCCTATGGTAAAATTGTTGTTGGACAGGTGCACACACACACACACACACACACACACACACACACACACACACACACTACTACTTGAATAATTTGACATTTGGTAAACACCCTTTGCTTTTGTTCCTGGGGTTAGATGAGAACACTGACACCACAATAAATATGAAGCTACACTGTGAGGATAGGGGTGTTGATCTTCTCAGTATGAGTTTATTTTACAAAATTATGAGCATCCATCTAGCATCAGATTTCAACCACATAATGCTAAGATGTTGATAACTGACGTTTTAGGAATCTAGAGCACTCATGATACATTTCCTCCTGTCTAATTTCCCATCTGTGTTTTGCCGTCACCTCATCGTTCAGGTTTCAGAACAAGGTGGCATCTTGTCCATCTCTCACTTTTATAATGATATTTTGAAAGTGACACAGTAGAAACCAGTGTTAAGCTAAGTATCTTTCATGAGCTGTAAATTCAGGAGGCCTATATCTAGCAGCTGGGACAGATGCCTGTGGAACATTCAGGGTACGCTGTCAGTTGGCAGCATGCAAAGAGACAGCTGAACGCTTAGCTAATTACTTTCCTTGACTGAAAAAGAATTTCTGTCCAGTGAGAACAGCAGATGGCAGATGCTGGGAAGCCATATACAGCTAATCAGCTTCAGTGGTACGCTCAGAGTTTGAAGTAGTGACCCTGTGGTTGAAGAACAGTGATTACATTCATACACAGCACCCTCACAAGCACATACTGTACTTATGACCTGTTCTGTCAGCAGAGCCCTGTATCCACACGAGAGGACAGGGGCATCTGATGATCAGATTCACAAGGGCACAGCTCTGCCAAGCGCACAGAATTTTACAACACACAGCTCTAATGACGCTCTTGTTGCTCTTCGCTGACATGCAGATGCATCAGCACGTGTCCTGAGAATGCAGTTCCATCCAACAGATGGAAAGCCAAACAAACTCATCTCCTAGGACATCTAATACTGAGACGTCGGCAAGTCCCGTGCTCAGATCCTGCAAAGCACAAATGCCCACTGCAAAAAGCTTCAGGATAAATTCTCATATTTATATCTAGAATTGTGAAGTGTACTGCTTGTTATATGTGTAGAGCTCTCAGTCTCCCTCCCACTCTTATTCTCTGTTTCTCGACTGTGCACTCAGCAAATCTTTAGGTATCCATTAGTGGGTTATTACACTGTCCAGGAAGGGAGCAAATTTAGCTGGGACAGCTCTGCTGAGCAGCACAGTGTGGACTGCTTTCAGGGCAAATTGTGTGCCGCCACCCACCATCCTGCTTGCATATGCTGTACATCACTACTGACATGGTCTAATTAAGATGAAAAAAGATGTGTGCAAAAGAGCAGGAGGACAACGGATTCTTTTTCTCTACCAGAGGCATTATTCAAGCTGAGATGACTCTAGTTGATCAGGAAACTGGACCCACTTGACAGCAGCGCCCCTGAGAAGCTTAGTCATATAGATATATTTTCATTGTTTTAGTTTTTGCAGGCACAATGTACACTTTTTTCAGGTGCACAGATTGTATAGGGACACCTTTTTTTTTTTTTTTTTTTACTATAAAAACTAAATTTCCAGTAATCCTTTGCTTGCATTTCTAGCATTTGCAACACCATTAAGAGCTAGAAACGCTGTCTCTCTGTGGTCTCTTAACTGAACTCTGTAACTAAGCAAGAAATATTTAATCTCATGTCATACTATAGGTAGGTCTGGGCAGTAATCCATCCATGGCCAATATGTATAGATGTCTGGTAACAGTTTGTTAAGAAACCTTGATCACATCAGTTAGTAAATAGATAGTTTGTTGATACTTGACATCCTATCTACTATTATTGAAGTCATCTGATAATGGACAGGATCAATCTTTACAGCCTTGTTGTGAGAGGGGTGTAGGGAGGGATGGATAGTAAAGTCCAGCTTTTATGGCCTGTGGGATTCTTGCTTATGTTGCATGTAGATGCTGAATCACTTTTAAGACATCCTGAATTTTCACTAATTGAATATGAGGCATAAATCGAAATCTATGTTAATCTCTTGTGCGTGTGTGCCTGACACTTACTTCCTGGGTCTTTACCAAGGTGGTCCATCTTTTCTTCAGGTGGAGGTCCTGGATGCCAAGACAAGAGAGCAGCTTTGTTTTTTAGATAAGGTATGCTGACATATGTCTGTGATTTGGATGTTTTAACACATCTTTTATCACTTCATTGATAATACATCACAGCTACTTTATGTTTCTGTTCCATTCAGGTGGAGCCTTACTCAACAATAGGAGATATCAAGGCCCTTTTTTACAAATCATGTAAGTGGTTAAATGTACTGTTCATCTTATTTACTATTTCTGTAATTTTTTTCTGGCCTCTATGTTGTATATCTCTGAAAGTAAAGTAAGTATAAGTATCAAGAAAATTATATGAGTTGATTTGATACTAAATCATCTTATAGTACATCATGTTGCATCACATCCCCTGAGAGATGCTCTATTAAAAACAATTTCTTGTTTACTCCTGCGAATCCTGCAGTGGTTCTGTCATCGGTGTGTGTCTGGTCAGAGATGACAGCCAGAGGCCATCAGCATCCATCAGCCCACTAGAGCTCAACATTATTCCATTGTGATCAATTATTCTTGGGCCTAAGGCCAAAATGTGTGTGCAGTACTTGCGCTGTCCAACCCTGTGTGTGTGTGTGTGTGTGTGTGTGTCTCATCTGCTCAGATCCTCACTGGTATCCAGCAAGACAGACCCTGAAGCTTGATCCCAGTAAGTAGCCATGTTGTATAGTTAATATTATTATTATTATTACACAACAACTATTCATTGTACTGTAAAAAACATCATCACCCACAAACACTGTGGGGTGATGTCAGAAAACATAATTTCCCAGTTATTTAAGGAGAATTTACAGTGTCAAGAAGAAGAAGTGAACTTTTTACATTTTCCATGGTGTTTTTTGCATGAAATGTGATCTGATCTTCACCAAAGTCACAAATATCAACAAACACAATATTTTTAAGCTGATAAAACATAAACAGTCCTGATCTTTCATGTATTTACTGAACACACCCATTAAACATGCAGAGTGATGGTGGAAAAAGTAAGTCAAACATTGTTTTAATAACTGAACATTTGGCAATAATAACCCAGAGCAAGCACTGTCTGTAGCTGAAAGGAAAGAGATTTGTGGAGTGATGACACTAAGGTTGGATTATTCGTATTATTATTCATTTCACTACCAAATGAGGGAAATTTGGAATGGCTACAAATGGCTTCAGAGTCCACTTCATAGAAGGTGTGCAGTAATTGGAATGGGAAATATACTGAAAATGTTCATCCAGGCTTCTGTTTTATAATTTATCATGTATATATGTAGTGCTACATCATTTCATATACTGTATGCTTAGGAGGGATATGCATCTCTAGGAAAGCCACTGAAATAATTGAAAAATGATGGGGGTGCATTTAAAATGACCTCTATATGTCAGACATATTGCAGAACCTAGCTTTCAAACAGGGAATCTAATGAGAGCTATTATGCATTGTGAACCAATAACATTTGCAATAACCTTCACTCTGGACGTGAATGAAAGTCATAAAAAAACACAGCACGTCTGTACAGAGCCACCTTAAGTAGAGTATTTAATCCATTTTCCATTCATTTTAGCCTAAATTTAAAGACAAATGCAGCACTTGAAGTACATATGAAAAGATCTACTGTGAGGTATTACATTTCATGGCTTTTGTTTCATGTGTCCTACGAGGTCTATCTTCTTACTAAAAAGTACAGACATTTGGTTAAAAGTTATCTGGGACAGGTACCCCTGAGGATATTCTAAAAATGTCATCCAATTATCTGTAGCTGTGCCACTGTGAGAGAATGTGCACAGACATTCATTAAAAAGACTGAAACACTATTATTAAATAACCTAAAGTCAATCTGTCAGTGTGGTCATTTGCAAACTACATCAAATGAAGCTGGATTTAAGTGCATGAAATATTTATCCAGGTTTTCTTTTCTCTTTTCCAGAGGGTAAATCACTGAGAGATGAGGAAATCTTACAGAATCTACCTGTCGGGACCACGGCCACCATGTACTTCAGAGATCTTGGTCCACAGTTAGGCTGGACTATGGTGAGAAGAACACACGCAAAAATGTACCAATACATTTTACTTTAAAGTTGAAGTATACGTTGTGTTTTCATATTTGCAAATTTTAAGAATTCCGGCTTATTATTTAGTAGTGTTTTGTTTCCAGGTGTTCCTGGCAGAGTACATTGGTCCCCTTCTCACCTACCTCCTCTTCTATTTTCGAGTTCCACATATTTACTCTCACAGATATGCCTTTACCTCCAGTCCCCATCCTGTTGTCACGTAAGTGTAAAAGAGAAATGTGGTTACATTTGATAAGGAATGTATATATCTAACATGCTTTGATCCATATTATTCTTCCACCCCTCTATGCATAGTATGCAACAGTAATAATTGATACTTTATGTATTCCCTTTGGGGAATTCTTGTGGACAGGCAGATCCTTTGAAGCATCTAAGGTTCAGGGTTCAGTATCTTGTCCAGGGACACCTCAACATGTGGCCTGGAAACTGGAGGAACTGGTAGTCAAACCACCAACATTTGTAGGTTTGTAGACGTCAACCAGTTCAGCCACCCTTGCCCCTTTCAAGCCAGAGTTGCCTGTTTAATACCCCAAACACACACAAAAGCAAAGACTAAAACTTGGAATAAAGACTTTTTTACTGGAACTCCTGTGTTATCATGGGGTGTAATTTCCTGAACCAAGGTAGATGAGAGAAGTCACTGGCAGCCATTCTCTGTATTTTAACACTGAACGTAAGATGGTGATGGAAGCCTAGTCTTAGCCTCTAGCTGGCTAACTAGCATCGACTACCCTTGCATTGATCACATTGCAGTTTAACAAATCTAAAAATGATAATTATTATCTTTGTAATAAAGTTTTAGTTGGTCTCATTGGTATTGCCCCCAGCCGCTGACACAAGCAGTTCTTGTTTCTAGACCAACAAAGACTTGGTGCCACTCTGTTTTCCTGGCCCGGAGCCCATTCTTTGGCTGTCAAAATGTGAAGAACTTTAAAATTAGGCTTTGGTTCCTAACCAGCACTCAGATTGGCTTGATGGAAAAGAGGCATTAGATATGTGTAAGGCAGCTTTTCACACTGGCAGGTGATGCACAGGGTTTAAACTTAACTAATCGGTTAGAAGGGGGCACGTCACTGAGAAACCTTTGGTTGGGAATATTTCTGCAGACATGCCGGTGCTGTTCTGTAAATCTCAACGCTTTGACAGCATCTTACCACATTAAGAGAAGTTATGGAGCATATCTCTACTAAAAAAGTAGAAAGTCACATGTAGCTTTAAGCTGGATAGAAAACAAGCACCCACATGCTGCAAGTATATTTACTGGCATAAGACTAGATTTAGATTTAGCCCATAATTGACTTTCATACTGGCTTAATATGCCTCACTGCGTATGGGATGACATCTATTGAGTATAGCTGAGTCTCAGCCAAATAAAATCATTAAAAATAACTGTACTGCGCCTCGTGTCAGTGTACCATCTATCAAAACATTGATCTTTTTTATCTCTGATTTGTTGCAGACTACAACGAGACTGAAAGCAATTCAGCCATTCATCCTCTTTGTCTTTCAGACTAGCTTGTGCCTGTCATACCTTCCACTACGCAAAGAGGTTGATAGAGACTATTTTTGTGCATCGTTTCTCCCATGGGACCATGCCTCTCAGGACGATAGTTAGGGTGAGGATGTGACTACCCTTGAAAAGAAGATTGTGGTAAACTCTTAAAACATGTGGCCTCTTTTCCCCCTGTACAACAGCTGTTGTGATACTATTTTTAGCCAAAGGACTAGTTCTAAAATAGAATTTCAGTTCATTGTACAATATAAAAAAACTAACAATGTGAAAAAAATTGTGTCACTGTTCAAATATTTATGGACCTGACACATATTCAGATCCGTTTGTTCCTTTTCACAGAATTGTGCCTATTACTGGGGTTTCTCAGCTTGGCTGGCCTACTATATCAACCATCCTCTTTATACACCTCCATGTAAGTCAGCACACACACACACACACACACAATGTTGTTCTTGTTTTTAACACTGTAACACTATCTCTCTTCACAGCATATGGAGAACTACAAGTCAACTACGCACTAGTCATATTTGTGGTATGTATACTGATATTCACACTGTGGACATAAATTCATATGATGCACTATGGCTGTAAGAAGTGAAAGGCTTATTTGTGTTCCAGATGTGTGAGCTAGGAAACTTCTCCATTCACCTGGCTCTGAATAACCTCAGAGGAGACGGTGAGTTGTTGAGTTTTACTCTGTTTACTTGCGTTCTAGCTGAAGACAGAGTCTGGAGAGACTGCTCCATCCATCAATTTACAATTAGTGTGATAAATCCTACACACTAAAACCATTCCCATGCCCCCAGTTGATCATTTGTTTAGTGCTCTCCGTGCTAACACTACTTTGGTTGATCCACAATACATTCCCATGATTAAGATAAATGCCACTTAAAATTTCATTTAAATGTCATAAAAACTCAATCAATTGTTTTTTTCTCCACCAAACTGTTTCTAAGGATCCAGGTGCAGAAGATATCCTATTCCAACTAAGAACCCCTTCACATGGCTATTTTTCTTTGTGTCCTGTCCCAATTACACATATGAGGTAATACAAAGCATTAACAGTCATTTAAAAGGCTGATCAACATCACCCATCTCTTTATCTGACTGCATATTTGACCCAATCTGTAGGTTGGAGTTTGGGTGAGCTTTACCATCATGACCCAGTGTGTGCCAGGTATGCACAGTACATGTGCTTTTGTAGATATATACAGGGGACTGCAGGAGGGTGATTAGACATACTGTTTCAAGCCCCTACCTGCACCTTAGCAGTTTAATTGTTGAAACTGTACCTCTGTTATGGTATGTCTTGTTTTTCAGTGGCGTTGTACACTTTACTGGGCTTCATTCAGATGACCATCTGG
This sequence comes from Sandelia bainsii, assembly GCA_032362345.1. Lineage (NCBI taxonomy): Eukaryota > Metazoa > Chordata > Actinopteri > Anabantiformes > Anabantidae > Sandelia > Sandelia bainsii. The sequence continues at coordinate 31,532,862 of JAUMHL010000013.1, forward strand.
GCCAAATGGAAGCACAAAGCCTACAGCAGGGAGTTCAAGGACTATCCCAGCCTTCGGATGGCCATTATTCCCCTGATTCTCTGACAGTGGTAGCTCAATGGGATAAGCATCAGACTGGGATGCAGAAGGTGGCAGGATCAAATCCCTTGAGCAAGACACTCAGCGCTAGCTCCTTGGAAGTCGCTTTGGATAAAAGCGTCTGCCAAGCAAAGTAAAGAAATTGCAGCAGATTATAAAAGCTGTACAGGTACCTGCAGAGAGGGTGGATATGGTGGCCCAAGCCCCTGCCCATTCTTAAATGAATCAATCAAAGGTGCCCTTCAACATTAACTACCCCCCTGGGTGCCTAGCTATTTTTCCCCATTACTGATGATCTCAGTGTATAAACTTGTAATAATTTAAGTTCTATAAGTTACACGAAAGTAATTGTTTTTTGCTTAGTTTGGATGTGTGGATGTATGTGTGTGGAGTGATGTCACATTACATTAAAAAAAGTTAAACAAAATAAAAAATAAAAAAAGTAAAACAGATTTTTTTTGTCAACATATTATCCATTTATATGTATTTGTATTAATGGATACATACATTAAAAAATGTTAGATTGGAAAATGATCTCCCTACTAACAGATATTCTTTACATTTGAGCACCTGCCCTGGTGAAACTCTGCACATCCGTGAAGCTGTATATTAAAAATTTGGTGCTGCCAACTATTCACTTTTGATTAGTAAATGAAATTAAAAGATTATGAGAGATCATGAGAAATTAGAAGATAATTGTCAGTTTTAACAATGGGTTTTAGTTATAGTTCTAAACCAAGGAGTAGTTCTCTGTGCTGTCTAGCCTATTAGCCCACATGCTGTGTTACATCTTCTCACTGATAAATGCTTACAGCTTTAATTAAGTCTTCAGGTTAAGTGAAAGAAATAGAATATTCTTTCAAAATAAAGTGCCTGTGGAAGCAAATTGAAAATGCCATGGTATCCTGTATGATCTCATATGCTCTCAGGAGAAATGCTGATAAAGCAAACATTGAGTTATGCTAATGTAAAGCTTCCCCACTCTATATCTCTGCTAACTGTCGATTCTCAGGTTTTCTGTCAAATTGTATGTAAAGTATCTGAAGTCAATAAAAATCTATATCATAAGGAAAAATCCATTTTATTTGCACACACACACAAGTGTTATGACACTATGTAAAGTACCGTCATCTTTACTGTATAATTGAATACAGTTCAACAGCAGCACAAACTACACCCTTCAAACTGATCATAGAGTTGAATCAACACCTCTCTGAAACAGTTTGAACATAAAAAACTGACATTTGTCATGTTTGTGAAGGATTTATTTTACTGTTGAATTAGACTGCATTGGTTTTGCTTGGTGTGGCCAACCTAATAAACTGGCAACTGTATGTATGTATGATAAACAGCAAAGTTTGAACAAGACATAAAAATGATTAAAAAATTAAGTTCACAGCAGCAAGAGGATAGTGTAAAATTGTTACCTACTAGCAGATTGCCATCTTGGTAAATACAGTAATGCTTCATTTAAAACCGCACCAATAAACTACTAAGACTATGATTCTCGTGTTAATTTCACAGTCCTAAAGAAGGCAATAAGATCATTTTGCTTGGCATCTGAGTCAAACACACAGGACCTACGCTTGCCTTGCAGTTCACATCACTCAAATTCATGGTCCTTGTCATGGTGTAGATCTTAAAGCTAAGCTTTAGTTTGCAAGGCCTACAAGGTGAGCAGGAAGTGGAACATATAGCAGGCACATAAATGCTCCACACTTTCCAAATTCAAAGCCCACTAATACTGTTTACTGGAAAAGCAAGGTAGAGCATGTGCAGCATTGTCAGTCAAACATGATGTGCTATACTGTATTTCATGTTTCAGTTATCGCTGCCTCCTTCACTGACCGTGTTTCAGCTTAAAAGATCAGCATGGACTGTTCCAAACAACTGTCTACATGTGGATCAGAAATGCACCCATACTTGGAGGATACAACCAGCTCATCCTCTATGGTTTTTAGTCTCCCAGAACTGATTATGCTCCAGTTACTTGTCTCAGCCAGGCCTAGGCCAGGCCTGTGTGATGACACTACAGTGAAATAAAAATCACTGTTGAGTTCACTTCCCCTCAGACTTCATGGGTGTGGTGTCAATATATCGTTGTGCTCCAGCAGCTTTTGGATGCAGCACGATAGCATCATCCTCTCTTGACTGTTGCTTGGCAAAATTCACAAAGACCTACAGGAAAATGAAAGCATCCAAATAAAATGTTTGTTTGAAGCAGCAGGTGGAAAGAAGACATATACTGAGGAACTACAAAAGCAAAGTTGAAAATCTTTAGGTTAGGTGAATTTCCACTGAAAAGTTCTTGGAACTTTGCTGGGGTAAAAGTACTTTTGAGGGAATTGTGAAGATTTATTTTAATCTTCCCCAGGAAGATAAAATGCTACATAGTATTAAACCAATCAGCGACATTCCCTACCCCAAGACCAGGGACTTTTTTGGGGGGTAGAAATACAGTCCCGGACCTAAGTTTTGACGCTGGTTCCTTTAGTATAAACAAAGGTAGAGGAACTAAGATCCTCAAAAGGTTCCTGGTCCCCTTGGAAAGGTTCCAGAAGTGGAGATGGGCCTGTTGTCTATTACATTACTAATTTACCTGGTCGAGAGTGGTCTGTGACACTGAGTAGTCCTCTATGTTGAGCTTGTCTTTGTTAGCGAGAACCATTTGAAAGATCCTAGCCAGGGAGGAAGAGGAGATCTTGTACTGTAGAGTATTGTAGTGTTTTTCCCTCTGGATGCAGCCAGGGAAGGTGCTCTCCATGAAAGCTTCAGCAGGGTTCAGATCTGGGGCGCAACCGGGCTTAACTGCCCTGATCTTCATAGTGACCACATAGCCATCACCAAATCTATGTGATGTAAGTTAATGCAAAATCAAAGATTAGAACTTTCATAGAATCCTAAATTGAGTTTGGATTAATTGATCTAATCATATGATGTAAATATCAAATGTTGATCAGGACCAACTTGTATTTGAGATGCTGAATTGTTCCCAGACATTTGAAGGATCCATTAACCATAATAGCTAAGCGGGTACACAGCGCCTCACATTCCTCCATACTGTGAAGATAAAATCATACAAATTTAATGCTGTACTCACAACAAAGGTGGAATAAGTATTCAGATCATTTACTTTAATTAAGTAGTGTTACATTAATATAATAATACTCAATACTGCATTCAAAATCCTACTAAGGTGAAAGTATTATCAGTTACTGTAAAGTTGTGTTCTTTGTGACTGATATAGCACTTTACTAGTATATGACATTATTAGGCTGTTAGCATTTTCCAGTGCAGCTGGTGGCTAGTTTACTCAAGTGGTCCATGGTCACAAGATAAATCAGAGAGGTTGTGAGATGATTAGATGGAGAGAATTTTTTTTTTTTTAAACTGATACACAGATCTTTTTTGTGTCTAATCTTTATTTATTGTGAAATGCTGGATAATTTTTTTGTCAAGACCCCCAAGCGCAAGATGGAAAGCCATTGATTTAATCTTTACTTATTTTAATTCACATTTTTTGGTTTAATCAATATGAATAGTTAGCATATGGAATGATTTATTGCTAAATGTTAATCAGATAATTAACTAAAGCTGTCAAATAAATGTAAAAGTGTAATGAAGAAATACTCAATTGAAGCACAAGTGCCTCAAAACTGTACTTAAGCACAGTACCTGAGTGAATGTTATTAGTTAATCTCCAGCACTGGCTCACATACACACATATATTATATATACATATATACACATATATTATTATATTTACTATCTTACCTGTGAGAGGTGAGAACCACAGCTCGTCTGTCCTGAATAACACTCATAATGGAGTTCCAGAGGAAGCGTCTGGAGAGAGGGTCCATACCTGTAGTGGGCTCATCCTAACGTACACACAGAAAACCCAGTCACACACACGTCTAGCATCTTGTCTAACCGTACTCATGTAACTCCCTCCAGACCCAGACGTGTCACTAGTATTGTCCTCACCAGCAGCACCAGGGCAGGGCAACCTATCATGGCAATGGCTGTGGAAAGTTTCCTCCTGTTACCTCCACTGTAAGTCCCAGCACTCTGACCTGCATACTCTGACAGCCCCAGCTTCTGGATGGCCCACTCTGCAACCTGAGCACCAGGACAGTCAGTAAAGTGAAGCTCTGCACTTGCAACAAGAAAGAAAATTGGCACTCTTGTGGATTTGGAGACTTTTTACAGTGAAACAGGGTACACCATTCATCATTTAACAAGACTGCTCACAATTGCCAGACACACTTTAAGTGATTTATTTCCTGGTAAAAGCTCCATCTCACCCTGCTGATCTCAGACTCAGGAACTCCACGAAGGCGGGCGTAGAGGTGTAGATGCTCTCTACCAGTCAGCAACTCATCTATGGCATCAAACTGTGGACAGTACCCCATGTTCTGGTGGACGTCCAGGATGTTGGTTAAAATGCTGCCATGGAAACAAGCAAACCAAGAGCAAGCAATGATTCCAATTGGTTGACTTTATATCACCATCTTTAATATGATTGGCTGCTTCTTACTATAGTTGTAATAACATTGCATTACTAACCTGTGGCCAGCAACTGAGGCCTCCCCTGATGTGACACCAATGTCTCCCGTCAACATCTTAAATGTGGTGGTCTTGCCTGCTCCATTTACCCCCAGGAGACCAAAGCACTGTCATGGCAACAGGAGAAAAAAAACATAATAGATGAACAAAAATATGACCAGAATATTCCCTCGAAGCAGTAAAGTGCTGTAAATCATTTTAACTGTACAAACCTCTCCAGGTGATACTCCAACACAGATTCGGTCCACTGCAGGGATGATTGTTCTTCTGTAAGTCTGACAAAGCAAGATGAGAACAAAACAAAAGAACGCTTATTTTATTTATGTACGATGTGCATTTTATTTTTGTCCATGACTGATCATATTTCAAAAAGGCAAACGTCTCACCTTGGACAGATCTCTTATTCGTAAAATGTCAGTTGTTTTTTCGCCCCGGTAGATTCGCTCTCTTTCATTGACTACATCTACATCTTCATCCAAAACAGAAGACTTTGGACAATCTGATATCCTGTCAACAGAAATTTAAGCAAAGCAACCTTTTATCAATTTGTGCACCATTCACATCAAGTCCTCCAGGGCCCTGGTGCTACAGCAGAAGGAATATACAACTAAAACATAAAGACTAAACTAAAACTAAGCTAAGAACTAAAGTGCAGACTGGTGGACACAGCACAAAACTACACAGCTCAACATAATATACGACATGGAAAATAAGAAAAAGAAATGCAGCCGACACTCAGTAGTGAATCCAGTGCAATAATAGGTAATGGCAATGATAGCAGCAATGATAACCAAGGTGTGATTATCACAGTAATTAATAAAAAAGTGCAGTGTGCACTGTACAATCATGAAACAGGTTATTAAGATCATGTGCAAAGTGACAGGGTAGTATATTGTGCCCAGAGGTGGGTAGAGGTAGGGGCTAACTAGCATGCTAACCATGTGCTATGCTAATCAGCACACTGCCTGTCACTACCAGAACCCCCCCCCTGTTCTGTTGTGTTTTGGTGCTATATAAATAAAACTGAATTTAACTGAACTGAATTCAGTCTGATGACCATCCTGGAAGTGAGGGCCCGTATGCTACGGAACCTCTTCCCAGATGGCAGGAGGGAAAAGAGTGTGTGTGAGGGGTAAGTGGGGTCATGCTTAGAAATGCAGTATGTTGTAAAAATGTCCTGGACAGAGGGGACAGAGACCCCGATGAACTTTTCAGCTGTCCTCACTAACCGCTGTAGAGACTTGCAGTCAGAGCAAGTCACATTTTAGGTTGCATTATCTGGGACTAATCTGCTTTTCTTCATTTGTTATATATTTCAAAAGACCATATCCAGTAAAGCTGTTATCTCAGTTCAAGTTCCGTTACACTTACCAGTGATCGAGGAAGAACCCATACTGGAAGAGAATGTTTAGGATGAAATAGACGAATCCCTCAACAGCCATGCAGAACAGGTTCTTCCCAATAAAGTCCCAGTTATAGGGATGTGGACTATAATCCTCACCTGAACAAACATAGCAAAGCTGTCAATGACAACTGAAACACTTTCTTCAACATTTCACATTTGCCATTTCTCAGATGTATTCTCGCACACCACTAGAAAAGAATGATTTGTGTAACGGATTTTATTCCTATATTTAGTGTTGAGATAGTTTGCTTGCTGGACTGTGCAGTGTGTGAGTCTGCACATGCATTGTTTTTACCGAAGCGTGCGTAGATGTCAGTCAGAGCCTGGTTCATGGCCATGTCTATGAGACCTCGGCCCAGGCAATAATGAGGGAAGATGAGCAGCACAGTCTTCAGCAGCTGGTTGAACTTGTACAAAGCCTGAAAAAATAAATAAATAAATAAAAACGTGTGTGATATGTGTCAATGAGGGTGAGACAGATGATAGACAGAAGATGGAACTAAGAGAAAAGAGAACAGTCTCACTGTGGTTCCCTCAAATAGATCCAGGATGAAGGTGATGGCGCTGCTGTTGATGCCGATGAAGAGGTTGATGCATGACAGAGAGACATAGGCTGTGCTGGGGACGCTGAATATACACGACATAGGATACATCATGGGCGTCACAGACCAGCTGGGAGAGGGAGATAAGACACTGATTATATACTGTTAGACACACCATTGGCGAGCTCTGCCTGCTAATGAACTTATTAAATCTACCTTAGTGATTAAGGTGAGGATGCTGAAAGTAAATGAGAGACTGTGCACAAGTAGCTGAAATTTAGGATATAGTACAATTTAATCCCTATATTTCACAGACTACCAAATATGCTAATTGTTATCATGAATAAATCATGTTGTACAGTATCTTAAAATATTTATAAGCTGTAGGAGCCAAAATAAATCAGTTTAACTTTAGAAAACCAAGGCTTAAAAACCTATGTGATGCAAAGGAGGAAAATATTGTAATATATACTGTGCATATGTACATTAACTGATGAGTTTGCATCATCAAATTATATATTATAAAATTATATAAACAGATTAAAAGATTAAAAATGAAAGTCATTTTACATCCTTAGTTTAAAAAATAAACTAGACTAATAACTTAGAAAGACCTACCCATAAAGCATTAGCAGGGCAGTAAGAGGTTGGAGGTTGGTTGGTGAGGTGTAGCACTTCTTATGAAAAAACTTGAAAATTTCCACAACCATCACTGCAGTAATTGAGTAATTTACCTGGAGAAAGACACGTAAAGCAAATAAGTTTCTTATATTCCCTTGTTTATTATCACGCAGGCACTATTCCAGCAGGTTCACTGTACCATGTCCCAGAGGAAGTTGGCCACCCAGTAGACTAGTGGACTGACACCGCTGACAAATTGCAGGTGTTTGGCCTGGGTCACCCTCTCCTGGATGAGATAGAGAACGAAGCTAGCCGGGACAAAGGACATGGCGAAGATGACACAGATCGCCACCACTGCATCCAGTGAGGTGGTCAAGCTGGGGAAAGGACGGAGAAAAAAACATTCTGTTTTCCAGCAATGACATCTGTGAACAAGACTGGTACTGCACGTGCATCACACCTGGGTTCTACTTCTCCTTACTTTTTCATTGCAAACACCAGAAAAAAGTCTCAGACCCTGAACAGACACTCACACAGTAATCTCAGAGAGCTGTACTCTGGTGAGGTTCAGAGGGTGGTTGATGGCAGTGATTCCATACTCGTCCAGGTTAGCTCCTTTGGGCAGGTTTGCACGCAAGATGGCATTGTTGGCCACGTTCATAAAAGACACCAAAGCATGCCAGCCCTTATTGTTGTACCACACCTGCAGATAAGACAGTGACTTTGAGCACTGCTGATTTACAACATCAGTAACAGCTGATTTGTGGACAGTCTAGTTTAGTGAGTCAAGTTGATCAGAGTGATGGAGGTTTTTATGTGGCTGGTGACACTGACCTTAACGTTGTTTTGAGTCTCCATGTACCTGAGGAACGTCCCTACGTCTTTCAGTGTTTGTTTGGAGTGTTTGCCCTGCAGCCAAATATGTGCAGACCCATTACAAAAGAAATCACAAAAGAGCAAAGGTGAAGGTGAACACACAGTGTTGACTTTTAAAGACAAACCCCAGTAACATTGAGCAGTCGTCCCAGCTGTGCTGCGACACCCAGGATGGTCTCTGGCTGCAGCTCTAAAACAGGAAGCTGTCCTCCCACTGAAATACCTCCATACCTGGACACCACAGAGAAAATCCAGCTGATATCTGCAGCTGTTAACTGCAGACTATCCTGCACTACATCTCTACAACCACCAGAGAGAGGACGGCACCACTAACACGTCTGTGTTCGCATTATGTATCCCTATTTACATGTAATCTTATGCTGAAGCAGCTGGATGCAAATTTTAAATTACCTTTGTTCATTCACCCAATATTTGCTCTTCAAGCTAAAAAAAAGATCACACATTACACAATTATTTTTTTCACATTTCAATTAAAAATACTTGTTTCTATACAAAATGTACAGTTTGAACTTAACAGTGCTCTATACTTTTGATACACAGCTGTATCTTTATGATAGAAAATACGAGTATTTGATATTTTCTCTGTTTTCATCCAGTTTTTGCTTTTTGGCTAAGTAAGAAAGTTGTTTACACCTGGTTCTGATGAGGCTGGGGTAGGTCTTCACCAAGTAGTCAGAGATGTTCCTGCCTGTTAGGTCCATGAGAACGTCGCCTGTCGACTGGATCCTCTGATGCACAAAATAACACACAGGTGCAAGATACTGTACATACTTTATTGAAGTGGTGGACATTTTCTATATCAGCCACCTACCTGGGGAGGTGGCAGTCCTCCAGCTCCCTCTGGGCACACAGGCAGCATGGTGAGTTTCCTGACTGTGCTGCACTGACAGTCTGGAGACGGTCTGAGGGAGTTCCACTCTGGACCAGCCAGCATGTCCTCCAGATCAGGGTAAACCAGGGGTATCTCCCACTCTGTGGTGATGTTGTTACAGGGGAAATCTCTACCAATGGGAGGAGGTGAGTCATGAAGTGAAACACAACAGCACAAAGGTCAGTGTGGAATAAATCAAACTGTGGCGGTCACTCACTCCAGTGGTTCATCCACCATGCAACGAGTTCCAAAGCCAGGCTTGTCGAGCAACACCTCACCAAGGTAATTCATCTGAGCATCCATAGGACGCTCATTACTGTAATGGACAAAAAGATAAATACATCAGACCAACACATCAGAAAATATCCCCTTTTAGTCAAACCCATCACGCTCACCTGAAGAATGTGAACTGTCGCCCGTACATCCAGGGAGAGAGGGTCAGACTTGGATACTCTCCGAAAGGTGGAACAATCAGAGTGAATGTCAGCGCTAGGAAAACGAAACTGCCTGGCAGCACAATCTACCACAAACGGAGACACGACTGTGGTTTTAAAAGAAGATACAACAACTGTCCAGCGGTGGCCCCCACGGGACAAAATGTGCAGACTGCTGTCAGATCTAGGTCGCGTTATTTCAGACATAGTGACAGATTTTCGACTGCATACAGTCTCACTTACCTCGGCAAAGAAGTCTTTGTAGGAGCGGGTGGTGTGATGCAACCTCTTGATGAGCAGAGCAAAGAATTGTTTGATGGTCAGACACAGGCCTCTGACTTGGTAGGATCCCCTGCCTGCACCACTTTCTTGTCCAGCACTGGGGCCCTGGCCGTTGGTGTGCACCGCCCCATCCGTCTCTAGATTATAGGGCTCAAGTCAAGTTTCGCAGCCTCATTTGCACAGGTGGTGTCAGCTACAGTAGAGGCCAGTTTGCAAGCGAAGCGCGTCTCGTCTTCAGTCACTGACCAAAAGGTGATAGCCTATGCATTGGCCAGCTTTGCTCTAGTTATATTAGCATATAAATGTCAAACTACTCCTTTAACTGCTAAGTTTTACCTTCACACATTCTTTTCATTTAACAGATTTGATCTTTCACATACAGTAAATAACTGAAATTCACATGTAGGCAGCATCTGTCGCGAGCTACAAGCTGAAAGCTGCCGTCACCTTTCAGTGGCTCCATGTCAACAGCCACTCTGCTGAATCCACAGAAACTAGTGCGAGAAATCTGCTGCAATGATTTATTGTCTGTGAGAGTTAGAGAGCGGGACACAAAGGACACAGCTCACGTGATGGGTAGGAAGTGGTGAGATCACAGCTGGAAGAGCTACAACTGAATAAATTAAACAGAAGAGGAAAAAGTGCTACAAAAATATTGTGTGTGTGTTTTTTTTTTACCTTGTATACATTTTCTGCTAGTTGCATTCCCATCAGCAGTGACCTTTAGGAAGATCTGCAAAACAACAGTCAGGACCCAACTTGAACAGACGCTCTTTATAAACTAATTTTTATGAATGAGAGTGTGAGGTGGCGGCTGTTTGACAGATTGCCTCAATGAAAGTGTTTCCTTTTCTGCTGCAAAGCTGTTTATCCATAAAAATGAAATCATCTGTAAGAGTCCTACACAGGGGCCAGTCTGTGTCAGTTTGATGTATTGTCTCATTTATTTTATTTTATTTTTTTCCTATTATTGCTAGTGAAGTGCTAACATTTAAGTATTTTGTAATCATCCCACACACCTCCTCCAGCGACGTGTCCGATACGCCAAAGCTGCTGAGGCCGATGTCCACCATGGTTTCCTCCAGCTCCCTGAAGAGGCTAGCGTAGGCTCTGGGCTGGAAGTTACGGTTCGGAAGCAGGTAGGTCAGCTCCTGGCCAATGGCCTCGATCAGACGAGCTTGCGGCACGTGATGATGGACCAGAGCCGTGATGTTTTCCATGTTACCTGGGGATGAGTGGAAGAAGGTCATTATGCGTGTATTCAATATGAGGCTGTGATTTTACACAGTCTGTTCATTTTTCACTCATCATCAAACATCTCATTGTGATTAGCACAAACCTTACATTGTAAAGTGCCTTGAGATTACTTATGTTGTGATTTGGTGCTATATAAATAAAGTTTAATTGAATTGAATACTGGTTAACATTTTCAAATACAGTACACTTACTTTTTGCAGGTTTAAAAACTTTTAAAAATGATGCTGTATCATCTATGCATCACTACCACTGTCACTATATAAGGTGTTAAAATCAGCTCCACCTTTACTGACTGCTGTTTCTGTTCCACCGTCTGTAAGTAACAACATATTCAGAATTTTCACCTCTAAGAATTTCTCAAACAAATCTGGACTAAACTTCTACATTTATGTTTTCACCAGCATCAAATTCTGCATTGTTGAAATAATAACTGTAAACACATGAAGCAGCAGAAAATGGAAATACTCAATACTCAGTAAATGTACTTAGTTACTCTACATAACTGATATCGTGTAGAACAAAGAATGCATTGTACCATTAAGGATGCCACCGGAAGGCAATAGTTTAAACACAAAACGGTATATACACACTTACAGCTCATCATGTAGCATAATAAATTATAATACTGTAAAAATGAATTTGCAAGAATGAAAACTGAAAATAAAACAAACGGAATAAAGAATTGTTTCATTGGATTTTACCTCAATTGATCCCATAACTGAAAATGTTACATCAGCCACTCAGAGTTAATCAGGAACGAGTCAGGAGGAAAGTGGTTGTTATTGTAGTTACGGTATCTCCTGCTGTCTGCAACAGCACACTTATTAAGACTGTTCTCCTCACACTACTACTACTTTTCATTTTCCATTGCTTTATCATGGCTTCTAAAAACATGACAGAGGTAAAGAACAGTCAGTGAGAATATATGATATTGTAGCATATAAGTAAAATACTGTACATGTCATTGAATTTGAATAGGTGTACAGAGCACACTGTAGTTGGTAATAGTAGAGTCCAGACAGTACAAGGTATGTCTAGGTGGGTTGACGGCAGGTTCAGTAAGTGGACTGACTACAATCCAGTGTAAATCCACTTATTCATTAACATAACCAAGATATTATGTCTTATTGTATGGATGATTTTAAAGAAGAATAGACTAAAAATAAACTTGGCATTTTATGATCTCTGAGATTATACACTAATGGAACCACCTTACCGTCCATCTGTCGGTCTTCCTGACTCTCCTCCTGGTTTGCTTTAAACTTTGAGCATTTTGAGCATTTACAGGAGCAATCCTTTGTACAGTCGCAGCTGGTCTGAAGGACAAAACATTACCAACAACATTATTGACTCTTCATTTTCCCCTCAGATATGAAACCAATGTATTAGACTACAAAAATTAATCACATTATTCATTTTCAAAACTACCAATCTACACTGCTCACCTTGGGAGCATCGTGTTTCATGCGCCGTACAAGAGTAAGGTAGAAGCCGGCACCAAAACAGTTCTTGAGGAAAATCGGTGAACCGCAGCAGTAGAGGCGGCCCTGTGAGATGATAGCCACCCGGTCACTCAGCAGGTCGGCCTCATCCATGTGGTGGGTGGACATGATCACTGTACGCCCTGCACAAAGAGAGAGGAATTACACAAGCAAAGATGTTTGGTTTTTCGTGTGCGAATAATTGAATAAATGAATAAAAAAATAAGTTAATAAAAAGATTATGTTACAATATGCGGCAACCCCAAAACTACTAGTATATGACATTATTATGATAGTTAAAGAGGAAACTGTGTTTGAATTTGAAGTCAAAGAGAGTTCATTATTGTATATACTGTATATAAACACTGTAGTTGAGAAAAGTCCTGCTGCTAATAGCAGCATTAATGATTCAACACAGGACCCATACTGAATTATTTGTAGACAGAGCAGACAAACCTGTCGATCTTTCTCATCATCTAACCTCTTTGTTTCATGTAACGTAGTATGGAGAGCTACACTGCTTCTTTATTTATGATGACTTTCATGCTGTGTGATCTTCTGGCCAGCAGGGGTCAGTGTTACCTGCACGGTATTTCAGCAGCAGGTCCCAAATGGAGCGCCTGGAGTAGGGGTCCACCCCTGAAGTGGGCTCATCCAGGATCACCACCTTAGCTCCACCGACAAACGCCACAGCGACTGACAGCTTCCTCTGCATGCCACCTGGATTAGTAAATCATAGGATACTGCACAAATTGGTGTGTGTTTGTGTGTAGCTGTGTGGCTACATATTTCATTGTGATGACTACTTTAAGTTTTATACCATGTGAGTGAGAAGATTTAAGGAAAGTGAGAAGATTCGGTCTTGGTCTTCACTGTCACACACAACTTAAACAGTTAAGATTTGGTTTTAAAGTTAAGGTTAGGACTAGGTTAGGGTTAGTTTTCTTATTAGTTCAGATGGTTAGGATAAAGCGCAGGAAATTTTAACCATGATTTTTCTCGTTTTGTCTAACCACTACGCAGTTTGGAGTGGAGGTCAAAAGGCAAGGCATAGGCTGGTGCATATCACTCAGGGTCCCTGTGTGAGAGTGTCGGGGCATTACTACATTTGAACATCTTGACTGACCTGAGAGGTTCTGGACCAGTTCATCTCTCTTGTGAGGTAGACCCAGATCCTGCAGCATGTTCTCCACCTCTTCTTCAGCCTCTGCGATTGGACGACCTTTCAGCAGCGAGTAGAACAGGATATGCTCTGCTACAGTCATACTGACAGGAGAAAGAGGGCAAAGCAATAAATCTGTTATGATTATAAAACTGTACATGCTATAAACTGCTAGTTTGAGGAATATTCACTGGTGTGACAGTGTAAACTCTTCTTAGTTGTGTAATTTTGAAGCCTTTTAAAAAAATGTTTAAATAAATGTGAGGAGAGGTCCATACTGCTGAAAAAGGATGTTGTGTTGAGGGCACATTCCCAGAGAAAGACGGATGATGTCCATGTCTGTGCAGATGTCCTTGCCATAAATGGTGGCTGTCCCAGATGTGGGAGGGAACATACCAGTCAAGATAGACCTGGGAAAAAGAGAGAAGAACAGAGACCATGTTAATCATGGTCAACATTTAGAGTAACGGTATCCTTATGCTTGTATGTATTGGATCTGTGTGACATACATGGTGGTGGTCTTCCCAGCCCCATTGTGACCCAGAAAGGCAGTAATCTGGCTTTCATAAAAACTGATGCTGAGGCCATCCACGGCCGGTCTGGAGCAACTGCTGAACACCTTGACCAGGTTCTGGATACAAACACCTTTCACCAGGTCAGCTGGCTCTGCTTCAAAGAAAGACTGACCTGGACACAGTAAACACAACCACATACTGTACGTTGCAGTTGCCCTTGAAAGTATTCAAATTAGGTGTACTGGCAAAATATACAAACTTTCAGCTGTTTGCAATGAGCAAAACAAATAAGACCAATTTAAATTGCTCAACACAACTAATGTTATGTGTGGTTCCTCAAAATTCAACACAAGATGTAACTTTTAATGACTACTACTAGGCTTATTGAGATTGGGATTGAGGGTATGTCTGGAGGAAGAAGCATACACCAAAATGAACACCCAGTAAACTTAAGCATGGTGGTGGCTTGGTGATGCTCTGGGGCTGCTTTGCTTCCTGTGGCACTAGAAACCTGCAGCGTGTGGAAGGCAAGATGGATTCATTCAATTATCAGGACGTCCATGTGTGAGAAAGCTGAAGCTTGGGTATCATAGGACCCTCTAATGGGACAATGACCCCAAGCATACCTCAAAGTCCTGGAGTGGCTCTGCCAGTCATCTGACCTGAACCCCATTGACAGTCTCTGATGGGATTTGAAGAAGACAGTTGCAGCACATTTGCATCAAGCAAAAGGGTTCTCTGCTAAGGACTAAAGATACTTATCATGAAGGGTTTGAATAATTTTGAGACTGCAGTAGTCATTAAAAGTTGTAGAAACCACAGGTAACATTAGTTGTGTTGAGCTATTGAAACAGTTCTTGTTTGATTTGTTGACTGCAAACAACTTCAAGCTTATAAATGTTGCCAAAATACCTTATTTGCAGTGGGGGTTAAATAATTTCAAGCGCAACTGTATCACTCATTTTTGTGGAGTAGGAATTAATTCTGCACCTGGACATTTCACTACAAGTGTAATTTCATTACCTAAATCTGTATAAAAGGCAGGATAGCAGTTTTTTTTATATTAAATGATATTAACACATATATGCAGCCATTATACCATCTTTCTCCTGGTTCTCTTTGCTCTCAACCTCAGCACGCTGATCCGGGTGCTCACATGAGGTGGTCTTCTCCGGGGTCTTGGCTTTCTCCTGGTTTTTCCCCTCATCTAGCATTTCCTCCTGCTCTTTTTTCTGCTGCTCTCCTTTCTCATTGTTTGCCAGGTTATCAAATCCCTTTTTATTCAACTCGGGTTTGTTGTTGCCTTTGAGAACAATAACACAATGCAACACATGTTAGAAAAACACTAGACATATTCATTTCATCCTCACGAACCTTAAGATAAATTATAAGTAAGATGAAATCATCATAAGACAAGATTACTTGAGACTGGAGCCACAGTGTTGAGCCAGTAACAGGGCAGGAGGGGAAAGTAAAATGGTCGGCCAATTCCATACTGCCCTGTGAAAATAGAAAGAAAAAATGATTTCATACCTGAGCTACAGTAAATATATAAATGAAGCAAACATGCTGTGTCCCAGAAATTATCTGTAGTTGTTGCTGAACCTTTGATTCCTCTCTAATGCACTGACCAGGGAAGACATTGTCTAGGTACCAGGCCAGAACAGCATACAGCACAGTGTCCAGGCCCATCATGCAGATAGATGTGAGGAAGGAGAACTCATCCCCCTCTAGAGGGCTGGTCTGGATGTTGTCCCACTGTAGGCCCAGACCCTGTTCTTCATATCGAGATAGGTACTCTGTCCCAAAGCCAAATGCCACTTGAGACAGCAGACTCTGAGGGAAGAGGTGTGTTAGGTTTACAAGACTTGTTTTAAGCGCCACTGTATACTATATATACCCACCACGAGTATCTTCATGTCTCTGGTGATGCGGTCTTGCCAGGCGAAGCAGAAGATATGTGGCAGGTAAAGGGTGAAGTAAATAATGCCGCTGCAGGCTGCTGCCAGGTTGGCCTGGTTGAAAAAGACACTGAGGAGGAAGCATTGCATTATGGTAGCCGTAGTGAAGGTGAGCAGAAAGAGGAAGAGGATCATTGGATTGCTGTAGTTGAGTATCCTCCCTCCCTGCAGGCCAGAGAGAAACACACACTTTTATACTTTCAGTTGCAGCACAATTAATAACTGTCTGAATAGAAAGTTGCTTTTATGTGTTTAAACCATTTTCTATGTTGTTTATCACTGTGACATATATTGTATTGTCTTAATATTCTATAGTATGTATTTTGTATCATTATGTGACAATACAGCTTTCTTTCATTTGTTTACACTGAGCATCCACTAGAGGACAGCACAGCCCATCTTACTGATGAGGTGATTTTTAGAAAGCACAGGTGTTAATCATTGTTGATCAGCTCATTCCTGAAGCCTTTGACATACTTCCCATGATGTCATGGTATTAACTGTTCTTCCATTAATGATTATCAGTCAGTGAGTCACTATCATTAATTACTCACTTCAAGGAAAAAGATCTGATAACACTTCACAGAAGACTATGAATCTTGACATCTCTATCCAGACCAATCGACATGATCAGAGACACAGTGTACTGAATATTAAGAGGTATCACAGGTGAATTTGTTGTATTTTATTACTGCAAATACTTTGGTAAATGTTTCCACACCATGATGATGACAGTAAGGAGAGCGGTGCTAGTGCCCATCATGATGAAGCTATCAATAAACCAGGTGGACCAGATGACACCGTTGGTGACCCCCATGACCTTCAGGGTCTCTTTCAGACGAAGTTCCTTCTCCAGAACGATACTCTTGACTGTCATGGACACAGAGTAGACCCAGGCCAGTACCATGAAGATGGGGAAACAGCGATTCAGTGTCAGCATGAAGCTTGGGGAGCGGGAAAGGAAATATAATGGAGGAAAATTTAGTGACTGTGTGATTCTCACCATCTATCTAGGTTCATTAGGAAAAAAGATATAATACAATACAAATCATGGCTGTACCTTGAAAGTCAAAATAAATACTGCTGTGGTTGCTAGATGCGGTTTGTTTTAATCTACTAAATGATCATGTTTTCCACTCACAGGTCATCCACATAACAAGGATATGGCATCTGCTGAAGGTAAATACCCAGCGGCCACTCCTTTCCTGTCTGAGTCTTGATAATCCCGTGCTCAATTATGTCCTGAAGATATGCAAAGCCACCCCAAACATAGCGAAGGTCATCCATAGGATCTGCTCTGGGGCCAGGGTCCCAGTATCTGAGCAATACACAGACATTGTGTCTATATGCTTATCATCACTGTATCAAATTCATTATTTCCACTTGACTTAGTTTCTTACCTGTCTTTGACCTTATTGGTCCGCTCCACTGCATCAATGTCCATACGGATCTTGAACTTGACATGAGGTGGGACACTATTGGTCCATGGGTACATATTTACAAAGACAAGGCCTGCCCAGAACTTGCTGTCATCCAGCAGGTCTAAGGCCAGGTGAGTGACGGCATCCTCATCAGGCAGAGGAACAAACTTGTCCAGGATCACACACTGGGTGAGGGGGAGTGAATAAGAGAGAGAGATAGCCACAAAAATGGACTGATCTTAGTCTACAACCCTTAGGCATCATAGGAGGATCAGCAAACAGAATATTACATGTATTACAGTCAAACTAGCAGCTCTGCAAGGCTGTTTTTTGGCACAAGGGCCTTTAAGTTTTCCAATTCATCCACAAGGGAACATAAGTGTACAAAATTTCATTGCATTCCATCAGACAGGGATCAAGACGTTTCACTCAAAACCTCATTTCATGTAGCTCATTCTGAAGCTACATCAAAATTCAGGGGATCCCGAAAGCCATCAGGATTCAACCTCTGGGGACCATGAATGTTGTTACTACATTCTGCTTCAATCTGTCCTGTAGCTGTTGAGATTTTTATGAATTTTGAGTTTTAATGTATTAGTCACTATGACACACACTCTACATTCACATTTGCAGTGGTTTTCTATTCCCTATAAAGCATAACTGATACAGCCATTCACTGTAGGCTCATGCAAATAGTGAGGCCCTTGATCTAAGAGGAAACACAAAAAAAAAAACTATTTGCCACTGAGATCCTATGCACACATGATGATTCAAATCTCAAAGGCAGTCCCATAATTTACCCAAGCATTCACCTGGTAACACTGTGGCCCCACTGTGTGGTGCAATACACATCCATGCCACCAACATGCAGCCAACCAACCATCAAGCCCACAGTCATTGTTGGTGCTTTATAAAGGATGGTGGATGGAGTGGCAGCTGTAGCTAATCAGCCTCAATCGTTCCCACTCTCCCTGTCACGCTCAAGTGCTGTAAGCTTCAAGTTGGACAAAAACAAAGCGCACCAACCATCCACCCATCCATGCCCCAAAGTCCCCCCATGTCACCCCCAGGACGATAGGCCTCTCATCCAGATTAGCCTCCACATCGAAAAGGGTGTTTTAAACTTTGTTTCAAATGCACTGGCCCGCTTTAAATGTGGAGGGCCCTCATAAGAGAAGGTATGTGATGTTGTTTTTAACCCTTCACTCCATCAGCAGTAAACAAAAGAGACTCGACAGCTAGTTTGTTGCTCTGGCACTCGTCCACCTGGGTAGATTTCAATGTGTCTGGACAGGAGGATAAACCACAGATGCCAAAGACAGCTTATCTAAACACTGCCATCACATCAAGAGTGGAACTGAGCACATGGCACTTGGACTTCGGGCCACCAGGGTATTCAAGTAGTGACAAGACCAGTGCTTAATTGGATTATTCCATGAATAGTCCTAGAACTTGACATATCAGGTGAAATGAAATGTGGAAAAACAGTCCGCATTCTTAGTGTCACAGTTCAATGAGGAAAACAGTTACAAAGATGGCAAAAATGATTAGTATCATTTTGTACACTGAAAAAATTAGTTTTGGCACACTGAAGAAAATGCATAAAGCATAAATGCTATAATGATTCAACACTATTCCTTAAAGTCTTGGTAATGGTCACTCACATCCCCGTATTGGTTGAGCATCCGAATGACCCTGTCAGTGAGGTTGAAGATGTCTCGCCAGTCGAAATCGGGCACGCCGTCAGGACGGTCCTCCGGTGGGCCGTTGTGCAGGAAGTTGAGGATGTGCTTGGAGGAGAATGGCGTCTCCTCTAGACTCCTGTCGATGAAATCCATCACTGATGGGTTATGAATGGTGTCCTGGAAAAAAAGGAAATAGGGGAATAATCTGTATATGCCCTGTTTTTTCCATTAAGAGAAGAGGGGGTTTTTTTCCAAGGAAGGCGTTGCTGAGACACCGGTAGGGCACACAATAACATTTCATCTAAGCGTGTTGAAGAGGTTTAGAGTGCAAGAGGGAAGCAAATGAGGACAAAAATAAAATGGACTGGGCTTCTAGAGAGGTAGAAAAACGCATAAAAAGAGGGAAAGATGGATAGCATCTCAAAGAGGCGAATAAATGGAAAAAAGAAGACGGGATGTTTTGGTTAGATAACATTCTACGTTATATTCTTTGTGCACTTCTGAGACTTCATGAAAAATTATCAGTGAGGAAAGGTTCAAGTTAAAATAACAGCGACATCATTAATCATCTCATTCAAAGGCACAATTGTTGGGGATTGGGTGTCAGCTGAGTACAAAGGTAACTCCGGATCATATCTGCTGTGTTTGGTATAGTAGGGCTGGTATGTGCATGTCATTTTAAACCACTTTTCCAACACTTGGTTGGATGTCAATTTCAATACAATACATCACGGACAACACAACACAGAACAATTTTATAAGGCTACCTTATTTGTGTCCTCATTACGTAGGTTGTACTAATGTACTCTTTAAATCTAGTTATTCAGTCACACCACACTGACGTCCTACCCGTATCATCTTGACTTGGACTCCATCTTGGAAAAAAGCCCAGATCTGAGGAGCCACTTCCTCCCAGGCCTTCCCCATCGTCCTCAGTCGCTCCAACTCCTCAAATGTAGTGTTTGCCTACAGCAGAGATGGGAAAGTGTGTGTGTGTAAGGTTGGTGTGTCAAGATTGAAAGGACAGGAAATTGTTATCAAAAATAAGCACGCACACACAAAGATTCTTACAAAAGCCTGTATCCTGATGCACAAGGTTTAAAGATATTGGAACACATGCAAATACAAACATTTTGCACATATGTACACAAGAAATTGGAAAAACGTCAAATCCATATGTGTACACAACACACAGACATTCACTACATTCAGAAACTCAAATACACACACTCTCACCGGCCTCTTAATCTGCCGCTACATACCGTTCCCACATGAAACTCTCTGTGAAAACAGGCTCTCACAAAGACAACACACACATTCTCACACAAAGAATTCCCGCATGCTCGTTCAGATAACCAGCAACATGTGCAACAAACACACTCAGTGCCTAATGGTCAAATATTTACTGCACGCTTATCATTAAAACCCCCAATGTGTGTTGGTACTGTGCTTTTGTGTGTGGCAAATAACAAAATGAGGCTATTTCAGCAAGCGATCATGTGCAGTGGGGGATGAGAGCGCTCAAGAGTACACCCAATTAAACGCCTTCCTCTTGTGTGTGTCTGATTTTGGGCGACAATGGGGACAATGGAGGCCGTTGGTGACAACTGGCCCCAATTCATTCAGCCTGACCAGTGAATCCCAGTCAGGTTCCCACAAGTGAGCGCTTCCTCATTCCCTGGGGCAGTTTAAAATAGCAGGGAGAAAAAGAAGAGAATGGTTCGGATGGAGGAGGGGGAGGGGGTTCCTTAAGGTGATTTCTTCAGTGGGGGCAGTGAAAGGTATGTAGGGTGTTTTTACTAATAGATAAATACACATTAGTAAATATAATGTGCTCTGTTCCACACATTATAAACTCATGAGTGCTAACGACTGGGTCTAACTCCCCAGGTTGTTCTTCTGTTTAAGTGCATTGAAGATGCTCAGTTTAATAAATCTCCTAAGGGATCTATTTAATAATAATAAATAATAAGTACGCCAGTGCTCTGAATACAGAGAATACATAATGATTTTAGGCATAAATGTGCTTGAACCCATTTGAAAGTCCGATCATTTTTACAGTAGGATGTATGACACCAAAGTGGCTGAGGATTGTTTTATGGCAATACACACACAGCAGTGGGAGCAGCTTACCTGTCACCTATTTATAGCATTTTAAAGAAGATAGATACCCTTCACCCTTCCAGAAGTATATTAACAAAAACACATCACATGAAAATTCAGTGTGTATCTTTACAGTGACACCATGGAAATGTTTATCTACCTTATAGTTTTCAGAATTCGAAACAATTTAGGACCAAAATGTGAAAATATGCAGAAATCAGCAAAAGTCTTCTGACCCCTATGTTAAATGTACTTTGATGTAAATAACATGTCCAGCAAAGAGCACAGCAACATCAGGATTCAGACAGATGACAAAGTTCACAGGAAGAAAACAAAGATCCTATAGAGACCATGCTTTTGGTCTTGTAAAGAACTGGATTAACTCCTTGGTCATTAGTTTCTTAGTGCAATTAAGATCCCAATCTGAGGGAAGAGGAAAACAAAGAGTGGTAACACAGTGCAACACAACTGTGCGCATCTCTTTGTGCATGTGATCACAGGTCTTTAAAGGCAGACTCGTGTTCCTTACATAACAGTGAAAAAAGCCATGGCGCCACTAGGCTGTGTGGTTGTCACCACGGCCGATCAGCTTGTGATCTCTCATTGTAACCAAGCCATCCATGACTGGTGCCCCCCCTGTAGGGCTTTGACCGACACCTATCTACATCCAGATACAAAGGACTGGACATGACATGAGGAAAGCTGATCCCCTTTTGAGGGACCCTGCATTGTTCACTGCTGTAGGCTCGACTGCTCTGAAGCAAATCAAACTTATGCCATGGAGTAATGAGAAAGTCTTTTGATATGGGAAAAACTCCTTTATTTATTTGTATGAAGTTTTCATTATGTCTCCATGTTTGAGTTGCTGTAGATACTACTACTAAAGTCCATTATTTAAACTGTCACTACAGCACATTTTGCTTAAATGCAACCACCAATTGGCAGATGCTGCTTACATTTCGTATGATCTGTCTCACAGCCGGCGAGTCGGGGGCGTACAGGATATACCCCATCAGCATGGGCTTCACAGAGTTCCACACAATCCTGGTGGCAGGGTTGGACTCCAGGTCTCTCATCAGATCATTGCAGAAAGGAGCTGGAAAGAAAGATTTGATATTGTTCTATTGTCAAATAAGTCAGATAAATCAATCAAAATAAGTCAGATACAGTGTGATACATACAGTACTACACTTTTATGAGACAAACATGTCAACTGACAAATTGGCAACCAAGAAAGCAGGAAAACATCTGTGGTCTGCAGCAGCAAAAGTACATAAACTCAAAACTCAAGTAAAAATCCTTGTACTTGCTTAAAATGTACTCCACTACAAAAAAGTTCATGCAACACATGCTCTAAAAAAGTTCTTTAAGTACTAAAGTTGCAGTACTCCAGTAAGAAAGTCATTTCACTGGGCATCAATCGAGTTACTGATAGAAAATAGTATTTCAAACAGTATTCAACTTGATGCTGGTGTCTAGTCCACACCAGTTCCACGTGTGTCTCATAAATAAAGTTTCTGCAGAAATGCTTGTTAAGTTTAATGCATGTGCAGATTCAAGGAGAGAACCACTTCAAAAACCAGATTTTTGATTATTTACTGTGAAAAATCGGCAACATTCATTTCATTTCATCTGTTCACTAACTGAACTTTTTGTTAGTAGCAATAAAAAAAGAACACAAATGTTGAAATGTTGGAGCTACACACCAGAGAAATTAAACTTTTTTGTTTTGTTATTTCACATTTATGCTGTAAAAGAAACATTTCTTTAATAAACATTCATTACTACTATTTATGCGCCCCCCGGCAGTTAATCCATATTAAGATCTCATAATTTATTTTGTATTTAGAATTTACATCTGAAAAGTAACTAAAACTGTCAAATAAATGCAGTGGAGTAAAACGTACCATGTTTCCTTCTGAACTGCAGTGGAGGAAAAGTTTAAAGTAACAACACATGGAAATACTCAAGTAAGTTGAAGTACTTGAGCAAATGTACTTAGTTACTGGTGGTGGTCTACTGTACTCTAACATCTGTGATGCTAATATACTAATACATGGTCTACTCACTGGTGCTGTTGTCGTATGTGTAGTGGCTCTGTGCCCTGCT
Organism: Sandelia bainsii; assembly: GCA_032362345.1. Classification (NCBI taxonomy): domain Eukaryota; kingdom Metazoa; phylum Chordata; class Actinopteri; order Anabantiformes; family Anabantidae; genus Sandelia; species Sandelia bainsii. The sequence continues at coordinate 31,556,252 of JAUMHL010000013.1, forward strand.
GCTGCTGATTCCCAGGAAGGCTTTGTAGTTATTGTCCTCGTACCAGTTGAAGGAGGTGACCCGGGAGAAAGCCCCCTCAGTGTAGCCACATACCAGGCTGGAGGCAGCAGCCATCACCTGCCTGAAGGACAGATTGTTCTGGAAGAGAGGAGTGACGACCTCGAGAAGCTCCCTGGTGCTTTTCCTCTGGAACAACTGCAGAGAAGATAAGATAACACAGGGGAAATAAGAGCTTAAGTTAGAAGTGGATGGTTGATGGTAATTAATGGTATGTCACTATAGAGTAGTGAGAAAAGAAGAGAAGAGTGGACATATAGACTGGATCAAAATGCTATGCTGCCATAAAATATACAGATTTTTATAGTTTAGTAGTTTAATAGCAATCATTTCCATCTATTCTCTTTTTAGCCTTGTCATCTTCCATGTGATTTTCATGTGCGACACATGTGATTTTGCTTTGTAAAAAATGCGGGGAATGACCGATGTGTCTCGTCTATCATCGAGACAGGGACAAGTGTCTCGCCAGCAGGATGTCAGCTACACCAAATATACCATGGAAACATCCACAACAAACAACAAAGCTTTTCCAAAAGTCCATGTACACGCAATGTTTCGAGCACACACACACAGACACAGACCAGCACAAATACAAGATGGCACACTGAACTGTAAAATAAGTCAGAACTGCTGCAGACACTGAAGCCTGTCTACTGGACACAGCACATCTAATCATGACTGAGACACCTCACAGATGTGAGAATGTGACTGTTAAAAAAAAACAACCCTTCTTCATGTCAGATCACATCACTCAATCATCACTGAGGTTTCATTTGCTCTCATGAACCTTCATGTCTGGAGGTTTTACCTGTTTTTGCAGCCTCTGTGCTGCTTCCATTGGGACGGTCCCATTAGGATGATCTATCTGTTCTGGATTTAGCCTTCCTCAGACGCACTAAATGATGTCCCCCTACAGTCTGTGTTTGCGTAAAAACTCAGGCAAGAGGAAGCAACTGTTTCCTGACGGTTAAAAATAGCAGGCTGTGAACTTGTGAATGGAGATAAAGTGGGGCTGCGCGGGCCGTGCCTTACCTCTTGCAGTTTGTCTGAGGCAGCAGAGACGACCCGTACCCAGAAGTGAATGTCAATGCCATGAGAGTAATTGTCCAGAACAAGAGGAAGCTGGAGAGAAACACAAATGATTGTAGTATAAATAATAATATTTAAAAGAAATTTATATATATATATATATATATATAAATATTCTTAGTGAAAACATTTTAGTGCCACAGTGTCAGTGTGCAGTAATAAAAATTCTGCTTCACTACACTTCCCATAAACCCAGTTACTTCTTGACAGAGAGGATGTTGCTAATATCTTCCCTCCCAGGGGTCACCGTTTGGTTTGAAGACTAAGAAGGATAAGAGCTGATAACACCCAGTGTGCAGCATCACCATGCAGGGTGATAAAGTTAAGTTGTTTGTTGTCTCACAAAATAAAAATAAAAATTAAAAAAGTTAAAGTTAAATTGTGCTGTAAAGCAATTGAGACGGATTACTTACAAATACGACACTGACTGACCCTTCAGGGTTTGCTAGAAATCAGTTTCAAATGCTTTATAGCACAAATAGATTTTTGCTTTATGGCAAAAACCAGGAATTGTATTTATTTATTTTTAATATGATTTTTTGAGGGGGACGGGGGTGCATTTAACCTTTATTTGATAGTTTTGAAAGTAGAGAGGCAGACAGAAAACACTCAAATAATTTGAGTGACGGCGAAGACAGTATTTTATGATAAACTGGAATGATACTGACATCAACCCGTTTTAGCAGATCAAAGAGAAAAGCCTGAATAAGTGTCTTCATCTTTATTACAGTGTGTAACTAGAAGCGTTTCCTTTGTATCTGCTGAGCGCTGCTTTCTCCTGAGGATCCGCTGCTTTGCCCAGAGAACTTCCAGCCAGATCACAACACAATAGCCTCAAGATGCAGGAAGCAGCAAGGCCAAGACACAGAACTGCCAGAGAAGACATCCTTCCTCTTTAACATTTATTCCTATCTCACTATCTCAGTGTGTGTGTGTGTGTGTGCGTGCGATTGGACTAAAACTGAAGCAGCTATTGTTGCCACCTGCCTTGTTGCGACCCATGTTTACTCCCAGTAACCTGTGATTACTAAAGAGAGCAGCGTCTCCTCACTAAGCTAATTACAGAAAGAGGCCGTCTGCTCAGCTTATGGCTGTTTCACAATTTCTCGCTCCTACCTGGTTAAAGACGAGTGGTGGCAGAATCTAAATTAAGTCTTTTATACAACAAGGCCACAGTCATTTCTGGAGGGAAGTTGTTTGATTTATCTCTCGTGTTCAGTTATACAGACAATAAATTCCAGAAACAATAGATATAATAATATAGATATAATAATAATTAGATCAGGTTTGTCCATATTGTTAGAAAAAATATTTTTCTAATCAAAAACTAGGAGTTATCATAAGATGTTTTTTTCTGCTATAGTAAAAAACACGGTTTGTATTTGTAGTCACAGATTATGGTTGTTAATAGCAATAATTAATTCTACTCTGATAATTGATTACAGCACTGTAATCAATTATCATTCATATATGGGTTAATTTGAGCAGTCACTGCAAAGTAAAATGATCTGTAATGTATCTCTGAAGTACACATACTGCGCTTGGTTTTGAATTTGACACGACGGGAGAATGATGAGTTTGTTTACTTTGCGCTGCATTTCCCTGATACATGTTTGTCCCATGAGTCACAGCCCTTATAAAATATGAGCAGCTGTTTATCCCCTGATCCTGCAGGTTTAATGCTGTGTGTCAGATGATCAGGCTTGTGTCAGCTTGTGTAGTTTTGATCAAGACCTGAAACTGGCACAGCCACTGTCTATAATAAATATGGCAGTAAATGTACTCCCTGAAAATATTATATAGTAAATAGGTTATCTAATACTTGTTGCTACATGCACACTGTATCTACTGGTTATGTTTCAGAATAAGAGCCATGTAAAGTAAATGTCTCTATCACATTATCTTGCCAACCAAATGAGTACATTCATTAGACACACACTGTGGCTTAAAAATGACCATGAAATTATTTTGTAAATGTCATATCCTGCCAAATCCTTTATTACCATCTGCCAGCTTCAGCTCATTCAGCCTTCTTGGCTCGGCTCAGCCTTCTGTGAATAGCATCTTTAACATCAAATAAGTTAACATCCCACTGGGAGTCATCCAGTTACAGCCTCAAGGTGGCCTCTCCTTAACTGGCTTAATTATGAATGGAGTTTGGATCATGCAGATGTTAGGAAAGTAAAATGGAAAAGCATTAGATGATAAGCTGAGCTTTGGTTTGCTAAGGGGGTTATTCATTAGAAAAAGTTGCTTTTCTGTTGTATATGGTGAGATCAACTATTTCAATCCTTAAAACTCCAATCCTCATCAGCGTTCCAATTCCTAGGATAAACGAGCACTGACCAGTCGGAAGAGCATGAAAAAGTCAACATTGGCGTAGAATTTGTCCTCGATGATCTGCAGCCGCTGTGGGGGGAGGATGCACATGGCGTTGCGGACAGTATAGAGTCCTCTGCGGCTGGGGAAAATAAGGAAACGCTGGAGCAGGTTCAGGTTGCAGGCTATGTCTTTTAAATGCAAGTCAGGCACCCCAAAGGCAAACTGGAAAAAAAGCAGTGAGGAAATATACAGTAGGTTATGGTGACTTGTCTAATGTCTGGATACATTAACTATCTACTAGTATTAAATCAAAGTCAAGGCCAGGATGCTAAAAACTCTTAAAGCTTTTGATCTGTATGTTTTATTGTGTGACTTCCTCCTGCATGATCCAACTTGGTACCATGCAAGGTGGAATGTGTGAAAATGAATAAAATGCCACACTACACACCCAACAACCCTGCTGCGTAGGTGTGTGTTTATGCATGTGTCTGTGTACCTGTTCAGGCCTGATCTGAGCATTGACTAGCTGATACACCACAGACTCTGTCAAGGGAACGTCTCTCAGCAGGAACGATGTCAGAGTTTCATCGTCCTTCAGGATGCTCTCCACTTTCACTCCGCGGCCTGCACAGAGAGACACAGGCAGTTCACGTGGACACAAAGCATGAGAATGATCAATCTTTAACTTTAGATTCATTGCAGCGTGTTGTCTATCAACACACATTCATTAAAGCTGCTTTTCAGTCACACGGTGGATAAACTGGATAAGTTGGAAAAATCTGGAGACTTAGTGGCACATATTTTGGGCAAGTTGTGACACATGTGCTGCATTAAAAGGATAAGAACACAGGGTAAAATCACACTGCCTCTGCATTGTCTCATTATTTCCAGTCACCTGTCTGTGCATGAATAAAGTTTGCTTTTCCAAAGTGCTGTTGTGGCCTCTATCCAGGTTCTGCCCTAGCTGAACTTTGCTTATGATGCACCCACTGGAAGCAACAGTATCACATAAGTTGCTTCAATCTTTAAATCTTTTGTTTTAAAGCAAAATCATATTTGCACTTTTCAAACCACCGAAAGAAGGTTCCACTGCACAAAGTGGTGAGAAAAAAGTGTTGCTGAGTTTATTATGTACACAAACATTTATGAGGCTGATTGTTGACACGTGCTGTAAATCCCCTGGGGTGTTACACATCTAGGTAAAGCTAAAAACACAACAGTCAAAACAGACATTTCATCACCTTACTGTTGGTTTTACACAACCCATATGAACTTGGAAACTCCACCCTTAATATGAAGAATTATGAATACCTAAGGTGTAGATGAAGGCAATGTAACACCCTGCCCATCAGACAGCAGGTCTCTATTTTTGGCTACATTATTATTGGTCAAGCGGCCTTGAAATGTGAACATGAAACACGCATATGCAATCAAATATTTTCTATGAGCCAGCCACGAGTCAGATTCATCAGTTACATAACTTGGTTCTCAACATGATTTAATTTTCTTTCCCAGGGCTCATGGAAACTTGTGTGGAATGTGGATGCATATCGCTGTCAGCTCTATCTAGATATTCCTCCATGAGACTGGCAGCATAGAGCGCGACCAGATGTCATCAATCATAGGCTGGAATGCACTCATCCCCAGTAAAGGTTAATTCTGTCAGCAGGGGAAACATGTTGTATATATACTGTCATGTCGTATATACGTGTGTGCCAGCAGTACGGCGTCCCCTGAGATCAGTGTGTCTATGTTCTGTCATGAGGAGAAAAGCATGAATTACATTCCCACCAAATAAACACACCAATGAAAGTAAGCAGCTTACTCTACAGGCCTTTCTCCATGTGATGTAATCCTGTTATCAAAGCTCTTACTGTCTAAAATCTAAAAAGCTCATTTTTTATACACAATTCCTCCAGTTACACCTACACCACTGAAACAACATCCACACAATAACACTCACTGACATTGGATTTGCTTCTACATAGGACACTCTTTCCACAGTGTGTTGACCAAAGCCTGGAGCACTGACCTGAGACCTGTTCAGGATGGGTGCGCAGTGTGTCCATGAAGTTACTCATGGCATTCAGTTCCCTCCAGAGTCGACCGAGCTGCAGCAACTGTGGATCACTAAAAAGGAGGTCCTGTGCATCTGAGTAGAACCGAGCCAATCTGATGATCACACACATTTATCCTTAACAACAGAGTAACGATATAATTGTGTTCACTTACAGAGACAACAAGTAGAACGTAATCTAGAGGAATTTATTCTATTTAACTTTTTAATCTTAAAAAGTCTCATATGAATTGAATCTCTATCTTATTGGCCCGGGTGATGCTCACATGGAGTTGTTGTAGTTGGACACCAGGCCAGGAGATTCACCACGAGTGGGGTACTGGAAACAGGGGTTGTTGGCATTGCAGAAGATTCCCTGAATCCAAGGCAGGACCCCTGTGGAGGGCATAGCCTTGTTGGGGAAGTGACCTGAGGGAGTGCAGATACTGTTGGTCTTTCAATTCATCATCATTTACTACATGAACAGGTCTCATCACAGGTTTTTCTGTATGTGCAAACTGAACTGTTGCAGTTTTTTATTGTCTTTTCCTGCAGGGTGCTTACATTCATGTTGACGGTAGAGTGGATTCACTCGTCTCAGCCAAACCAGTCCCATGAACAGCATAACAGGCCACATGATCTCCATGAAGAAACGCACCTGGTAAAAAAATACACAATAATGCACAAATGTGCAAATCTGTATTTTATTCTGAACCTTGTTTGGAGGCAGTGAGTGAGTCCTTCACTCTGTTTACCAAATTGTATGCTGTAGTAAAATATGCAGAGAAGTAGTAGTACTAGAAATACATATTAGAATAAATTCAGACAGAACACCAAAATAGCATATTCTGCTGATGATGCTTTAAAAGCGACAGATTACTTTTTTAGTGTATTCATGTGCTGTACAGACTGTAGTATAGAAATAAATCTGAACCGGATTCTAATAAGCAGATTAATGTGACATGTTACAAGCACTGGGTTATCTCTAAACTAGGCTCACGGACAATCACACATCACAAGTAAGGAAGATGTAGATGACAGTTGGCAGTTGGGTTTCATGTTCCAAACAAAGGAGGCCTTTCAGTAAATGAGTTAAGTCATCAGCAAAGAATGAGACCTGAAGGCTTTTTTTTTCGCTAACTGCAATCCTCCCCAGGATAAATGGAGTGTGGAATTGATGAATGAGAGGATTTTACCCTCTGCCTTCTGCGGATGGTCCAGTTCTTCCACAGCAGGAGCTTGACCTGTCTTCCTGCCCCCATGGCTCCTCTGTTTCACCCCCGCAGGGGTTGGCAGCAGCTGACAAACCTGTATTTAACCAGTCCGCAATACTATTATGAGCTAAGTGAAGCCACCTGATGTATTACAAAACGTTTGAAAGACAATGTGAGGAGCTCTGTACATCACGGAGCTACTGTGTAGGATAACTGCTTTATCCAGTGAGAGCTCCATGTGGAAATTAGCAATAGCTCTGTAATGAGGTTAATGAGACACTTCATGTGGTTACGTTTAGAAACCTTTCCACAGTCTATACACATCCTAATCATGTTTAATGTTACTACTGAAAAAACACTGAATATTATACATTCCCTGTGCAAAATTAACTTTAACCTGGGTCATTTACAACTATTGTGGCTCGAATTTTAATTTCAGTGACTATAAATACATTCCAAAGCACAGAGTACAGCACATCACTTACCTCAGGAGAACACTTGCAGGGTAGATTGATGCCCAGTAAATAAAGCATAACAGCACATATTCTATCAAGTGTTCCTTGAGGTTGCTAACGCAGCTTGTTTTCAGACCTTGTGAATAGTTAAGCAGATTGATTTAATCTCCTTTCTCTGTGCTGGGAGACTGGAAACGCCTCTCATCCCTGTGCAGCAGCGCACATGTCCTAACCACCTGCCGCCGTTAAAAGAATATGTCAATTTTCATTACAATTGATTAATCTATTATGCTGTTGCGTTTTCTGTGCTACATGGACCAGAATTTCCCAGCTAAACAAGAGCTCACCATTGCATAACTATTCATTGAAATAAATCTTCTTTGTTAAATAAAGTCCTTAAACACTTCATGGTTGAAAGTTGCCAGATATATTTTAATAATTTACAAAAGGGCGTTTGTTTTCCTGTACCTGTTTTTTTTTTTTTTTACACTGAACTTTTCAACACTCAGTCAACTTTGAACATAACCGTGAAAACAGATACTGTTTAAATAAATGATGCATTTACCTATGGACTTACAAATAAGCTGTAAGATTTAGGTTAAAACTACTTCAGTGATAAAAGGAAAAAAAACACTTTGGCTATCAGGAAATGTCAATGTTGTATTAAAATAAAGATAATGCCATGATAGAACACAGGGGCATTTCTAAAAGCTTTTCAGGTCAGTCTGAGTCAACACCATACAAGTTCAACAGTATAAAAACAAGTTGTGTATACCCTTTGCAACTACACAGTACAGCACCTAACAAAGGTCATTTTGTTGATTTATGCACAAGTTATTATCAAAATGATTAATTATGAGCTAAATGTAACAGCGTAAAACATTCACAGTGGATAAAAACTCATTTGTGGAAGAATATTGATGTCCGGTAAGTGCACTGAACTAGTGTTTTTTTTTTATATGCACTGAACTCAGACATAGTTTTGGTATATAAACATACATAGTGAGCCTGTAAGAAAGTTTATACAAAATATTCAAATAAAATGTAATTGCACATTTTCAGACAAAAATTATAAATATTCCGGCCGGTTGTCAGAGTGTACAGAGCAAGTGATTTGTAAATGAAATATTGGTGAATCATTTTAATAATATACAGCATTTTAAGTGCATCCTGTTTTGTCTTCTGAGGACCAATGGTACATTTCATTTTCCACACAACTGGAAATTGTCTTTGCAGAATGTGGCACACACCGTTCAGATTCAAGCAGCCTGTGACTGTTAAAGGATCACACAAAATGAGCCTCTCTGTGTTCCACCTCTTGGAGGCGTCTGGGCCTTAGTCTCTGATATACTAATTTGGCCTGGTTTTGGCCCAGTTCCTCGGGGCTAGAGCTGGGAGATGTGATTGACTGCTCAGCCCCAACGTCCTCCTCGAGAGGCTCATCTACAGACACTTCTAACTCGATCCCCAGCTCCTCCTCTTCCTCCTCATCATCGTCGTCCTCCTCCTCATCTTCTTCCTCAGCACTGTTAGCTAATGCGCAGTTCTGCAGTGCTTTAGCTTTGGACCCTGATGGGGGCTTGTAGAAGGTTCCTGGGGGAGGCTGGAGAGTCCTGGGAGCCCTGAAAGCTGTTGAAACAGGACAGTACTTGCTTACATTATCCTCCCTTCTCAGAGTTCTGCTGGGTCGCACTGTGACGGTGTAGGGTCTGTTGGGGAACATGTTGCTAATAGCGCTCCCAGTAGTTTCAAGAGAGATGCTCGATGGCACAGAAGTTGATAAGCTGCTGGCATCCACTGGTGCGGTCTCTGTGGGTGAACTGGCCATAATTCCAACGGTTCTAGAAGAGACCTCATGCTTGTACTGTTTGTCCCAAGTTCTGCGTAACGTCTGGGTGTCAATGAATGTTCTCCGGTAATGTGTGGCCACTCGCACTTTTGTATTCTCACTTTCATCTACCTCTTTGATGGACAGGTCACAGCTGTCTTCTTTCCTGACATCTTGTTCGGCGCTGTTTCGGGTGTTATTCTCATCGACTCGGCCTTGCCCATGTACCCGTTCGGCCGGCGTGCTAAACGGCCGGGAGGACAGTTTGTTTCGAGGGTGTCGGAGCTGGACTCTGGTGATGGTAATATGCTGAGAGCGACAGAGGCCTCTCTCGCCAGACTTTGGGACGCTTGACGATAAAACCCCATTGACAGTCTCTGAATCCACTTCATCAGCTTTAAACAGAGAGATGAGAAAAATGTTTAGACATACATACATACATACAAATAAAATATTGTGGACTTCAACAATTCAGGAATGACACTGGCTACTATTAAGTAGCTTTTTAACAGTACTGACCAGGTTCAAAGTCACTTCCATCAAGGCTTGGCATGATCTCCTGAACCTCAGCTAGTAAGTGGGAAGAAGGAATAATGGAGGAATGCCTCTTATACACCTTAGAGCTCTGCTGTGATGGTAAATCAGACAAGAGCAGAAAACAATGTGCAAGTTAATGTTGAATCACAAATGGAAAAACGCTGTCTATATGATGTTAACATGTCAAATCTCATTTTTAGCATGAAAAATTACCTCTTTAATGTCTCCCAGTGACTTCGAGTGCCTGCTCAGCTGCTGCTCCTTCTCCTTATGGGTGAGGTGGGGTTGGGCATCCACCTCTGCAGGCGACGTGCTGCTTAGAGGGCTCAGAGGGGTATCAAAGACCATCTGATAGTGTCTGATCAGGAGCTCCACAATGAGTGCCTGATAGGGGTAATCCACCAGCGAGGAAAGGGAAACTTCGGCGTCCGCCTGCCTCGGCTTGATCAATGTTGGGCCAAAGATGATACCCAGGTTGCTGGCGGTCATCTTATTCTCTTCTGACCTCTCTGTCACGCTGGAGAGAGCAAGACAGAGAGAACATAATCAGCAAATAATCAATCAAATGACTATTTTTAAGGGGTATTTGATTGAGGCCTACCGGTGCAGATGCTCTATTAGGAACTGCAGCGTCCTGTAATGAGCTGAAGGCAGCTGCCTCAGCAGATCCTTGATCTTAAAAAGGACCCGGTTGAGCTCCACGCTGACCTGGGCTGGGGTCACTGGGGTGGGAACGAGCCGCAGTGCCTCCAGTTCCTCCACAATGATACTCTGGCTTTCCTTGGCCAAACCGATGAAGTCGTTGTAGAAGCGGAACAGGACGAGTGGCTCTGGAAGCTGCCGTGGAAGGCATGGACGAAAGAAGTAAGACAAACGAGACAAGGAAGTTGTTAATAAACAAGAACAACTGAAATATGCAAGCAAATACACAGGTGGGACAGAATTCAATTTGAGATAATTTAGTGATAAGAGCTGGCTTTTGTTCTGTAGGGCGCACTTTTAACTAGCTCATGTCCTTATCTGGATATCTAATGTTTCACGGTAAAGGTTTGAAAAGCAGCCAACCTGTCTCAGGTAGAGTTTGAGTACGTTGCTAATGTCGTGTGGAGAAAGGTCGGAGAGCTCCACCAGGTCCTTTCCGTTCTCAAATGCCTGGCACAACTTCTCCACCCGAGACTTGGCACCATTCACACGGTAGATACCCTGTAGGCACAAAAGCAAAGTGCATTCAACATTTTATGCAATTTTTTAATCACTGTGGTGACACCCTCTAACTCTAACCAATCACTGGGACTATTGTTATACCTTAATGTTGAGCGCTCTGTTCTCGATTTCTGATGTACACTTCCGTATGATGAAGGGGATGCCGTCCCGATTGTTCTTAGCCGCCTGTGTGAAGTCGATGCCGAAGAGGTGAAGCCTCCCCTGGAGTTTCTTATGGCCGCACTGAATGGCCAGAGTTTCCAGACACTTCTTGTGGCAGGCTAACGAACACTGCAGAAGTTGACACGTAAATCAGTTACACCAAAAAGGCGAGAGATCAACATAATCAACAAAGAGCTGAAAGGCTGAGAACTGTACTGCTTCAGAAAATATACAGGCCCTTTCATTTTTCCCCCGACACTTCATTATGTCGTAGATTTCATTTTAAATGATAAAAATGTCTTTTCTAACATGTAAATCTGCATTGAATAACCTATAAAGACAAAGTGAAGATGGCAGTTCACAGACTTCTGACTGACTCAAGCTCAGTCATCTTCCCAATCTGAGTTTGAGAGGATCTGTCAGGAAAAATGGGATAAACGACCTAAATCCAGGAATGAGAAGCTTAAAGAGGCTCATCAAAGAGGACTCAAGTCTCTGAATGCTTTTACAAAGTACTGAAATAAGACTTTTGTCATGTTAGATTTCAGATTTTGGTTTAATTTCACTTTTGTTTAGTGGCTGCTGGGTGTAAATTGATGGGCAAAAATAAAAAGAATTAACTATAGGGGGTAAATTACAAAAAATAAATACAATAAAAGAAAAGAAAAAAAAAAGCTCAGTTCAGCTGAAGCTGCGTGTTGATGGGCACCCTGTCATCTACATAGCTACAAGTGATTAAAACCATCTAATCCAGCTGCTTCAGGTTTTGCAGCATGGGTAAGTGTTCTCATTTTTCCAGTCATTTTTCTTGTGAACCAACTTGAATTAAGGTTCTAGTTGACTTTAAAAAAAAGGCAACTAGGACAGCTTCATGTCTGGTAACCACGTACCATGGAATAATTCCAATATAACACCAAATACTGTTCTCATGTCCAGCGTTACATAACCTCTCTTTTTTTTCCCCCAGTAGCTCTTTTGTTATTGTCTTGTTCAGCACATCTATTAAATATGGAAAGAAACTGGATCTAAAACAAACATGTGAAGGGACTCCTCAGGGGACACAACAAAAGGTCTTCAGTTTCCACTGCCCGCTCCCCAGCTGAGACTGGTTGGTGGATTTGGTCTCGGAGGAGAGCTTGTGGCCAGATTCAACTTTTCCCTTTCATTCGAACATTTTGATGAGGGCAGAGGTGGTCTCTCTCTCTCTCACTTTTGTTTGGATTTGAGTCATAAAGAGCTCATTGTGAAACTTTGGCAACGTTCATCTTGAAACTGTGAAATACAGTATCATGCTTGGACTGTTTTATTCTAAAGGAGAATAAAGAGAAAACAAGTTTACCTCCTCGCACTCAGCTCCGTGAAACACTACCAGGCTGTCACACTCCCGACACTTGGAGGGCGCTCGGAGCTTCCTCAGCTTGTGGGTTTGAGCTGCTTTGGACATCTGGGTGTTTCGAAAGGGTCCTGGGGAGCTGGCTGTCTCTATTACAATCTCGCTTAAACCTGCAGAGTGAAAGTACGGAGAGCATTAACAGCCATTCTTTTCCCATCACTTACTACTCAGAAATACGGTGACTTGCTTACAGAAAAGAAAACTGATAAATACATATGTACATATTGCAACGTTTCAAGAACTAAACTTGAATGATAGTACTGAAACGTTTTGTTAATTTGACTCACCGTTGTCGGAGGGTGAGGGAGGCTCTCTCTCATCCAAGTCGTCGGCAGAAGACATGGTACCGGTGGAGGGGGTTCTGGGTAATCTCCTCTTGAAGTCTCCTGAACAGTAAGGCAGCACACACCAGTAAGTCCACATCTCCACAGTCATGTTAAGCCAGTTCTTTCCTCCTGTGGTCGACATTTCCAGGTCCGGGACCAGTGACCAGTGACCAGCTTTCTGAATTTAATGCTCTAAATGAACAGGCGTGGTCGGCTGCATGTAGTGGATAACTGAGGCCCTCAGCCCTAATCCGGTATAGGATTGTTGGGTGATTCACACCTCCATTGACTGATCAATGGATCACAAAAGGCCTAATTTTAATTATGTTGATTTCTCTAATGTGCCTGTAAGGAGGCTCATCAGGGATAAACTCCTACATTGTTGACACACTGGGGGTTGCTGGGTGGAGAATAGACAAAATACACTCTACATACATCAGATACACAGTGTTGGTAAAAGTTAACTGGAAAGCCACCAACCTTCTCCTAGTTATATGTTAAATGATAAAGTCTAACATAGAAACCAGTGCAAGAAAGAAGGAGATTTGTGTTAATACCTACAACAATTTATCTAAAGATTTCAGTCAGGTAACCAACCAGGTCACGCACACACAAACCAGGTTTGTGTTGTATATCAAGCGGGGGAAAACCTCGTGACTTCAGTCAACACAGAAGCTTTACACATGTAAGTGTCTTTGTATTTTCGTGATTGCAGGTGTGATAGCATGAAAAGATGTATGCGGAAATATAACTGATACATTAAGTGTTAGATGACAATCCTACTGCTGTTTGTGAAAGATTTTAATTTTACAATCTACTGTATGCAAAGTGCTAAAATAAAGTTTGGACACTTGGAAAGAAAGTTGCAATGTTGCAAACATCAGTTCAGCCAGTCAGTACAGTGAGGTTTATTCTCAATAAATGAATAATGAAAAAGATACAACATCAAACATGCACTGCAATTTTTGGAAAACCTGCCCAAATTCTGTCACTGCCTGAATTTGCATTTGCAACACTGCAGCTGTCTGGAAGCTATACCACACTTCCCCACTACAGCATTTTTAGTTCTATCTAGTATTAGTCATTAAACAATAATTTGTCTTGTGAAATAGGCTAAATTCATCTTTAAACCAAACAATGAGAATAAAATGGAGGAACAGGAGGCACATTTGGATGTAACAGTTGGGTAATGAAGCTGGATGAGTGTCTCAGTGACTCTACCTGGACTTGCAGTAGGTGAATCCATGGACCGGGACTCGCTGCTCCCTCCAGCGCTTTCTGAGTCACTGCACATTCCTCCCCCCTGGCTGGCTGCGGCCCAGGGACGAAACGGGGCCTGAATGCGAAGTGCTGGATGAAAACAGATTTTCACCTCAGTCATGTGTCACTTTTACATTTCAGTCCTGTGTGTGTTATAGATTTTGTATTAATCATACTGAGTTTTCTGTTAATATGACCCTTTAAATTTACCTCAATCTAAAAATAAATTTAGTTGGCTCCAGGTCTGCTCAGAACCACATTTGTAAAGATAATCATTTAATCTTTATCAAATGTGTAAAAGAACACATTCACACATGCACATGCAAACACACACACTTAATGACCAATCAACCTGCAGATGTCCAATTTGTATTTATTAGGCTTTAGTAATCTTCACCTTTAGGGCTTATTGCTACTGCTACATCTTTTTAAATGGGTCTATTATGACTGATGCACCTATTAGCCCAGTACTTCATGAAAAGATCTGGGTGGATCTAACTTGCATACATAACTAAAACAACAAAACAGAGAGATAACAACACAAGGAAATTGGCTACAGTTGAATGCTTCTCTAACCTTCATCTTTCACTCTGTGTTTTGAAAGTTTTTGTGTGTTACTCACAGAGCAACTTGTGTTATACTTGGCTCCACTACAATTTGATCTATAAATGTATGAACTATAAATTATAAATGTAACTATGAAAGATGCCATCTCTTTCTTCTACAGCAAATGTGGTAAACAATGCTAAATGATAGCTGTAGGAACCAGCTATTGGTGTCAGAATTCAGGAACCCAATCTTTACATGTTGCCTACATCTGACCTGCAACTATGAGTTTTTATCAGCTATGTCACGATACATTTTGCCAGACACCTGCTCAAATATTGAAAGATGCTTTATAAAAAGCAGCAGCCAACGTGCTAAGTGTAAACCTACTTTGGATGTCAGTGTTGCTGTTGGAGCGTCTTTCTGCAATCCTGGCATTCTGGGCATTAAGGGAACCGTCCATGTCGTCTCCACTAAGGATGTCGGACGTCACAGATGCCTGCGACAGGTTACTCTGGGATGAGTTAGAGCTGCTTACTGAGCGCTTGTTGAAAGGCACTCTGTGGAGAAAGTAATGGAAAGAACATGAAATGTAGTTACTACAACTTTACCACTTCTCTTCCACATTTTCCAGAATTCCAAGCTAGAAAGACAGTGAAATCAAAATAAATCTGTTTTTTGCAGGTCTTTCACATGTGTGATGACTAGAACGAGGCTTATAGCACACATTTGCTGGCAAGTTGATGTGAAAATGGCCGTTAATGATTAATTTCTCTGCATCACTGTGTTAAATGTAAAATGTTGCTCTGCTTCTCTACGTCACGGGAACAGACACAGGAAGAAACAAAGTGTGTAAATACACTTAAACAGGAAATAAATATAGTCTAAGAGTGATGTTAGTCTGTTATTCTTTTCTAGAAATCACATCCCTTCACACAATTTGATCCATACTGCAGTGTCACATTAAGTATATCTGTTACTTCTATCAGTGCTGACAAGCCCACTGAATAATTATGAGATCAGCCCCATGTTCTCAACAACGACAGCAGTTAATTAGAATAGAACAATGTTCAACTGACAGAGACAGTCTTGGGAATGGCTGATGTACAAACAATGGCAACAGTTGTTAATGAAACTACCCCACTGGAGTCTCTCAAAATACAATATGTAGGTCAGCAGCATATATTTAACCTTGTGAAGACCAGTGGTGAGGACGCATGTGTGTGCCACACTTCCTTTCTCTAAAGCTGGATTCCTTTGATCATAGCGATTAGAATTGAGGGGTGGGGCCGCTGGGGTGAGTAGAGGGAGAAAAATAGCAAGGCTCTCTTATTTCCATCTGTCCAGTGTGTGTGTGTGTGTGTGTGTGTGTGTGTGTGTGTGTGTGTGTGTGTGTGTGTGTGTGTGTGTGTGTGTGCGTGTGTGTGTGTGTGCGTGTGCGTGTGTGAACACCAAAAGAAAACTTACTGGGTGCTAAAAATTGCCCAAATGATATCGGCCTCATGTTCTCAGTCAGAAACATTATCTATATTGGAAGCTACTGAAAACTTAAAGCCCTCTGCTCCAACCCCCCTCTCCCATGACCACAGTCATTTCCGCAGGAAGCCACAGTCAACCCAATTGTTTTACGCTTTCCAAAACAAGCTGCCTCACTCCCTTGATCCGCCTCCACCAGTGAGGTCTTCAGTTACCACTGTTTACCATAAACATGTACAGTTAATGTTTCTGTTCCCACAGAGTCCTATGACAAAACACGGTGGTTTGGCATAGTAAGAATTCAGAAGCGTTATTCCAATACTCTTCTGTGGATCTACAATAAGGAAGCGTGTTATTTGAATGGAAAGGCTGTGGTCAGATTGGGCTGACAGTCTTCAAATCACTGTGGAAGTTGTTTAAGATTTCATATTTACTTCTTGATGTCTCACCCTGTGTTTTGCGTGACAGGTGAATCGAAAGAGTGGGACTCCAGGCGAGGCCCGTCGGTGGGCAAACTCCTGACAAAGTCAATGTAGCGCTGTCCAGGCTCATACAGCTTGGCATTTTCACACAGACTCTGGTGGTTGACGGGGAGGGACACAAGCTGGGCCTGCTGGAGCTGGAACCAGTTGACTGTCACCTACAAATAAAGAAATAAATAAAAAAAAAAGAGATCCTGCAGGTATTGTCTCCCCACATTTCTGACACGGGACTAAAATGTGGGAAAAATGTACAAGCTAGCACCTCCTTCCCAGGCTGTCCTGGATGTATTCCTGTATTCTATTAACACAGTTAGTCTAAACTTCAAATGAAAACAAAACACAATAACTTACAGCCTTGAGGGTGAGGTCACACTGAGACACCATCTCTCGAATCTGAGTGATGATCACACTCTTGGTGTTGGCCAGATCCACTCTCTTCTCTCCAACATCAATCTGACAAGCTTTGCAGTGCTCTTTGGCCTCTTCAGCCTGCCAACAGAACGAAGACTAATTATTAAAGCTATTGATGATTCATTTTGATGAATGACTGACATTAACAAAATGCAAAAATGTACAAGAATGTTAAAAAGGTAGGTGACAATTCTGTAACAATCTTATTTGTTTGCCATTTAGGGAAAGAGATGGTAAAATCAAACAACTGAGGTGAGTTCAGGGTACATAGGAATCTACAGTGCAGCACATTTAGACACATTTGTGCCATTAGCCCAACAGAAGAGGTGCTGTACCTTCTGCAGGGCCTCCTCCTCCAGCCTGCGCCTCTTCTCCAGCTGTTTAGCTCCCGCTACTCCCTGCTCCTCCTCCAGGCGGCTGGTGGACACCTTGGCCTTCTCATACTCCTCCTGCCGCTGGGCCTGCAGCAGCCGGGCCTTCTTCAGAGCACTGTCTGCCTCATGCTGGAGATGCACATGTTACATTAACACACAGACATACATACACATGCAAAGAAAGATGAGGCTGATCTTACCTTTATTGCGCTGGATTTGTCCACTTAAAAAAACATAATGGAAAACCTTTAAAATACATAACACTACAGAGAGATCTGAAAGAGAACAATCTAATAGTTACTACATATCCCAAACCACTTAATGTTAAACACGTCAACCCACCATTTTCTTTTGCTCTCTCTGCCACTGCTCCTTGATCTCTTTTCGCAGTTTGTCCAGCTCATTCTTTCGGGCCAGGAGAGGCTGGAAAGAAACACACACACAGTCAGTAAGTCTTCTTGTTTCCATTGTACAACTCTACACAAAGTCCCATTCAGAGAAATGCAGAAGCCTCTTTGTTTCATTACCTGTATGAATTTGTTGCTCTGGAGTACTGCTGCTGTGTGAAGGACCAGCTGGCTGTATTCCACGTCATTTTTGAAAGCATTCATGTAGATCTCACGGAAAGGCATGAAATCCTTAAATGAAGATGGGAAAATCTTAACCCTCAACAGCGAAGCCTGAGCAGCCAAATTAAATGACAGGGAGGCTGGCAGGGATATCTACTCACCTGCTGACTTGCAAGCGTCTTGGCAGATTCGGCCATTTTGGCGTAACTCTTTGCACACTCGATATCTACAAAAAGACCATACACCATGTAAAATTAGTGGAACTTAACACCACACACAGTACTGTTTAGAGGCCTGCAAATATTTTGAGTGAGCTGAATGCTCAGATCTTCTTTAAATGACAGGAAAATCTTGTAAGCATTTTCTGACTAAATCACACAAGAGACAAATGTAAAATGTAATAATAAATCAGCAAATGAAGCATTAACTAAAGTAGACGTGTTAAACAAACACGTGGACGTAAAATTCTGAGCTTAGAGATAATATGTCGAGTGCTGTTGTCAAAAACTGGAGTTTCAGCAATAATTTCTGCCTGGAGCCCTGTTTAACACCAACTACACACATGAACCAAGAAAACAGGAAATATATTATTTCCCACTGAACAAAGTCAGTGATGACACATTTGAATTAAAAAACTTATCTGGAAATGTGTTGAATACAACATGTACTGTTGTTTTTTTTCTACATAAAACCTAGATAAGATTGGCTGTTCTGGATGAAACATCAACATCGTAAATGAACTAAAACACACAACTTCAGTGTATTCCTTGGTTAAAAACTATTGTGCTGCACAACTAATCTAATCGCAATTGTAATGTCAGCCTGTGCAGTTATATAACCTCAACTGGCTGCGATGTAATTAAATAAATATGTATGTGTGTTCTGTGTTTGTGTGCAGTTTGTTCATTATCTACATCTCTAACAAAGAGATGATTGGTCTGATTGATCACATGCTCCGGTCTGCAGTGTTGCCAATTTAGCTCCCGTGTCACTAGATTTAACAACTTTTCACATCCCTTTAGCCACTTTTTTTTTTCGGTGACTTTTTTTGGCCCAACGCGGACTACTTTCCTTCAGGTGTGTCGGTAATATTTGTCAGTGAACGTTCTCTCCTGCGGCTGCGCCTTCTTCACTATCTGTGGTCAGTAATGTGTGTAGAGGATCAGCCAGAAATAATCATGAATAATGTGAATGGGCCAAAACAACCAATCATTTGTCCCCATTGTTTGTCCTTGTAAACCACTTCTCCTTTGTTTCTGTTAAACTTAAAGTTAAATTGATATTAATTTCTCAAAACAAACCAGTTAAGTAGCATGAGTTAGTTTCAATGTTAGCAGTCGACTATGTATCAACTATACCAAGCAAAGACTCATGATACCATTTGTTCATTATATTATAAATCGTGCAGCTCTAGTAAAAATGTAGTTGTCTTACTTCCAAAGTAACTGAATTTTTTTGGTGGAAACATCATCAAACTGTTATTTAAAGCAAAGAATGTTTATGTCTTCTAACATACCTACATGAGAGTTTTAAAAGATTTCAGTATCGTTGTTTTGACGTGGTGGGTTAATACCATGTTGTTGATTTATAATTTATAAAGACCTTAATTGTAGGTATGGAAATAGCATGTACATAAAAACATGTCAGAAGATACACGGACATGACTGCTCACACTAATATGTAATAAAGTGCTTAGGTTAAGTACATGGTTTTTGATACAACAACAACACCTGACAGCTGACGTTTGTACTTCAGTGTAATAGGTGCCACTTAGCTGCTGCTTCCCTACAAGTCAGAATTAGTCCTTTCACACCTGTGCCCTAACTCACCCATGCTTAGACGTTTTTCCACCCAGGCCAACAGCTCTTTGGTGTACTTGGACCAGGCCTTGGCGTAGAGCAGCGCCGACTCCACGCCACCTTCCTGCCGCTGCAGTGTCCTGTCCACGTCTTCGGCACGAAACGGCGGAGACGGCCCTGCGACAACAACGGGGAGCCCATGGGGGGGGGCTTGTAAAAGATGGGTTGAAACATGACCGCCAGTGACCAACCCCCACCCAACAAACCTCTCACCACTGACGGACATACATTATGTGTTTAACCTTCATCTGTGACTCAGTGAGAAAAGCTCACAGTGACCTTGCATGAGTCTGATGTGGGCTAATACCATTTGAAGGTAACCAACACTGACAGGTGACTGACTGATGGATATATTCATAAGTGGCTAAAGTGAGTGGTCATCAAGACTCAAGATGGGCTTGTATCACTCAGTCCCAGACACAACAGAATCAGCACCTTTCCCCAGAATCATAAAACAACAGTAGCTCAGCTTAAGAGTGATTCATGAGTAAGACTTTTTTCCCCCAAACAAATTAGTCTGGATTAGTTTCGACCCCCACCTCTTTCACAATGCTGCACTAGAGTACAGTAGGTGTGTGTTATAGTGGTCTATCTTACCTGGCAGATCATCTTTCTCAGGACCGGATCCTCCAGATTCCACAGAGAGGGTCTCAAAAGACTGAAAAAAAAAAAACCCAGATCAAACGTGAGCGTCATCAGAGGCTTGACTTCCTTCTTAGAGTCTACAGCAGCAAAACAACACATTAGATTAAGATAGTGTCAGGAACATGTGTCAACTGCTCACTGAACCCCCTGAACTCTGTTGCTGTCATTTTTCATATCTTTTGTTTGACAGTTCAGGGATAGTCAGGCCACATCTTGGCATTAACAGGATGGTGAATGAACTAGTAATAAATGTGTGTGTTTAATTTTTGATGCCAAGAAGTCTGTGAGTGTTAGACAGTGATGGCTGGAACAGTACTTTTCTTACCCTGCTTCTCTTAGTTAGGGTGATCCCCAACACTGATCCATTCTCTACATCTCCCATAAGGAAGTCGGACACTCTGAAAGAAGACAGAAACACAAATCAATAGTCTGGAGCAGATAAAACACTGAGAAGGAGAAGTCTGAAATCATCGTTCCCATGATGCAACTTAATAGCTGATGGCTCTGTTGCCTCTGACATGTCTACGTTTTTCAACCTAGTTAGTTAAAGGCTTAGTTTTTCCTTTTTCCATATCATCCCTATTGTATTTGTGACTATTATTGCTTATTTCTCTCTTTATGTAACCTAATTTCTTGACTTCTATTAATTATGTACCCTCTG
This sequence comes from Sandelia bainsii, assembly GCA_032362345.1. Taxonomy (NCBI): domain Eukaryota; kingdom Metazoa; phylum Chordata; class Actinopteri; order Anabantiformes; family Anabantidae; genus Sandelia; species Sandelia bainsii. The sequence continues at coordinate 31,577,177 of JAUMHL010000013.1, forward strand.
AATTAACAAGAAATAAATACAATTCTCTTGATTAACATTGGTGATGACATCATACTTACACATTGCCAAACGTGAATGCCAATTTGTCGATAGCGGTGTAGATTTCTCCAAAAAGCTTCTGTTTGTTCTCTTCGTTCACCTCCTTAAAGTTCACTCCTGTCAAATTGGGATGAAGGAGGACAGAGTCAAGTTTTCATGGCAAACCTAAACCCAGCAGACTGAAGACATCCTGTGTTTAAAGCATGATTCATCATCCTGCTCATGACGTCAAGTGCAGACTCAATGAAAATCTCCTCTGAGTCATGGCGTACTCCCCGAATCACACTCACAGCCTAAGGAGCTGTTCACTTCATATCTCACACATGCAGGCGTTTTAGCATCGAAAAGTCCCTCAGAGGCATCCAAAAACAACTGCGTACCTTAAATCAGAAAAAGATAAGCAAAGACTGCAAGTGTATATATCTGGCTGTAATCTGGAAAAGCAGTAGCTTCCTGCTGTGAGTCCAAACACAGTGATGACTGAGGACAGAATGGGGGAAAAAACACCAGAGTAAATACGTCTGTAATCAGTCTTCACAATAAACTTCCTGTCCTGACTGAGCAGAGAGAAAATAAACTAGGAGAGAGGTGCTCAGAAAATGCCCAAACACTAAGCAATAAATCAGTGATTTCACTGCATGGCTCTGCTGCCTCCATGATTTCCTCCGTCTGTCCTTTTAATTAGAACAATAGAGATTTCTAGAGTTCAAAGACAGAGGAGACATTTTAGATAGAAAACCTACTGTCTTTGGTCGTTTTCCATCTTAGTGGAACTTTTCACAACAAAGATTTTGTTGTGAACCTCATCTTTGTAACAGGAGTAGAAAACAACACTGATGGATGACGCACAAGCTGGGAAGAGTCCAAACGTAGCTAAAACTAATCTTGAATGGCTTTTCAAATAATTCCAAAATCTGGTCCAAAAAGTATCCACATTTACACACCATGACCCAAAGTGCAGCAGCACTGCTCATTTTCTTGTCTCTGAGCTGGTACCACTCAACAGCACATTCATACCTGAACACACTCAACCAGGTCTACATGAATTCACAATTTACTGGCCAGTGCTAACACATACTTGGAATTTGCTTCCAGTTATTGGAAGCTCTCAAGGACAGTACAGAACGTTAACAGTAAACAACATACAGACAACGTAAGGATGACAATTCCATCTCACCCACTGTGCTGGTGGTCCCTACATCACACAGCACAAATGATGAATGAATAATGAAAACTGGCAAACACCCACCCATCAACAACGACAAAATGCTAAGATGCTTCTTCAGTAGCTACTACACACTTCATCGAGATATTTGGGAACGAGTTGTCAAAGAAGTCTACAGTAATACAAGTGGTATAACAACCAATTACCCACCTCAACACAAGCGTTTCTTCTTCTCCTGTCAAACAGAAATAAGCCTTCTTGATCACCAGTAACTGCAACAGGGTGACTGAAATGCTCATTTTCAGCCCAAACACCTCAAATGTGCCAATGGAACGCGACTACGTTCCTGTAACCAGCTAAAAAGAAAAATCTGACAGAGAAATAGATCCAACGCAAAAACGAATCTCTCTGCTGACTCACAGGAAACAGGAGGCACAGGAAGTGTTGAGGCCCTGAAAAAAACAAAACACTTTTGATGGGGTCCAATGGGAGCTTCTTGGAGGCTCTTGCCAACCCGAGATCAGCTACTGTAGCCACCACCATTCAATGCACGCACCTCTCTTGTGCCGTTTCATCTCCTCCTCTTCTGTCCAACCCCTACCCCCAACAGGACATCCTGAGACTTGCTTGAATACAATGCCAGCATTTGCTCAGGCCCCAACCAGAGGTCCAAACATGGTTACATCATCGTAGAAAAATGGCATTGTTTCACTGGAAAAAGCACAACTCTCTCGAAAAACTCAAAAACCTCCGCAGAATACAGGTCGACGAGGGACGTCTTCCAGTAAAGAGCGACACAGAGGTGTAGCATGGCATGTGATTGGATGTGAAGTATCACAGGATAGAGAAAGTGATAAAAGTTTGTATGAACCATTTTACCAAGCTTTGGGATATATCAGAGCGTAGCAGAATTTCTAATTTATTTCCAATTGTCAAGTTAAGATTAGAAAAAAAACATTCTGTTGACATGACAAATACAATTTTACATCTTAATGTTGTACATCAGAAGACCTGGTAGTGTAAGTGTACAGTTGATAACACCTTGTTCCTGTGTTGGGGTCAACAAGTGAGCAGTTCTGGCCACCTGGTGGCAGAAAACATGTAGTGGCAGAAAAGCACTATAACAGGATTCACTGTACATAAATATTAACGATTAGATTACTACAACTATTGTAAATGCCAGACCCGTTAAATGATTTGCTGTACAACATACGCAGCTGTTCAAAGATATTGTAAAACCAGTTGTTATTAATAAGCAGCTGCATTCTTAAGAAACCTTCTACCCATGTAATTAATGTAATTAAGAGGCTACACTCTAAGGCTTCTATTTATTATTCAAAAGATACTTCTCTGTGTCTTTATTGTTCGTTTTCCGTACAACTTCTACAAAACAATAACTTGCATGTATCTAATTACTGTTTAGGGCACACACACACACACACACACACACACACACACACACAGGCGCGCCTGTCTGAGCAGACTCCTTCCAAATATTTTGGTGAAGGTAAGCTATGCAAGTCTCCTCAGACTTTGCTCAGCTCCCTGTGTCACTATTCCTTATTAAGAGCAAGCTATTCATAAAAGCTCTGCAGCTCCTCTATGCCTCTCTTTGCGAAGCAAATCGAGATGAGGTATACTCAGGGGATTCTTGTGTGGCAGCCAAGTTAAGAATTGACCTGCATGCCAGATCATAATCTCAGAGAACGAGCGATTGAAAAGGATTCCTCACTGTAGTTCCCTCTGAACTGGCAGACAAAGCACAAAGCACACCCACTCCTCCCTGCCTCTTGAATCAGGTATTTGACTCCAGAATATTATTTTCTTACTCTCTGCATGGGGTTGAAAAACACACGCTGTTGCATTTTAAGCACCTGAGTGACTTCTGTGAAGCAGTAAGAAACGTTCTCTGGGAAGTTCTTTTTGAGACTTGGGAGGACAGTGTGAGAGAGAGGCCATAGTTCTAGTCTATGTCCAGGAGAGTGTCAAGGGAGGAGGGTAGATAAGCAGAGACACAAAACAGACCAAAGGAAGAGTGGAGGAGTAGCTGGTATGTGTTACAAGAAAGCGGTGTGTATGTGTCTGTTTTTACGGAAGAACTAATCATTATAGCTCACCTTTGACCGTGGCGATGACGGTTCCAGCTGTACTGAAGATGTCCACCGAGTTGAGGCTCTGGTGTTTGGCAATAATGGCCTTCAGGACTCGCAGCAGCTCCCCGAGTCGTTCGTGGACCGCCTGATGGAGGCAGTCATGGTGCTCTGGAAAGTGATAAAGATAGTTTTATTATTCCAATTTATTGCCTCAGTGATAAAATCATTACATTCAGTATGTGCTGTAATAAGCAGTTTGGCTTGATTTATGGTGGCAAGAAATATCTTAGAAAGGTCAATAAACTACACCTATTAAACTGAGGGCAGCTGAAGTCCCAATATGATAACAAACAATTTTAGAAAAGCCTCTTGGTTTTGACTTGGGTTAATATTTACTACCTGGGTTAAGACCTTAAGGTTAGTTCATGACTTCCACATCTGCATGTCAACAAGGATCCACATGATCACCCTCTGTCCAAGTCTGTGCAGACTGTGTTCAAAGTTTGTGTTAATTCAGACTGTCTGCAGTGAACACATTAACTGCCAGTGGCGGTTTTTGATATGGGCGACATGGGCCGTTGCCCAGGGCGGCATCGTGGTGGGGGCGGCAAAAAATTGTTGTTTTTTTTGCGCGCGCCCATGCTGCCCCGACATCATGCCAGCGCATTTTTGGGATTGCATGGGCACCGATCGGTTTTCTATTGCCCATTTGCGGGGAGTAAGGGCGCCCTCCATTTGCGAGGTGCGCCTGCTGCTTGCCGCACAGGGAGGAGAGGGGCGGGGCGGCGGGGGATTCTCTGGCTGGCTGGAGCGGCATCTAATAACCAGCTCGCAAAATAAAACAAAATAAAAACAAACAAACAAACAAACACAAAAGCACCAGACATTATGATATAGACTTATAATTTTCACCGATGTGTTTCCTAAATTCTATCACACCCATATATGCGGGAAGTGAGCGCGGGGGCCCTCGGTGCGCCTGCTTGCTGCTGCTGCTGTGCTGAAGTGAAGTCTCACACACAACCTGTCGAAAGGGGAGGGGGGCAGGGTGCTTCCAAATAAAGCACATTTCATTCATAGTATTGTCAATCCAAGCCCATTATGTCACAATTAATTTTTCCTGGGTTGTGCGAAATCGCAGAAAAAAAGACCCTATACAAACCGAATCTGCGCACTAAGGTAGGTCTATTAGTTTACGCTGTGGTGATTCTCGGGTTGAGGGATGGGTGTTGATACTGGAGTGCAAAATTAACACCGATGGAAGATGGACAAGAAAAGGTCAAACCCATCAGGTGCTCAGTTTAGAAAAAAGAGAAAAGAAGAGGAGGAGAAACGAGCAAAAGATAAAGGTAAGCGAGATGTGTCATTGGATAATGGCAGGTATTATGCATGACATGTATCCTGAAACAAGATAACATTAATTAGTTGGGATAGGGAAAACTTCTTTTTACGTTTGTTAGCCACTTGGCTATGATAGTAAACAGTAGACAGACAGTAGACACTGATGTGGCTTATTGAATCTTTTAGACCGTGTTCAGCATAATATTAATTAGCCATTAATTGGAAGAGGTGTATTGTTGATTTGTCTCCTATTCTCAATGTATGACGAATTATAATGGCTGTTTGTTAGCCGTTTGCATACTATGCTACGCTAAAACCGGACGATAGTATTCTGTTGTAGTCTAGCTGACTTAGCAAAAAAAAATCCCTTACACTATTAGGCTACATTATTTAGGAAAGTTATCTTACTGTAATTACAGAGTAATGCATTACTTCCAAACACTGATGTTGTGATAGCCTATTCAATAAAATGCTTGTTATACATATAATTCTGAATATTTGATAAATTGGGCAAAATTATATGTTTGTTTTAATTATGAAAATGATGCATGCATGTATCAGAGTTTTATATTGGGTTTCTATTCAGGGGCACTTCTGAAATA
>JAUMHL010000013.1:31582516-31634127 GCA_032362345.1 Sandelia bainsii
GACCACACCAAAGACTCAGTCATAAAGATTGAGGCCCAGTCTTTGTCTGAGGAGGTGGGATCATACAGATTCAGCATTTGTACAGTGGTGTGGTATGACATCCTGAACCAAACCCACCATGTGAGCAAGCTCATGCAGTCTCCCAACATGCATGTGGATGTAGCGGTCAATCTCCTCAAAAAGACAGAGAGAGGTCTCCACAACTACAGGGCAACAGGCTTTGCATCTGCACAAATGTCAGCCAAGGACATGTGTGAGGACATGAACGTAGAGGCTGTTCTGCAACAGAAAAGACTGAGATCTACAAAGCGGCACTTCTCTTACGAATCATTTGATGAGCCATTGAGTGACGCCCTAAAGAAGCTGGAGGTGACCTTTTTTAATGTTGTTGTTGATGCTGCAGTGTCTTCCATCCAAGAGAGATTCACCACATTGGAAAATGTGGGAGAGAAATTTGGAGTACTGACACATTTTCCAAATCTCTCAAATGATGACCTCACTGAACAGTGTAAGGCCCTCAGTGCTACTTTGCTTTTTCAGGACCAATCAGACTTGGATGCCAGAGAGCTTGCACAGGAGATTAAGAATTTGCCAGACTTACCATCAAAATCTATGACCTCTCTTGAGCTGCTGAACTTTGTGCATGACAGTGAACTCTCAGAAATATACCCAAATTTGTGGACTGCTCTGAGAATTGCAGTTACTCTACCTGTAACTGTGGCTTCAGCAGAGAGGAGCTTTTCAAAGCTGAAACTTGTGAAGACATATCTGAGGTCCACTATGTCTCAGGAACGCCTCACTGGCCTTGCCATCATCAGCATCAATCATGCAATTGCTGAACAGATTTCATATGATGACATTATTGATGACTTTGCATCAAGGAAGGCAAGAAAGGTCCTGATTTAGATGACAATTATTTCATATCAGTGCATGTTGTTGTAGAGTGGGTGTTCGCCCAGGGCACCAAACAAGCTAGGACCGCCCCTGCTAACTGCACAGGCATGCTGGCACTGGATGTGGCTTCTTGGCAGGCCTTGCACTTCAGCCTCCTAATTAAAATAAAAAAGTAAACCGTGTTTCACCAGATCAACATATAGAAGTGGAGAATTTAGGGCAATGCAAGGATTGAAGCACAAATGACCAACACTCTATACTGTCCCTGAATGCCTCACAACACAGATGATCTATACTCCGTACTCTTTACACTCTGTAGTTTAGACACAATCTTATTTTCTTAAATGTAAAGCCCATGTACAAAAGCAAGTGATAGGTCATCTGACAACATATCTGGATATTGTTGTGTTGGGGTTGAGACAAACATGTTTGTGTTATGGTTTTGGTTATTGGTTTCAGAACTGTTACACTACCTACTAAATAAACTGCTGAACAGATTGACCCCAGCTATTTAAAAATCTCCCTGCTTTACACGGATGGTGCAACTTCAATGGTAACTGGATTACTACATATCATTGCAGCTTTGTTGGTTGAAAGGGTGCCATGTCAGACTACTGCCATCCATTCACAACTGTTCTAGTAAACAGTGTAGCTGCTAATGCACTGTGCAGGCAACTTAACCGAGCAGCAGTGATAGTAGAGGAATTGCACACAGTTCAGCAAACCTGCACAGAGAACTTCTATGGTGCTAACCTGAAAGTGCATAAATAAACAGGAACTACTAGATAACAGGAACTAGCAGTTCACTAGTTAGTTAGTTATACAGACAGATTTTGGCATCTCAGGTATGTGGTTCTGGGTACTACAAATGTCTTTACTAACAGTGATTCACCACCATTTACAAAGGGCAAAATGCACTTTGTTATTAAGTAACCTTGATAATGTGCAGTCTAGTATGGTCAAGGAATGAAACAATGTAAATAATTACATGTACTAAAAATGAAGGTGTACCACTTCTTGGAAACACTATGAGTACTACAGGGTAGTGTGACGTCTGGCACAGCTAGTGGGTGGATGACCGATACAAGTGAGTAATGGAGAAAGAAAGGGGGACATCTCTGCCACCCTGTTTCACACAAACAAAATACAGACACGCACACACACACACACACACACACACACACAGTTACCACTGTGCCTAAAAAACGTTCCAGTACTAAGCTCGAATTACACAAAATACACAGTTGTCTGCTTGGTTTGTTTCACGTTTTAATATTTTTCATTTCATGACTTAATTGAAACAGCTGTGTCTTGGTCTTATCTTCTTGCACTGAATTTGGAGCAAAATAAAGGTTTAATTAAAAAATTACACACAGACAAAGACACATACAATGGATACAGGCAGTCAAAGCTTCATTTGTGCTGACGATCACCCATGGATAACCCCCTCATGGAAGAGGGGATCAGAAAGACTTTAGCTGTCTCCTATTTTTTCTTTTATTTGTTAGCCCTCTTGTTTAGAGTGGGACAAATAGTGCTGCCAGTTGGGCTAATAACACTAGGTTCTGTGTGGCCGCCATGACAATGCTAACTAAGGGCTGACCCGGAAATCCAGCCAACTGACCAGCAGGGAACAAGTTCACATTGGCCAACAGGTCACAGTATCACAATAGTCACACAACGAGTATGAAAAGCAACTAGGTATGTGGGCCAAAATTCATCCAGTAACTGTCAAAAACGCTACCATAACCACGTTTGTGTATTGTCTGCATCTAAGTTTCAAGTTTTCTTGCAGTTGCAATATTTCCCCTCAATGAATAAAAGACAAATAACCATAGATGATGCCATTTTACTAGTTTTCCCATGCAGCTAATCAGTACACTGTACAAATCATCAATGGGATCAATTCACATAAACCCAAAGACCTGGTGTATTCAGGTTAGGTGCAATATCGCCCGGAAATAACACCACATGGAAGTCAAGAGGTAATTCCAGGTGAACAACGAGCACTTGCTTGAAAAAAAAGTCAGCACCCAAATAAGAGTGCGTACACAGACTGCTTACCAACCAAGATTATGATGATTACATAAGACAAGCACAAATCCCACTACCACATCAGCTACTCCATGCCAAAATGCCCTGTTGCTTCTAGCTTGCCAAAAGCTTCTCCACAGGACCTAGAGTGTCTCATCCTGCTCCATAGCAACCATCTTCATCCATCTTCATCAGGTGTCATGCACAGCTCCTTTTACTGCCAGGAATCTGGTGGCTTCTGATAACGTAAGCCTCTTGTCCTTTTGATTCAGATCCCTGGCTCTCCATGAGGAAAAGAGCCGACATACTGATCTGGCACTGCCACACATCAAACTCCGAGTCTCTACAATCAGTGGCCATGGACGTACAGAGGTCATTCTCTTGTAGGTAGCCTGAATTACTTTGTCATTTGAAAACTGATTAAAATGAAAAAAAATTTAGTAGTGTTATGGCATGTATTCTTGTATTCACTTCCAACCACAAACATCCATTTCCACTTGGTCTACGTAAACAAATCCTCAAATTAAAAAGTATAAAAAAATACTATAAAAACATTTTCATATATGTTTTCGCATTGCTTCTTCTTCACTGTTAACAAAACCCAATCTTCCACAAAAACGTATCTCTTCCCACCTCATATTGTGACCCAAACCCACAATCATTTAATAAGGATCAAAGTTCACAAAGAGCCGCTTCACCCCTTGAGCCCTTAATTGGTCCTGGTCAGTTTAGATCCCATTTATGGACATTGTCCTTTGATACACACAATGGCCTAAATCATCCCCACACAACGTATACATCCCATTCACTGACCGAGGAACTGAATCCTGAATCCTAGAGGCATCAAGTATGGGCAAGCAAGAGGTTTATTAAGGATGAGCCTAATCCATGAATTCCCGCAAGACAGAGGGTCTTCCTTTACACTGCTCCATGGGCTTCAGTCTTCAATGGTGGATGTGTGGCCTATTGGGACGATCCTAAATGGAGGCTAATTAGCAAGACATTGTGGTTGCATCCACCAGCCCAGCAGGGCACTGGATAATGTACAGAGACTGATTATTTAACCCCCTAAACTGCCATTCTGGCTGGGAGACAAAGAGAAGAAGACTCGTTCCCACCAGGCAGGACCAGTTAGAGGAATATGTGACAAGTGCATTTTAATCAGTAGGGGTAGCCCTCATTTTTAACAAAGGAAATAAAGTTTGGACATAATATTTTTGTGCAGCGATACAAAGTTCAAGGCCATCTGAAAACTGGCTAAACCAAGAGAGGTACTGGGATGATCAGTCTGTTTTCACCAGGGAAGACCACAGAGCTTTAAGAGAGGGTTTGTTTGAGTGCCAAAAACTCACTATTGTGACTGGGGCCACTAGCAAACAGAGGGACTGGTCACCACATGGGTCTGTCACATGAAGCATTTATTGAACACTAAATCACAATGACAGCTTCTTACTTTTCCCAGGAACAAAGACTTGTGGAGTGATGGTTAGGGGTGGGAAAGAGTCATAGCGGAGGAGTTTTGGTGGATATTGGACAAAAATAAAATTAAAGAGTAGGAGGAAGGGGGTCGTTGAAATTTGAAGTAGCACTCTCCCTTGAGATTTGTCGCAAAATGTACCCCTGCACCCCACATCCCAGCTTCAGCGGGGGTTATAAGAGAAGCAGAGAGTGAGAGACATTCCTGGGCATAATAAGCCCTGGTGAATGAAGACTACGGGGGGGGGGGGTTGATCCAGACTCTGATCCTGATGAGGAGGAGGCCACGGATCAGGAGCTGCTCCGAGGCTGCCAGCAGCACATTGCCAGGTTTTTACTTCATTAGCGTCATGGAAACCCAACATTCCAGCCTCTTGTTTTGGAGCAGGAACAGGAGTTCCAGGATTGCGGGGTGGAAGAGTTGACACCTCAATACCAAAACATTCTGACACTGCTCTGGAGCAGAGACTCTGAGGACATGTCACACACCTAGACTTATACAAACTTTAAGACCACAGACCAGTTTAAATGTTCTTAGGTCAATAGAGCAGGTGCAAAGTGCAGTACTTGCAGGTATTTATAACAAAGAAGGAATGACAAGTAGCGCACAACATGTTAAAGTAAGAACTTGTGTTATTTTTGATAACAAGTGGTAGGCCTCAGCCTACTGCCAGTGTTACACCGTATCGTGAGAGCCACCAGATTCTATGACCTTTACCAGTGCAGTAACCAATTCACCTTTGAGTAACATAACATCCATTACGCAGCAAAAAACCAGTCATTTATATGTATGATATTTACAGAATAAAAAAGTAGAATTATTATTATTTACTGGGTTGTCACTTTACTTGCACAGCTGCACCAGTGAGGAGCAAAATGAATGAAAACAGGGTCAATGAACATAACAGAATCTGGCAGCTGCAATATTCTAACATCTAGTTAGTTTCAGTTTGACACTTGATTCCACACCTATTATTAGTGTTGGTGTTATGTTTGTCTACGTCCCTCAAAATCTGCTTACGCCTTTTCTTAATGTGTACTAAAAGGAAAACGCTCACTTGAGGACTTTCTGGCATCAATGGTTTGATTTTTGGAAGCGCAACTTCCACCAGGCCTTGACACAATATGACTTGGCAACATTCCTTTAACTGTGACCCTAGCTATGCTCAGTCATGCATTAAAAATCATGGGAGCAATGTATTATTTATGCTTCAAAACAGCTGAGGACAGAGGGGTGGTTATTGCCACAAAGCAAGTGTGAAACCACTAAACATGTCACAACTTGGGCTGCAGAGGTAAGATCAAATGGAAGCACCTCATGGCAGAGGGGGCAAAATAGGATGTTGGACAGGCTAGTCATGACTAATGTCAATCAAAATCTCTCAATGTGTCCTATTGAGTCAGAGCCCAGCTGGACATTCCAACCACTCACCCCTTAAATAACCAACCTAGGACTCTGTAGGGGAAGTTGTTTCAAAGAAATTGTGCATTCATCAGAAGCTATGCTGATGCTTGGTTTCAAGGGGCTCCTTTGAGAATTGTCTCATTCAAATGACAAGCAACAAAATGTGGATCTAATCAATCACTGTGTGACTCAATAACTGTTTCTTTGCTCAAATTGTTTCTTCTGTAATTGGCTAGAGTGAAGTGCCACATTCTTTCACATTTCCCTCTCACCAGTATGACAACTCGCAGCAAAAAATGACCTTATGGTTTCAAGCCAAATTTTAACTGTTATGTTCCCACTCTGCAGGCCACTGACTTTTTCTGGCTTATTAGCACTGGAAACCAAAAGCCAATAAAATCATAGTATTTATTATGCTCAATAAATACTGACAATAAAAAATGTCTGGAGTTTTGTTTTTTTTTGTAACAGAGAGAACCACATGATACAACCGTATATTGTAAACATTAGTAATAAAGTTTACAATCAAAGGGTGAAGAGGTAAAATATTGCAAGATTTCATTTTATTGACCATACATGTTTAGATATTTTAAGCACTCACATATAAATGAGTTGCCCAGGGTGAAGTTAAGAATTCGTTTTTCACCTTTCTTTCTCCCTAGAGCTGTGTCAAAGCGAGTCAAGACAATCAATCTCTCTCTCTAGATAACCCCCACATCGCCACCTACTGCTGATGCAAAAGCTCTTAAGGCATTCCAACTATGGAGAAACTGAAAATCCCCACACCGTGCAACCTCTAGTTGGCGGCCAAACTGGTCCTGAAGAGACTACAGTGGCTCCCCAAGTGTAATGTAGGCAAAGAACATCAGAAGGCCAGGGAGTTGGGAAATCTGTCCAACAAATGCAAAGACAGGCCTCTTTAGTATACCTGTCAAGGGGCAGAAATGGGATTTGAGGGGGCTGAGGTTAGGGTCCAAGCACAGCATTGAGAACAAGAAGACACTGTTTAACTTTGCTAGCATCCTAATCCTAAGAGAATGTGCTTTGTGTGCTACATAATTACTCTTATAACTGTCAAGGCATTTAATTGACTCAAATGTACTAAATAAAACTATTATTTAATTCCAATTGTCTCTAAACTTTAGATACTACTGGAATTATACAAGGGCCCAGTGTGAGTGCATGGGACTGTTTTTTTCGCAATGGTTACATTTAACAGCTTGAGTAGACACAGGCCCTGCATGGTGGTGAAGACATTAAGGGCTGTAGAGGCAATGCTGATCCACACCTGCCAGTCCCTTCGCAGGTACTACTCATTTTAAAACCAAGGAGCCTTCTGCAAGGGGCCCTGTCTCCATTCATTGTTTGTTATGAAATACATGAATTTAGAGAATTATGAGGTTTCCTGAGTTCTGTGCTGAAAAAACGATGAGATGAAAAGACATTGTTTGTTCTCGGAAGCCAGTCTCAGTTCTGAGAAGCCAATTCAAGACAGATATACGGTTAGGTGTCTGTGTCATATATGTTGGCAAGTTCACCCACACCCCAATAGCTTTCCACCCTTGCCCTTTCTACACCCCAGAGGGACCAGATTTGAGTCTGGCAAGACAGGACAGACCCCAGCCGGTTCTGCCTATGCTTCATATCAGCTCCACTGGCCTTTAACCAGTTCTGAGTTGCACCCAGATTGGGGGTGACCCAGTCACATGCGAGCATGCCCTGAAGTTGGATCTACAGTAAAACAAGGCCAGTTACAAAGCAGAAGTAGGGAGAAAAACAACAACTATTGCTTAAGGACGAGTGAATGGGAACACTGGGATTTCAGCACTGTGCTATAGGTAGCTCCATTCCGTGTACAGCACTGTTAAAACCCATGTAACTTTAGTTAGAACCAGACTTATCACTCTTTGATTAAGATAAAAATCAGGGCAGAACATGCCAATCCGTATTTGCTTCTTGATACATGGATTTATCATCTACACCCCACTGGATGATGTAAGAATTGTTTTAAGTGCAATGCAGATTCCATGCGATCACGTTTATGTGTTATGGAAAAATACCTACAGTACTGAGTCTTTTGATGGCTGTTTGTTAAGTAACAACAAGAGTTTCAGCTTTATTTAGTTCTATTTGTCATTCAAACAATTTAGCTAAATGTATTCAATTCATCTACTGTGCATACAGTAGTTTACTTGTCCTATGTTGAAAAAAGACATTCCCATGAAAGTATTTCAGTTCAAGAAAAATCAATTCTTTAAGTATATATATAAAATGAGTTTCCCTACTAGTGGCCATGTCTAAATCAAATGACTGCATTAGTGGTTGAATAATTTGAGCTTATCTAAAAGTGCAGGATTTCAAATTAAAACTGCCTTATCTAATTCTAGCTGACTTTAATCCAGTGCAGGGATTGAAGTGCCAGATTCAGGGACAACTTAAAGACTTTGTAATCCAAGAGGTGCGAGGGGAGGTGTTGGTTAAACTGGTTAAATTTTTGTTACATTCAACATTACGACGCTGATATTGTACGATATGTCGAGTGCACTGCTTAGTTTGGACAAATCTTACAATCTTACAGTTAAGTGAAAAGCTTCTGTGCACATAAGAAGTCGCCACTACTGAGTCTCTAACGATCTCACACAATCCTTAGCTTCTCATGTGTAGTGTGGGAATCCTGGAGCTCTATCTGAGTGTGTGCGGCAGACACTGACAGCCTTCTGGAACAAAGCTGCCCCAGCAAGAATGGTGCCCATAACATAAATCTTTCCAAAAGGAAGGAAGGAGCGAGAGATAAAGACACACACACACACACACACATAGATGGAGCTCCCCTGGGTTCCAACTTACAAATCTTCCAGTGCTGTTAGGCTATTAAACTTGACAAGTCAGCACCGTTTCGCCACCTGTATACAGTGTGCCATCACTGCACACATTGTGGGTTGATAAAAGACCAATTTTCAGCTGATGGCGCTCACTACAGTATATCATTTCATGTTTTGTTTCCTCAGGCAGATGATATAAATGGACCTGCCATATGTCACAATACTCTTTTATACTTAAATCCGGGGGGGGGGGGGGTTAAAAATCCAAAGATCTAACCCTAGCATGTGAACTAATTCTAAGACAATGAATGTACACAGAACAATTAAGCTAATGTAATAAATCCTGTTAGGCAGCTTACTTAGCAGGGTAAGTACAGTATTAAATTGAGATCTTTTATGAAAGGACCAGACTCCCAAACCTTCAAGATCTTCAAGAGACAACTTCAAAGTAAAGGACGTTTGTTGTCTTGTGCTTGGCATAATTTACAGTGGCTTCAAATGTGGCTGCAGTAAAAGAACCATAAAAGGAACTTTTGGAGGCATGAAGAAGTCTGCAATGCCTTACAGTGGATCCCAGACCCAGTGGGATAGACTGTCGAAACAGAGCACAGTCACAGCTATTAAGGAAGTCAGGAATGGTTAGTGAAAAGCCCAAGTAGGGCTAATTTTAGGCTGGTATTTCACAAGGGGTGATTTAGCATACAAATCACTAAAATAGCATTTAGGCTTTCTCTGAGGACCCAGGACAAAACTACTTTCCCACAAAGCTTCACTGTCGTGGCAGAATACCTAACAGGCATCCAGACGAGAAAAAACAACTTTTTTTCACATCGTAACAGCATATTTCAACTAATACTTAGAAAAAGGACGACAAAAATTAAATGTTACGTTATGCTGATGTTTTAGATATAAGATCAATGCAATAACTGTACCAACAATGATTTCGAGACAAAACTAGATACTCATTACATAACATTTTTGTTTCACTGACACATAATTGTTACCTACTGAGCGGTCAGGTTTATAACAGTGCATCACTGTACATTACATAACACCTGTGGAACATTTTTAGTACGTACCTGTTAATCATTAAAACCCCAGAATAACATTTTCATAACACTGTAAGAAGAACCGCAACACTGAGTAACTGAGGACACTTATGACTCAGGGCTCAAAACACTGAACTGGTTTTAACAGGAGGTTAGAGGGATGGGGGTGCATGCGAGTCACACACACACAAAAACTGTGCCTAATGATGATGTCATTGTGGTACAACCTTGCTCTCATGCAAGAATGAGGCCGCAGTATTTGAGAGTTGGTGAGATTTCACCAAGAGGACAAGCCCATTTTAAGGAATGTTTAATGAAACATGGCTTGATTCAACTCCAATAACTGATACTTCATACATTGTTTTACAACAAACTGTGTCACATATTGTCAGTGCATGTTGTGTGCATTTCAGACTTTGAGGCTGAAAAGCAACAAGTGGATGCCTCGGAGGCCAATCCGAGCCCACCAGTGCCCAGCACAGGTTCAGTCTCCTGAACATGTGAACCGGTGAAATTTTGTTGTAATGCCACAGAACAACTGCAAATTGAAAAGGTCCTTGAACAAACAGGAAACTCTTGGTCAAATAAAAAGGGAACGATATTAAGCTATTAAACTGAAAAACCCACACGATTTCTCTATATTGGCCCAAGTTCCATCTTAATCTGGACACTACAGATTTTGATCATTGTTTCCAGTGATTTGAAAACACATCTCTGCTAGACTCAGTTTTACTGGGTGAACTGCTTGTAGGTGCAGTTTTCCTCCTCAGGTGGCTTACACACAAAACAGCTCATCATTCTGATCGGCAGAGCTGCAGCAAAACACTGATGACACACCTGCCCTAGTCAGACAGACAGTCACAACAATACACACTCACTCCTAATAACAGATAATGAGATGCACAGCAGCCTCCTGCAGAGCTCCTTTAAGAGCGCAGTAACTCTAACATGCTATGAAGACCAGCTTTCAAAATAATATCCCCTTTCAATTACTTGCATGTCCACTGGACAAGGGCATGACTTTAAGAGGGAATGCAACTGCGGGGATGCTGTGACAGGCCCCCCGCGTGCACATCAACACAGGCAAAAGCAAAAAACAAAAATCAGTCATGCGTCATCGACTGTATAAGCAACTGAAGAGTCACCATGTAACAATTACCTTTTATGGTTGATGTGCATTGCTAGGGAGCAATCCCACAGCCCACAGCTATTCTTGACTTGGGAAAGTATCATTTCTGCAATAGCTGCCAGTTAGCAGCGGCATGCTAATCTGGAGCTGCCTCCAGGGACAATGGGTGTCAGACTCACATTGTTGACTGTGAATGCATGCACTGTTGCGAGGAGTACAGGGCAGCTCTAAGCTCAATATTACTCGCGACTATTGCCCCTGCATGGTTAAAAAAAAAGAAAGGGGGGCGGGGGGGCTGAATGTTTGCACCATTGTCAAGCCCTGTAGAGACAATATGGCCATAAATTAGAGGAGGGATTTAAATCACATCTAATCACAGCACAAGTCAATGCCTCCCAACAATCTGCTAGCACGCTCCGCTAAAGCCCTACAGCGCTAAACCTCAACAATGACGCTTTGAAGCTGGTTACTGATGACAAGCACAAACCAGATGGGTATGACCAACAAAATAAGAGGTGACTTCCTTATTTCATTACACTTGACCAAACTTGATAGCCTTTCTCAATGAGCGGTGGAATAAAGAGTGAGAAGAAAAGCTGCTAAGACTCCAGATACTGAGAGTGTGTTTGCATGGGGTCAAGTGTGCCCCAGTATTGAGTCACTAATTTATCAAACATTCTCTTTCACCTTACTTTTCCTGGAGACCTGCTTTCTTAATTCATTCAGCATTCATTTTTCCAAAATCGACCATTTCCTGTATTTAGTCAAAATAAGCCTTCTAATGGGAATACTCTGCTTACAATTACATGCTGGCATCTCATTTGCGTAACTGAGCCTGTGCTTGCTGGTATGTGCGGTTACATTCACAGCACAGTGGGCTTAAGTCACTTTTAACATCTCATGTTACTTCTACAGACTTTGTATAATTATATTTGGAGAGGACACAGATTATAAACCGGTTTCCTAATGACACGCAGCAAGAGGCAAACATCTAGAATGACAGCTGTAAAACCATGTTACAAAACACTAACCTGAATGTGTACGCCGTGCATCTATCACCTGTCATCAAACAGACCAAAATCACTATACAATTTAGTTGAGTGAATAAAAAAGTAGAACCAAGTATATTTCTTATTCAAATCAAGCATTTTGCTGCTTCTTGACATCAGCCTCTTGCATGCAAGGATTTGTTGCTTTCATCTGTAACACGCTGACCGGTCACTGAAAAGACTCTCAAGCTTAAAAAGCGCCTATTCTGCTCTCTATAAAGCTGACCTGTCCAGCTGGGTCAAGCACCTTTTCTGACCTCCCCAGACAAAAAAAGTCTGGGATTCCTTCTTCTAAAGTTTGGGTGTCATGGCACAGTGCTGCTGTGGGGGTGGTGGGAGACACCACCACACAGCCACATGGCCAGCTCAAACCTGGATCTGACCCAAAAGCCAACACCAAACACACCAAGACAGGAATATAATAACCACCCACACAAATATACTCAGTCGCACTGACAGCCGTGCTTCTCAGCCCTGTCTCTACACTTCCCCGAACGCAACTGTGCTAAAAAGGAAAACCTGTTAATTTGTGTTTTTTTATTCCTGTCAAAAAAGACTGGGTGTCAAAACTTCCTGCTGCTGTTTGATGTCACCACAGTCTCTTTTAAATACTCTGCCAGATCAAAATATCTGTAACATTTCCTGCAAAAAGCTGACTGTGTATTCATTTATCAAATGTAACAGACATTGAGATAAAGCTGGGTGACTGACCGCACAGCCAAGGCCACAAGCAGGACAAAACAGGTAGATAGGCCTGGGACTGTGTACTCTGTGGTGAAAGCAACAGTGTGTACACAAGAGTGGACTGGGAGCTACATTCCGTTATAAATCCCTCTGGCAGTGCTTACACTATTCCAAGTTTTTTTCCCCACTTTTATATATAGAGTTTTGGACATTTAGATTGAGAATGAATATAACAGATTTATTAAGCCAAGTGTAAGACATAATTACCTCAAAAACACTATTATTTAGTTCGATGATCATGTTGTTCTCACTACAAAACAACAGAAACCAATGAAAAACTGTATTTTAACCCATTTAGCTTAAAGCCGCTCTTTCCAAACATACCTTTGGAGTTGAAAACTTCTTTGAGCTGTAGAAGCACATCGGCAAACTTGCGCACGTCACTGACGAGCTGCATGATGTAGTTAGGGTCTGAGATGGGGGTATCCGAGCTCACTGAGCTCCTCTTGGAGACACTAGGAGGGCCCACCGAACCCACGTTGGAGCCAGACAGTCGGGAGATGCCTAGAGAGAGTTTGCTTCCACCACCACTGCCACCTCCACCTCCACCTCCTCCTCCTCCTGATCCACCACCAGAGCCCTGGCGCAGCATTGCCGCCAGCATGTCTTACTGGTCCAGAGGCCCTCAGGCCTGGTCTCTGTCACCCCACTGTTCAGCTCTGTTCTCACACCCAACGCTGCACCACAATAGTGACAGAAGACCCTGCCAAGGAGAGAGAAGACTCTGAATCATCCTGACAACAACAGGGCACAGCATCACATTACTGACTGTTTCATGTGTATGACAGACAGGTGGGTTTTAGCAGGACATCCACAGGTAAAACCAGGCATCTTCATCCTGCTTTAACTCCATCATGAGTTGTCTCTGCCATTACTTTGAAATATTTAACTGGTGGATTTCCTCTTTTTCCATTTGAATTGACATTAATAAATCTGCAAGAACTTTTAGCTGGTTTAATCGGAAGAAAGTCTGGTGTGTGGCTGGACAGTTCCTCAACAGTGCTGCTGCCTGAAATATTTCACAAGCACAGTACTGTTTTGAACCATGCAGTGATTTAAGCAGTTATTCTAGTGTTGAATAAATCTTAATTCATTCATGACACAAAACACAATCCAAAATCTGGGTAAATATTTTCTTAATTTACCTTTTCACAACAACTTTTAGTTATATTTAGTTATTAATGTATATGTTGTGCACTTTAATGTAATGTTTGTGACATTCTAAAGAGTAAAATAAAAATACATCTGCTCATGGATTTCTCTCTTACTGTACATACACTCACACCCGCATTTCACCGTGTGCAGCCAAAGAACACGATATTTCTCGTTAAAAATTAGACAATGTGACAATTCATTGCTTTTCGCTAAACAAAATTAAATTACTTGTAATCTGTAATCCTAATCATTAAGTTCTACTTTTTAATTCGGCATGCATAAAATCTAACAAGCCAGACTCTGTTTCATATAATCGCGACCTTTGACTGGTTGTCATGATAGCTTGCGGCGACCATTTGGTTCAACGACTCGAAGGCAAGTCTGAAAATTGTTATGTTATATGTTAGTCAGTCATACTACGTATGCTGAATATATGCCGAATTAATGTGTTCGGAGCCAGGAACAGATACGAGCAACAAAGAACAGATATTTGCGAGCAAACAAGGCAGCAGTACATTATTATCCTAAATGTGACAGAAATTCGCGTGAAATTCTTTGTGAAAGAACCGAGCTAAGGTCCACAGTCTACAACACTTCTCCTCTTAAAAATGTTACTTAAAATGTTTGTCAGCCGCAGTTCGCTTGTAGCTAATGTTTAGTAACCAAAACCAAAGGCTGAAACAGCACGAAAAACTAAATTACACACCTTCAATTGAGTCGTGAAACATTTCAGCAGGACAAACTCCTGGAGCGGACCGACGTTCCGTCTAGAGTAGCTCAGTTTAATCCACAACCACAGCGCTTATCTTCCACAGTCATTTCCCCAAAACCTCAGTGTCCAGCTCAGCTCCGCTGCGTTCAATCGCCTCCTCTGCACATGTGATGCTGGCTGGAACTTGTGATTGGCGTGCGTGCGTGCGTGTGTGTGTGTCACTCTGTGTGCTGGGAACTATGTGTGGAGCCCTCCCTTAACAACAGGTGCCTGAAGTTTTTAATTAAAAAAAGGGCAAATTAGCTGTAATAATGCAACACTGGACTTCCGCTTTCAAAATAAAATTATGTGTGTGACTTTATAATAATCCGAGTCTCTGTTGGAATGACTGAAATTCAAACACAAAAATATTACGGGGAAATAATTTGTAGTAGGTGTCATTATATTGTGTCTTATGTCTAAACATATAAGATTTTCCACAGGATCAAGGATCAAAAACACAACATATGTATGCTGTGGTTTGATCAGGACGGTTTCAGTGCAGCTGGTTGAAAAGCCACAAGACAGGACACACATGGCATCTGCTGGTGAAATTCATGCAGTGCAGTCAAATGAAACATGCTGATTACAATGAATGATCAGTTAAAGTACAGCATGGTTGTGTTTGGTATCCATGGATCCAAGGACTTTTTTCTTTAACCAGTGTAAATATGGAAAGCACAAAATTCAGACAGCGTCAAAAACACATTGCAATGATTTACTGGACTGTTGGCTGAATGCTGACATTGCTGATTGCAGCTTGAGTTCATTTGGTGTTTTGTGTCAATTACTCACATTTTTGATTTTATCAAACAAACTGAAACAGGTTTTATTTGCTGTAACCATTTCTATTGTTAAAACAGGCCTTTAAGTGATTCCTCCTAGTAGTGTAGTGAAGGTTTCAAGCTACCTATTTCGTCACATTAAATTGATATCTTCCGAAGTTGTAGCTTTTTATAACACTAAAACAATTTAACGTTGGTCTTTAGTTTTAGATGCAGAACAAGGACTCTGCGGGACAAGGGTGGTGATTACAGCAAGTTATGACCTCTTTCTGTGTTCATATGGGCAGCAGACTATTGTATACTATTATACAGACTTGAAAAAAATGTGAACCTATCCTTTAATAGCAGCTGCAAGTCAGTAGGTGGAGCTGTTATACAAATAATACCCTAGTTACCAGAAGAAGAAAGGGGCTTTTATTTTGAAACACGCGCTGCGTCTCTCCTATCCTGATTCTTCCTGCTGTAAAGGATGTTTCAGATTGAATGACTTGGCGCTGGTCACTTTGACAGTTTGCAGCTCGGTTTTCTGTGAATGAGACAGTAAAACTGATGCTACTGTTAGCTTAGCTCAATGCTGCGGTCATGTCTTCTCACAGCAGCGCCCCCGGAGGGATTCACGGGCTTCTTCTGAAACTTCATGAAGCACTTTCAGACGAAGACACCCGAGCTGCAGCCTTAAAATGTAACGATATTATCGCTGACTTGGGGCAGGACTGCATGCTAACAACAACCGAGAATGAACTTGGTAAGACCGTGGCGCACATCAAGTAACGTCGTTACTCCTCTCAGTGTCTAATGATGACGAATTGAACCCGCGCCAAACTCCCATTAACAATATGGCAATTTAATGTTAATATCGCGTCTGTTGTTGACAAGCGTTGAACGCCTTGCATTTAAGGTGATATAGGGATTTGAAGAAGCTACTTATAAGTTCGTCATACAGAAAATATTCCAATAACATTTCTAGCTTTTTTTTAATTTACCTAGACTGTATCATAATGGCCTCTTCCGCCAAAACGGTGTTGGGGGCGGTAACGCCCAATCAGAACGCAGCGTAGTAACCACGTGATTCAGTGTTCATGGCCTGTAAGCGGTTTATTGGGACTGTGCACTGTCAAACTTGTTAAAACTACAGGAAACAAAGGATGAATTAATAGGAATCACGTTAAAACACTTCTCAGTAGATGTCTGCAAACTGTTCAAACAACAGATTCCTTCCGTGGTAATTTGTCCAGTGGGATTCACGCTTTTGGTTCCAACATAAGCAACACATAGCATATGTGTCTGAGTTTGTGCCCCTCATACTAAACAGTCATAACAAAAAGTAAGACAGTAAAAGTCACTGTTTGCATTTTCCTTTGCATTTGCCGATAAAACACAAACAGTCACAATCTTTCATGTCTTTATTATACACACCCATTAAATATACAGAGTGATGGTGGAACAGTGTTTTAGTAGCTGGTTGAACTATCTTTGGCAGCAACAATAATAATAATATTTGATTGATACTTCATTAAACCCCCTTTGGGGCATTCATGTGGACAGGCAGCCCCCTTAAGGCGTCAGATAACCTCTAGCAGGTGCTTCCTGCAGCTGTGGATTAGACCTGCGCAGCATCTAGGGGGATTTTTGGACCATTCTTCCTCACAGAAGTGCTTCAGCTCAGACATATTCTTAGGACACCTGGTGTGAATGGCTCTCCTTATGGGATTCCACAGCATCTGTATTGGGTTGAGGTCTGGGCTCTGACTGACCACTCCAGACATTGGATTTTATGTCTCTGAAGTTGCTCTATAGCAAATTGAATTCAGTGTTTTGGGTCATTGTCCTGCTGCATCACCAAGCTTCTGCTGAGCTTCAACATGCAGACAGCTTGATATTATCTTTTAGGATCTTGTAAAACTTTGGTAAACTTGGGAATTATTTCTCCCCCTTCGTGATGGCAGGCGGTCCAGGTCCAGAGGCAGCAAAACAGCCCCAAATCATGATGCTCCCTCCACCATTGGATTGATGTTTTTTTGTTGGCTTTCATGGTTCAAAGCTCCTCCTGGATGTTGTGCAGGTCTAATCCACAGCCACAGGAAGGGCTTGATTGAGATTATTGCTGCCAAAGATGGTTCAACCAGTCATTAAAAAACAGTTTCACTTACTTTTTTGACATGAAAGATTGTGACTGTTTGTGTTTTATCATCTTAGAAATATTGTGAATGTTGATATTTGTGACTTTGGTGAAGATTATGACTAATTTATGCAGAAATCCAGCAAGCTGCAAACTGTGTCATTACTTTTTCTTTCTACTATATTTGCATACACAAGCTCATAGGTAAACACTGACTTCTCTGAAAGATCATTAACCTGCAACGTTTGAAAAATCCATTAATCCAATTTTAAAAAAGTCACACAGACTCTTAAAATTAACATAGCAAGCTGTGAAAGCCCGTTTCTGCCAGTAAAAGAAAAAATAATGAAAGCTTTGTCATGCTGAAAAACAAGTATTAAAGGTAAGTCAAATATTGGACTCAAATTATGGGAATCAAAATGATGAGATCAAAGTAGACATTTTGAATTTCTAAATCATTATGAGATTAAAAGTCAAACATATTAGATCCAAAATATTTTGATTTACTCAAAAGTATTAGATGAAATAATTTGTAGTGTAATAGAATTTTATAATTTTGACTTGGATGTTTAAAACCGTTATTTGATTTTTTTAATTTATTTTTTTATCATGAATTGTCAGCTGTCATTGGCTCCAGTCTCCCATGACTTTTAACAGGATAAATGACAATGAATGAGTGTATTTTTTTCCTTCAACGGGGGAAATGGGCTCAATCAATTTGTGCAAAAAGAAGTACTGACATTTTCATATGATTCAATTTTTTGTCTCAAAGCTTTACAGATGTCCTTATTGTTCTCAAAAGACTATGGACTGCTCAGGTTCCTCAGGAAGTCTCTGCCATCAGAGGAGGTAGGTTCAGTATGAAGGTGCAGCACAGTGAAAATTCCTATTCTTATGTTGTAAACACCTGTTTTCCAGCTGCTGGAGACTCGAGTCAAGATCTTATGTTTTTTGGAGACGTTCTTGGACAAAGTTTCACCGCGGATCAAGGGCTGGGAGAAGACTTATGCCGTTGACATAAGAGTACGTTTTGTGCTGTCTATTGTCTGTCGTTCAGCAGTAAAACTATTAAGTATTGGTTTCTGTCGGGTAGAACATCCCTGTGCATCAGGTAGAAATAATATTTGACTTCATGCATTTAAAATCCCCAAAAATGTTTTACCTCTTTTTACACAGTTTGAGGGGGAAAAAACTAAAATATTTAATTCTTTGATTCAGATGTTTTTTTCTTACATTTGGGATGAGTTGACATTTTAAGCTGATGAGAAACACTCTGTGTCTACCCACTTACATAGACACGCAGTTTCTCTCAGCATAACACAAGACAATTTAGCACCAGAACAAACTAACTTGCATACGTATGGGAAATTTAACAAATTCTTTTTTTGTGTGCAGGACATGTGCATGGCTGTGTATACAAAGGAGAAAGTAGCCAAATGTAGGGCCCCAGTGCTGGAGCTCCTTATCAAGGTTTGTTTCTGGTCTATTTTCTTTACCATAAGTCTAGTAATGCCCAGTGTTGTCGTCAGACCTGTGGAGGAAATACTTTTAATGCAAACTTATATTTATTCCTATGATCTTATGAGAGTGTTTTGACATTTGTGAATATGAAACTTTACGATTTTATAAATACTAGAATTACTCCTACTGCACTTTTTAGTGGAGACATTTAAAAGTAGCCATGTTGGTTAAATCCGCTTCATAGGTTCTCCAAACAACAAAGGCTTCCAGTGTTGCAGCTGACTTCAAAATCTGTGAAATATTCAACAAATATTACAGTGAGCTTTGTCAGAAGAGCAGACTACCAGATTCAGGTGAGGGTTCATTTGAGGCCAAGATTAGTTCTAACATTGTTGACAGAACAACTTCATTCAGGCTGTGAAAATGCAAATCACTGAAACGTGTGTTCATTTTTTGCGACTAGTACTCGGCAAAATCTGTGAGTTGCTGGGAATTCTTGCAGAGGTCCACCCCAGTGAGATGGTCAACAACTCTGACAAACTCTATAAAGCTTATCTGGGGGAGTTAAAAGAACAGGTTTGTTTCACAGCTGATGCAGCATTGACATAACTCAAATGAATAAATCACTATGATGTACAAATGTTGTGTTTTTTTTCTGATTCTGTAACAGATCTACAGCTTTTATAGACCTGGTTTCTGTAGTAAATAAACTGTAGCTAGGTAAGCTTTTTTTTTTCCAGATGACTTCTTCAACAAAGGAGCCCAAACTTTTTGTTGTTGCTGGATGTTTGAGAGGAATCACTGCGCTGATGGTCAACTTCACTAAAACCATGGAAGAAGGTGAGAGGCCGCGTGTGTCTCTGTAGCTTTTGCTAATGTTATGGATTTCACATTGACAGAGACAACAAACAAAATCGTACTTCTTATTTGCAGACCCGGCAACGTCTAAGGACATTTTTCAGTACGCCCTGAAGTCAATCAGTCCTCAGGTGCAGTGAATGTCATTGTCTCAGCTAACAGTCCTTTACATTTGAAGTAACCTGCAAAGCAGTACTCCTATAATCCTTGTTGTTCTATTGTTCTTGTAGATGGAAATGAGTCGCTATGCAGTTACATTTGGTAAGTCCTGCGTTTTCAAATGCAAAATGAAGACAGACTGTTATGAAAACTAATCCAATCAGTAAATTAAAACAGAATCTTGATTGTTTAAGTTCACTTTGCAGAGGTGTACAGAGACAAAATGATGGAAATCGTGGCCAAGTACTTACAGACCTGACTGTATATCTGCTTCTTGGCCAGCTGGCCTCAGATTATTTGCCAGACATGCATCCCAGTTCAGCAGCTGCCTGATGGACCACTACAAAACGTTGTTCGAGGTCATGTCCAAGCTATGTGGACATATCAACGCTGAGATGAAGAAGACAAGTTACTATGCACTTGAGGCCTTCCTCAAACAGGTAAACACTTGACACAGACAGAAACCATGAAACCAGGAAGTGTACTGCAGTGGTGCTACAAAGCATAAAATGTTCTTCTGTAACCTTGATTTTTTTAAATTGTAAAACAAATACAATATAACTTGAATTTTCTCCAGTTGTACTCATTTGACAACAACTCCAACCTGCTAAAGAGTCACTTTGTTCTAAGCGTCTCATAAATCTCTTTTGGAGCATGATCCACGTCCACAATACTGCGTGATGAAGATCAGCCTTAGTGCAGACCTAGATTTGTGGTTTTTAAATGGAGCATGGCCTCCCACACTCTGTCACCTCACTGATTGAAATGCCTGACTCTGATTAGTCCTTTAAATGAGCTGAAAACTGATACAAACCTTGTCATTAGTAGTGACACAGTTCTCAGCTGTTTGTCCTGATACTAACTGAGCTTAAGAATCAAAATATCTGTCAAATATTTATCTCTGATCATTTTTCAGGTTGCAATGCTGGTAGCGGAGAACATTGAGGAGCACAAAAGCAAGTTGAAGTTCTTCATGCAGAGGTTCTGTGGCATCATTAAGACCATGGACTCAACACACAAAGAACTGTCCATTGCCATACGAGGATATGGATTCTTTGCAGCTGTATGTATGTTTACTAACTGTTCCATTTGGACTCATAAAGACGAAATTTATACAACAGGCTATGTACATAAATGAATTAAATTGTTTAGCAAGATTGTTGCAAAAATAACATTGTGTGGTTTGTGTGGTTTCCTCTACAGGCTTTTCATCAATCTTTAGTTAAATCTTTGACCTTCCATTGTTGTTGTTCCTGCCCTTACTTTCAGATAGCAAATAGTACTGGATACAGTTGAGCAGCTGAAATAGTTGGTATGACTAAAAGCAGTGAATAGCTGGGATGGTTAAAGTTGTGGTTAATGGTGAAAAATGCATGATTACAGTACACATGCAGCAATTATTAAATTCACATTAAATGTTTCATAATTGAGTAATATCAAGATTAAAACCTGTTCAAAATGACACATTTTGGCACGTGATGGTGTCGATGAAGGAGTACATGAGTACTGTGGTCAACTGCTCATGTACAGTCTATAGGTGTCATTTCTTTTTCTTCTCCAGCCGTGCAAGAAAGTTTGCCCCAAGGATGTGGACTTGATGTACACAGAGCTGATTCAGCGCTGTAAGCAGATGTATCTGACAGAGTCTGACGGGGAGGACGACAGCTTCTACCAGCTGCCCAGTTTCCTGGACTCTATAGCCAGTGTCTTAATTCACCTGGATAAGGTAACAATTTCTGTCTGTCATTAACCTAATGTTGAATAACAACAACACCCAAAATACAGTCAGTAAGCATGGGACGGTTTCCTCTCAGCAGAGCACTTCACATTATTGTTTGTTCCCGTGTAAAATGTATTTGACCTACTGCTTTGTATCTGTGGCCTCAGATTCCAGAGGTGTACACACCCCTCCTGGAGCGTCTTATTGTGGTGCAGATTGACAGCTTCCCTCAGTACAGTGAAAGAATGCAGACCACTTGTTCCAGGTCCATCCTCAAGGTGCTGGTAGCCGTAGCCTCTAAAGGTCCCGTACTGTGGAGTTTCATTAGCTCTGTGGGTAAGTCAATGATCAGTTAGTGTTTTTAACAAGATGTAGAAATCTGTGTGATATGAAACTGTTTTGTAGTTGTTTGTGTAATGATGATAATGTAATGTTGTGTGTGTGTGTGCGTCAAGGCAAGGCCAAGTCATTTGTTTTTTCTGTACACTGAAGATGAATATCACACAAACGCTTTTTCCTGGTATTTACACCTAGATGCATTAAACAACATAGAACACAGCACCTTATTATATCAGCTCATCTTGATCTTGAACCCAAATAAAATTAGTTGCAAAGCCCTGTTAGTGTAGTAATCTTGTTAGTGTAGTAGTGATAACAGCTCCAAACAGATGCACAAATGACATTTTAACAACATGGTGCTTTTGTATAACTGTTAATTAAGTGAGACGGGACATAACCTCTGCTAAAACATCCACTTTTGTTTCTTTTTCAGTGCACCAGGGCTTGATAAGAGTCTGTTCAAAACCCATCCTGCTTTCTGAGGTCAGATGTTGTTTTAGTAATGGAATATATTTCAAGTTCAGTGCAATTCACTTTCCCTAAATCAGAAAGTCTTGTTGTCCTTCTTTTCTCAGGACAAAGACAGTGGAAATGGTCCTTCTCAGTCTTCTCAAGTTCGTACTGGAAAATGGAAAGTTCCATCTAGTCACAACTACCTGGGTCTATTTAAAGGACTTTTAGACTGTGATCAGTTGAAGGTACAGCTATGTCATTTGTCAAATTCTGCCTGCAACACCTGGGGTCGGCTCCAGCCTCCCACAACCCTTAACATGATAAATAGTTAAAATAACAGATGGATGAATAGTCTGTTGTATAATGCACATTAATGTGCTATTAATCATTTGGCATTCTATTGAAGACTATATATGTATTGTCAAAATAGTACCAACACTTACCAATACTACCAATAACATATCTGTTTTCAAATGATTACATACTATATATTAGACATACATGAAGCTACTTTGCTTAGGGCTGCATACTGTACATAATTTAATTTGTGCTAAAACCCTTCCAGGATCCTGATTGTGAATGAAGCTGTATCCCTGTTTATTAAGAGGCAATGTAGTCTGCAGCAGGGGACATTGTTTGATTATTTTCAAGTGAAAGCTATTCCTAACAAAATGACAGTATATGACGGAATTGTAAGTAAACATTGGATTTTACATTGTGTCTTTGTTCCTCTGCAGGACTCAGGATTTTTAGATGGAGCTTTTGAAAGTCAGAATGCTGCTCTTGTGTCTTTGAGCCATCTGCTTTATGATGAGCTGGTGAAATCAATTCTCCGAATAGTGGAAAAACTGGACTTATCTGTGCAGAAGGTGACAACAGGGGAGGAGGTGAGGTCTCATTCTCAGGTCCCACTTTGATTTTGTTCATTGACATTTGTAAAAAAAAAAAAACGATGCATAGTTAAAACAGGCGCACAAATACAATGATCTGATAGGCATGCTTATGAAAATATGTCATCATTGAAACATCTTCAGTCTGTTTCTATGGTTCTTGCCTCCCTGCCTGTCAGGCTCCAGAGGATGCAGCCCATGTCCTGCCCTCTTCTGACCCCACAGCTCATCTGTTACCCAATAAAGTCAAAGACTTCACAGCCTTCATCAACCTTGTTGACTTCTGCAGGTGACAGAGACACAACACACACACACAACACTCCTCCCAGGCACAGAAAATAAACACAACTGTGTAGGATGCTTCAGTGCTGTGACACTGTTTATCCTCCTGCTGAGGAAATAAGGAAGTGGAAACTTGCAGACACATTGACATTGTAACAATACTAAAATTGAGCATATTCTGTACATTTACAGATTCAGGTGAACATGGTTTTCTTTTTTCCTGCCTCTGCAGTGAGTTGTTGCTGACTAAACATGTGGAGTATTTTCAGTCCTGGATGTATCCCTTGAGCCATGAACTTATCCTCCACTCCATACGAAATCCACTGATCAGTGGCTTTTACAAGCTGCTGTCTGTCACCACGAAGGTTGCTAAGAGAATCAAGTACTACCAGGTAATATTGCTACGAGTACAAACCTCATTCTCTGTCATCCCAAGTACTAATGCCATGCAGTGCACGTATCATGTTGAATACACAATATGCGTCGTACAAATCTACTTTTGAACAGGGAGTTGACCTGAGAAGTTCCACATCCCCCAAGAGTGACACAGTGAAAAGTGCTTGTTTCGCTCTCTTCTCAAAGTTTGGAAAAGAGGTAGTTTCTCTTTATGCTGTTTCATGGGAATGTAATAATACAATTTAGCATTACCGAGCATGTCGTGACAGTGATGTAGTGACATCAGAGTGACATTTGTCTCCATTAGGTGTGTGTGAGAATGAAGCAGTACAAAGATGAGCTGCTGGCGTCCTGCTTGACGTTTATCCTGTCGCTGCATCACAACATTGTAGCTCTGGATATCAAGGCCTACTGTCCTGCACTGGAGGTGGGATCTTATCAGGGGTTACTTCTGTAGTTGCCAAGTTTGATTAAACAGGAATTATGTGATAATTTAAAAAAATGAGTCCACAAAGAGAGTCAGCTATAATACCTAGATGCTAAAATTAACAGGTCAGTGGTTAAAATAACTGTCTCAACAGCAAAACAAAGCAAATAGTAGAAATAGTTGGGAAAGGTTGTCATAGATTCTTAAAACAGAAACTAAAACTAATGGGAAAACAAGTTAAATGTTTACAGTAGCTAAATTAAATGGCTAAACTGAAATTGTTACTACTGTGAAGGTAATGGACAAATGATTGAAGGACTTAAATGTATATAGTGTAAATATATGTTACCACATTATTTACAGTATTATCTCAACTTTTAAATCATTAATAATTAAATAATAACCATTTTGAAATCAGTTGAAATTAACTCATTTCAAAGAGGCACTTGAGTTTATTTGCCAGGCCTGTGAGAGTATGTCTGACTCAAGGTGGACAAAACAGCTCTTCAGTGGATAGCTTCTGTTTCTTACCAGACTTGTTACAGGGTCTTTGTCTGTGTGCAAGTCTAGGTGGCTTTGAAACTGGGTCTGAGCCATGTTCCTCTGGCCAATGCAGCCCTGGATGCTCTTGAGGACTGGTCCTCCCACATTTCTCTGGAGATCATGCAACCCTGCTACACCAACATCCTTCCTCTTCTCGATGGATACCTGAAAACCCCCTCCAACAACAGTAAGCCAATGTGGTACTGGGGAGGTCAAGCACGTTTGTTTGTGAGATGGTGATGGTTTTGGTTTAGTAAATCAGCCAAATGAACAAAAAGTTACATTCATGTGTTGTTGATTTCAGACAAAGATGAGAGCAGCTGGGAGGTGATGTCTTCTTTGTCTTCAAAAAGTGACAAAGGATACAGCAGAGTGATGACAAGGCTCCTGAAACAATCCAACCAGCTTTCCATGGTAATGGATGAGAAATCTGGGTGAAAAAACAATTATTTCTCAAGTTCTCTTGAGATTCACTTGTTCAATTAGATTTTTTGCATGATGTTTATGATGAGTGTAGGAATTTGCAAAACCTGAATGAAGATTTGCTGCTGAAGTAACTTAAATTCTACTTATTCATTTATAAAGCTGAATCCCTCCAGTACAAGTGCTAATAAACTACTTATGATTGTACATTTGATCTGAACGTAAATGCTTTATATTCCTGAGGTCCTGTATTTCAGCTCACTGATTGCTTGTATCTGAATGCAGGAAGAAGCTCCTCTTGTCATGGTGAGACTCAGGGTGGTAAAACTGCTCGGTCACCTGGGAGGAAAACTGAACAGGAATCTTGTAACTGGTAAGAACTCACACCCAATATACTCATTTTATTTTACAATGGGATTTTTGTGTTTGGTCAATGCTCCAGAGAAGAAAGTTCACTCATCTGTTTTGGCATTTAGTGATCTCATCAGAGGAAATGATGAAGAAATTTGTTGCCTGGGACACTGAGAAGAGGCTGAGTTTTGCAGTGCCATTTACCGACATGAAGCCAGTCATATACCTGGACCCATTTCTTCCTCGCATCAGTGAACTGGCTTTATCCACAAGTGACAGACAAACCAAAGTATGTGGCAGCTCACAGAATGAATTGAATGCATTTGATGTAGACATTGTCACAGTTTAGACACAGTGATGTATTACAGTCAGTTTCTCTCATCTTTGCTGCAGGTAGCAGCTTGTGAGCTGCTCCACAGTTTGGTGGTCTACATGGTTGGGAAGAGTGCTCAGATGGTTGAGGGGAAAAATACTTTGCCACCTATGTACAAGCTACACAAGAGGCTTTTTCCTGTGCTACTGCGTCTGGCCTGTGATGTGGATCAGGTATGTTCACTCCAGCAAGATAGCTCCCCTAGATACAGCCCCCACTGGTCATAAAATGTACCATCACAGGATTGAGAAGGGTTGTAATCATGAGACAGGTTGATTACCAAAGCTTCTGGATAAATCAAATCAGCTAAATTGTTATTGAATAATTTCTTTCTGGTTTAGAGGTGAAGTCATCCTTACACCTCTAAACCACTATAAATATATGTTATATATAGAAGTTATATGATTCTGTTTGTTATACTGATTTTAGCAAACTAAAAACAAATGCTCATTTTAAGTAACTTAGTACATCTCCCACTACTCTGAAACATCCATTATCTTAGGTATTGAGGGTTGCAGGGGCATTGGAGCCAATCCCAGCTGTCATTAGCGAAAGGCAGGATACACCCTGGACATGTGGCCTGTCTATCACAGGACTAACATACAATATTGTGTTATGATTAGTGGTCATTGTTCTGGTTTATTTCCCTGATATACACAGAGACTTGTTACAGTTAGAGGTTGTCACAACGGTGCTTGAGCAGAAGGTTTGTTACGATGTGTGCAGCTTTCTGAATTAGAGTTTTTTTCTTCCAGGTAACCAGGCAGCTCTTTGAACCACTGGTCATGCAGCTGATCCACTGGTTCACAAACAACAAGAAGTTTGAAAGCCAAGACACGGTAGCTGTTCTAGAGGCGATACTGGTAAGTGTTTATATTCTCTGAGGTCTCTCAAACATAATTTAAGACTGGATAGCAATACACACTACTATCTGAAGTATGGGCTTGGTTGTTTTGTTGCTCTTTTAATGGCTTCATTTGTATGTGTTTGTTCAGGACAGTGTGGTTGACCCCATGGACAGCACCCTGCGAGACTTCTGTGGCCGCTGCATCGAAGAGTTTGTCAAATGGTCAATTAAACAAACCACCCCCAAGCAGCAAGAGAAGAGCCCAACTAACATGAAGTCTTTGTTTAAGCGGATCTACAGCTTGGCACTCCACCCAAATGGCTTCAAAAGACTTGGTGCTGCCTTAGCATTCAACAGTATCTACAGACAGTTCAGGTGTGATACTTGCGTCACTCTTACGTTACTCTGGGTCTTTTACAGAATCCCAAGTTGATATAAAAACTGTTGACTTTTTTTATAGAGCGCTGCCATCTACTGTCTGACATGAATCATTGAACAGCATGTCAACAGTGTTCTTAAGAATCACTACCTCATTCCACGAGAACTGTGCACATTCAAAAAAAGTCAAATGAAAGAAACCTGTAAATTTTAAAGATTATGATTTGCATGTTAATTGGTAGAGAGCATGGAACTAAACAATTGTAATACGTTGCTAAAAATATAAGATAATTATAGGTTTTTACTCAACACCATGAAAAAGAAAGATGCCACATAAGATTTATTTATAGTCAGTTGGTACTTACATTGTACTTACAGACTGTACAGTGTGTGAATCAGAGTCCTCAATGGGCCACATTTTGCAAATCTGCACCCGCAGAGTTCAGTAATGGACCGCACCCACTACCCACATTTATCTCTAAATGAAATCTGCACCCCACCCAACCCATTAATTTAACACCCGCGACCCGACTCGTACTCATAGCCTTATTAAACACATGCACTGATCAGCTACAACATTAACATCATATGGTGGTTTTATAGTTGTGGTGGTCGGGTCAGAATGGACACTCAGACCGTTCCGTAGCAACGCAACCCCATACCCAGCAAACTGTGATGCACTGTGTAGTTGGACTGTCAAACTGTTTTTTCTGAGACTGTACAACAGACCACATCATCATGCCTTTAACATCTGGTACATCCACAGCAAAATTCGAGAATTCATTCTTCACTTTGACAAACGTACTTTTGGACCACAGACACACAATGCTACACAAAAGAAAGTTCCATAGAGGAACTAAACCTGAAAATGCACAACTTAGGGGAAGCGCATCGTTTTTAGGAGGTTCCACCTGCAGCTCTCATAAAAGTAAACCATATGTTTATTCCACTTTATGATGCAGCCCATGATGTTCTGATGACGTGCACAGTAGCAAACAGTTTGTGTGTAAACCAACACATTAAAAATTATTTTTGCGCGGTACCTGCAGGTACCTGACCCAGTGCAGGCCTTTGGGCTCAGTTTGCAGTCATCCTTTCTGACATAACAAATAACTCTGGACCCTTTCTTCTACAAATTGTGTTACTAAATGATCAATCAATCGCACTCGTTGCCACATAACCACAACATCCCTGGTTTGAGTCCAGCTGGGGACCTTTGTTGTATGTCACACCCTCTCTTTCTAATTACTCCTCCAGTCCTTTAATCTCTGATTTCTATACACCACAGCCAAGTGGGGTAGGTAAGGTAGGGGGTAGAGATCATTCTTAAATATGGTAAAGACCTAAGACAGATGTTTATACTTGTTGTTGTCTGTGTCTTTGCAGGGAGGAAAATTCCTTAGTGGACCAGTTTGTCTTCGAGGTTCTCGTCATATTTGTGGAAAGTCTTGCTCTGGCCCACTCAGATGAGCGATCTATGGGTAACTATCTATGGGTTTGTACTAAAGATTTATAGACAGGACACATCAGTTTGTTCTTCTCATAAGACAAATAAATTAATTGATGTGAAATGTATCAATGATTTCTACCACTGGTGATTTTATGCTTCAAAAGCTGCTCTGTGTTTGTGTTACTATCCTTGTGTTACTTTATTATCACTTGTGTCTTTATTTTCATGTTATGTTGCAAGAGTGGCACAATGTTGTCTGTAATTTTATTTCACGTGGCATTCATTACATTTCTCATCTCCTGCTGAGTTAACTAAAGTTCCATTGCAAATTAAGGGAAATAAAAAGTAAAAGCTTGAGTTTTCTAAATGTATGGTGCTGTTCTGCCACTCTTCCATCATCAGGCACGTTGCAGCAGTGCAGCAGCGCCATTGATCATCTGACAAGAATCATCACAAAAAAGGCCCCCAGTCTCAATCAGCACAGTCCTAAGAGACGTGTCCCGAGGTTTGTACTTTATATTTTCAAGCATTGGCGCTTTACTGAATTGAATTTAAGTTAGAGCGGATTTTTTTTTTTTAAATCTTTTATATTAACAAAATTAGTTAAATACAGCTTTAAAATGAAGTTCAGCAATTAGGTAAACTGTGTAAATAAAGCATTATATTTTATAGTACTTCATGCAATGATAAGACATTATTATTTTCTATGTATAAATAAACAAATAAATGCATTAAATTCCAGTGTTATCTTTTTTTCTTATCTTTCAGGGGCTTTCCACCTGATACAAAGCTGTGCCTCTCAGACGTGGTTGTGTGGCTTCTAGAACAATGTGGCCGACCTCAGACTGAGTGTCGCCACAAATGTTTGAAGCTCTTCTATGAGTTTGTTCCTCTCCTTCCAGGTGACCAAGTGCTTCATATGACAGACTTGTTGAGAGTAAATAACCAAGAATTATTCATTATTCTTCTAATTAGATTTTCCAGCAGTGTTACAGCAGCGTTTAGAGCAATATAATTTGCCAAAACCCATTTACTTGATTGCTGTATTTTTTATGTACTTGTGTGTGCGTGTGTGACCTGCACTCAGGAAAGAGGTCTCCACCTCAGTGGCTAGATGCCATGCTGAAGGAAAACGGTGTAGATTTCCTGATCTCACGGTTTGAGGGTGGAGGGCTCCTCTCGCAGCCCACCCTCAGGGACCTGACGAGCCCTTTCAGCGTCAGAGCCACCCTGCAGTGGATGGACCTACTGCTGGCTGTCCTGGACTGCTACAACACCTTCATCAGCTTACACATAATCAAGCCTCCACACATGCTTAGTAAGTGCTACAGGTGCTAGTATACTGTTGTATTTTTAGCTAGATCAGTGATAATGACTTTATCTGGCATTAATGGCTCCATGAGGCCATCAGGTGTTTAACACAAAAAAAAAAAAATCATAGTTTTAATTTTGAGCAACATTCTGTTCTGTATTAGCCCTGTACTGAAATGCAAATGAATTTTCCTTCATTTCCAAGGTTTCGAGGACAAGTCCAGTTTTCTGAAAGCCATAAATTTCTTTTTAACTGAGCTGGCAACTCACGACCTGGCTGCAGCAGAGAGCTGTTTCCATCACGGTGAGAAGACATCTCACTTCAGCCCAGGAGAGGTGGACCAGTACAACTACAGCAAGTGCACCATCGTTGTTCGCCTGCTGGAGTTTGTCACCATGGTTCTTGTCAAAGGAGACCTGGAGATGTTAAAGGTATCACTGGGTTTAATAAGAAAGTCGTGTTTCTGTGTTCTTTGTTTTTTCACTCACTGTCTTATTTCCCACCTCTTCACAGCTCCTGGATCAAGAGCTGTTTTGCGCAGTATTTTTCGAGTTGACTGCGCTGGTGGTGTGTGAGCCATCCACTGTAGGTTTTAACATGGCGGATGTGGAGGTAATGAAGAATCTACCAGAGGTGTGTGTTCCTCTACTGAAGGCCCTGCTGACGTCACAGTACTGCAGTCGTCTGGAAGGCTGCTTGCGGATAAAGATCTCACGTAAAAGGTGTGTTAATCATGTCATTCAGACTTCACTGTTGTTTGTGACGCTTTGAATTTGTTTTTGAATACTAAGTAGTCCTTTCTTTCGGTTATTTTAAATGATCTTCACAGTGTAGAGACGCTGTGTGCTGTAGACCTCTACCATTCGAGCACTCTGAGCCGCCATGACCAAATGGAAATGATGCTGTCTTCCTGTAAGCAGATCCACAAGGCGGGTCTCCTCAGCTCCATTCTCCAAAGCCAGGTATGTGGCCATGGGTGCATTCAAATGTGATGGAACATAAACGTCAAACAAGCTAAGTACTTTTTGGTATGAGTTTTTCTCATCCAACTGGAAGGTCTAAGGAGGCTAATTTGTTAAACTGGGCTATAAGAATGATCAAACACTAAACACAGAATGTTAATTTTCTGCGCTAATTTCTTGTACTTTCATCATTGTTATTATTTTATAATGCATTTAAGGCTTAGCTTCCCCACCAACACAAACTCCTGTCCCATGGACTACTACCTGATGCTTCTGATATGTTCGTTTTCTTAAAGGATTCAAGCTTTGCCAAATCCCTTGGGTCCCAGCTTCTAATGACGGTGTATAAAGGCATAGCACCCGGTGAGGACAGGAAAGCACTTCCATCCTTGGACATTAATACCAGGAGGGTTGCAGATGGCCTGCTTCAACTTGCCTTCTGTCTCAGTCAACAGGTCAGTTACTGTGTTTAAATCTTTACATCCTGCACATGCATTTAAATACACTGACAGCCTCCACTCTTCTAAGATGTGGTGTTTTTGAGTCATCTGAGCTGCAGAAAAACTGCAGTAGGTTTAAAAAAAAAAGTGTGGCAAATTGATATTGGATGTACCGGGCGTAATGAAAGCGACACTTTTGAACACTGTAATGCATAGTTTGTAAAATGACTTTATAACCTATATATGTAGAATATTACATCACTAAAAAGAAAGATCAATGTAAGCACATTGTTTGCTCCAGTGTTTGACTGTTTGTAGTCTCGTGTTTTATTTTACCTACCCACAGAATGAGCAGCTGGTGGACTTGCTGTTGAACACCATCATGCTGTCTGTGCCAGTATCTGGAAGCCATAGTCGTAACTTCCTGACCTTTTCGCATGGCGAGTACTTCTACAGCCTCTTCCAGATGACCATCAACACGGAGCTGCTGAGGAGTATTGACACCACAGTGTCGCGCCTCATGAAAGCTTCCTCTCAAAATCCCAGCATGGTAGCTCTTCCTTACTTTTTAACTTATCTTAATCCGTCTGAACTTCTAGCTGAAGCACACGTTTACTAGAATTTACTCTTTCTTTTTTTATTTTCTACTGTTCATCAGGTTAGCATGTTGCTGAATGGCATGCTGGACCACAGCTTTAGAGAGCGCTCCGTGAGGAAGACTCAGGGAAAACGGCTGGTTGAACAGGTGCTAAAAAGATGGAACAGTCTGCAGTCATGGTGGGAAGGACACTCTTCCACTCCAGAAAGCAAAACTGCTACTCTCATGCTGCTCTCCAAACTCCTACAGGTACAGTCACGCGGTAGCTACTGTATAGCAATTAGCAAACTAAAGCTGCCATCTCATTAACCAGAACTGTAACTGCCAAGTCAATAAGCAATTCCATTATCATCCTTAAGTAGGTTAAAAAAAATAATAAAGTGCATAATTTCCTGTGCTGTTAATTTATTTTATGATATATTTTTCCTCTTTCATTAGATTGACTCCTCTGTCTCCTCCAGTATCAACCATGAAGCATTCAGACCGGTGTTTTCCACATTTACTATGCTGCTGGTTGACATGAATCTGCCTTTGAATCTCAAGGTAACAGAAAATACATGGTACAACCCAGTCAGACGACTCTTTTAGTGATTAAAAGTGCGTGACTCTTTGGTTGGATTGTCTCCTCTGTACAGAGTCAGGCCCTGTTGGTGTTGCCCTTCTTCACAACCCTCCAAGAGGAGCCGCTAGCCGAGCTGCAGAGAGCTCTTGACGCCCTGGTAGCTTCACACTTCCCCATGCAGTCGGACGAGTTTCCAAAGGGTTCGCTTCACCGCAACAACTACATGGACTGTATCCGAAAGGTGAAGTCAGCCATAAAGCTTTACTACAGACATGCCTCGAGTTTCTACTGCAGCAAAGACATAGGAACACTACTTTCATATTAGTCATATTAGTCATATTAGAGTGTAGAGCCACAGCTAGGGATGATCTGTGGAGGAAGGCACATCACACACTGAAAGAAGTTTATAATTTAGCTCCTTACAATCCTGTCTTTTAGTTGCTGGATGCCCTGGAGCTTTCTCAGAGCCCACTCCTGCTTAAACTATTGGCAGGAATTCTGTGTCGAGACAGAAAACACATCATGGAGGAGCAATTCCAAGTCTGTTTCCAAAGAATCGCCAAGAGGTTAGTAAAGCCTTCACAAATGAAAATGAGGCTACACACAAGGCATACATCAGTTGCTTTTATTGTGTCTGCTCCTTGTGTTGTATTAGGTCAAGCAATGAACGACAGCTACAGCTACTGTCGGCAATATATGGAGTGATCCAGCAGGGTGACGTCCCGATGAGCTCCATGCTACAGGCCATGATGGAGAGGGTCCTGCTGCCTCTGGCCTCTCACTGCAGCACCATTGCCTTGAATGACTTCTTTGTGGCAAATGTCTTTGACATAATTGCTTTGCTGCTCAGCCGCTTCACCAAGGTTTGTCCTTAACCCTTTAACAATGGCTCAAGAGCTTAATTATGTCAGCACTTTTCAGGAAGAATGGAGCACAGTTTAGTGAGGTGTACAGATACCATGAGGAAGGAAGTTTGTTTAATTTTGTTTTTAAAAAAGACGACTTAATAAAGGGCAAATTTAGCAGTTTTGCACATTGCAAACTCCTCCAGATCATGTCATCTGGAGGAGTTTGCAGTTCAGTTCTGGAGGAATTCTTGACCACCACAACCTCCATAGTATGAGCTGAAAAACTCCTCCAGATGATTTTCTAGAACCATAGAAAGTCAGTTCAAATCATATCATAAAATTATAAGTAAGAATTTGGCCCTAGTCCTTCAGCTCAGAAGAGCACATTCTGTGATTGGCTTTAATTTATTTCATCTACAAAATTGTCACTAAGCGGAACGCAAGTGGAAGAAGGATAAACTCCTAGTCTCTCTTCACTCTTTCTCTGACTGTTTGTCAGATTATCAGAAGCCTGTCTGTTGACATGTTGCTATTTTATGTACATCTAAAGCACTTTGGTCGACCGGATGTTGTTTTACAAGTACTATATAAATACATTTGATTTGATTTGATCTATTCCAGTCAAATGAAACAGCATTTGAGATCCAGCTACTGAAGAAGAACGGCTGTTACAAGCTGATGGAGCTTCTGTATTCTCGGCTTCCCAAAGATGAGGTTTACTCCAAGGAGTCCCGCGTTAACCAAGCCTACTGTCGCTCAGACACGACCGAGGGGAATGAGATGTCCAAGACCTTGATCAAGTAGGACTTCCCCAACACTTTGCAGTGATGGAAAATCTTCCCTAATGTCCCCTACGAATATTAATTCTATTATTTTGACAATAGGTCTTGTTTTGAAGTGTTCACTGAGAACATGTCTGGTGAGACTCAGCTGCTTGAGCTCAGGAGACAGTATCACTGTGCTGCATACAACTGTGCCATTGCTGTCATCAGCTGCAGCTTCAATGAGCCCAAATTCTACCAAGGCTTCCTCTTCAGTGAGAAACCAGAGAAGGTACTGACAGGCTTCTGTAATTATCTCCAATCTTACCTCAGCTCTTCACTTATCAGTACTCTTGATTCTGTACAGTGCAGCACATTAATTAATAATATTAAATAATCCTTCATGTTTACAGTATCATGAGTTTAATACTTTCTCATTCATGGAAAGAGAGAAATCTATTTTGTTCACTGGAAAACTTAAACTGACTTCACTCCCTTTATTTTATTTTCTTGAGCAGAATCAGTTCATTCTGGAAAATATCATTGATGTTGAAAGGACGTACAACTTTCCCATTGAAGTTGAGGTAAGTTTTGATTGTTTAACCATGTTCTTTGATTTGCAGTCATTGTTTATGCTTTTTTTTTTCTTCTTCAATGCAGGTCCCACTTGAGAGAAAGAAGAAATACATCATGATTCGAAAAGAAGTGAGCGAGGAGAATGGAGGTATTAAATGCTTACAATAGTATCAGAGGTCAGTGCAACTCCAGTGACTCATCTGCTCACTTGTTTTATGTTGTCTTCCACAGAAGCACCAGTTTATCTGTCCTCCCAGTCTTACATGGCTGACAGCAGCTTGAGTGAGGAGATGAGTCAGTTTGATTTCTCCACCGGAGTCCAGAGCTTTTCCTTCAGCTCCCAAAACCCAGAAGGACAAAGACGCAGTGCTGTAAAAAGAGTGAGTCTGACGATTTATTCCCGTAAAACTGCACTGAGTTTAGCTTGTTTTGTGTTATAAGATGTTATAATCTGCTTCTGTTGTTTTGTAGGAGACAGAGGAAACAAACCCCTCCCAGGATGCAATGGTGGTTCTAGAAATGGATGAGCTGAATCAGCATGAATGCATGGCAACCATGACTGCTCTTATTGGACAC
This sequence comes from Sandelia bainsii, assembly GCA_032362345.1. Lineage (NCBI taxonomy): Eukaryota > Metazoa > Chordata > Actinopteri > Anabantiformes > Anabantidae > Sandelia > Sandelia bainsii. The sequence continues at coordinate 31,617,914 of JAUMHL010000013.1, forward strand.
ATGCAAAGGAACAACATAACCCCCAAAGTTGAACAGGTCAGTGGAGTATTTTCACTGTCTTTGTCTTTTTTAAAACTATATCATACTCAATAGACAGTAAGAAGTTTTAAGTGACTCAAAAAATGTTGACAAATGTTCACAATCACATGAAATATTTAGCCATTACAAAGTTAGATTGAGTGATTCAGTCACTTTGTTTTGTTAACGTCTTTGTCTATAAATATAACAGGGTAACCTGCCTTGTGAGCTTCCTCCATGGATGAAATTTCTGCATGGAAAACTAGTAAATCCAGCCACGCCTCTGAATATTAGACTCTTCATCTCAAAGCTGATCATCAACACAGAGGAGGTGAATGACTTCATCAGGTCTTTCCATTCACTGTATACATAGATCATTTATACAGTTTCTGTATTTAAATATAAATAAATGATACTGTGGTCATGAATATAATCTTTGCTGTTTCTGCATCTTTCCAGGTTTTCCAACCATATGCCAAGCACTGGCTGGGGCCACTCGTGCAGCTCGTTGTGTCTGGAAACAATGGAGGAGAAGCGATCCATTTTATGGTGGTGGATATCGTGGTCACAGTGCTCTCCTGGACCAGCCTGGCCACCCCCAAGGTTGCTAATACATCTGTATAAAGGCAAAAATACTAAAGCATTTGCTGTTTTTTGTAACCTGATCGCACATACAAGATACAAGATTTAAAGTACATTTATTCCATGTGATTCTGTGGATTTTGATAGAACAGTGTAGAAGTGTGGTACATTTCAAGGTAGAACACATGTTCTTTAGCCATTGTTTCATGGAATAATCATAAAAAAGGTAATATCACCAGTGTCATTAATAACAGTAAATTATGACTCAGGGTAATCCCCGAGATGAAGTCCTCGCCAACCGGCTGTTAGAGTTCCTGATGAAGCACTGCTTCCACTCCAAGAGGGCTGTTTTCCGACACAACCTGGAGATTATTCGCACTCTGGTAGAGTGCTGGAAAGACTGCCTGCATGTGCCTTACAGGTAGTACATATTACATTCTCACCGAACGGTGGCTTCACTTCACAAGAGCTCAGTAAAAATAGCTGGTTCAGAATAGGACACAGTTCAGGAGTAGGGAAAAGGAGGCGAGTGAGTGGGTCAACTGTTGTTTTGTAAGTGAGTGAATTGTTGATCCAGACTCAGTTTCTTTGCTGCTGTGTTTCCCTTCAATGCTCAAGAAGTTGCAAGCTTTTGCCCTTTTTAACCTTTTTTTTACTTCAGCAAATTATATTTCAGCTTCCACCTTAAGTCCATTCACAGAAGAGAATTATGATGATTTTACATTTGGTTGCATATGAGGATAAAGTCTGTACTTTTGAAACAAAGTGGAATTGAACTGGTTCTGGGCCGTGTCCCGTTTTGTTGCAGTCTGATATATGAGCGATTTTGTGGCACCGACCCGAACAGCAAAGACAACTCTGTTGGACTTCAGCTGCTGGGAATCATCCTGGCCAACAACCTCCCTGCTTATGATGCCTCGTGTGGAATTGAATATGACAGGTAACATATACATAGTAGCTAAATGCCAACACACTGTGCACCGTGTCACCTGATAGCTTTTGTGTTTCAAACATTAACTTCACATGCTGATCGTGCAGATAAGTATGTGAATCTTATTTTTGAAGTTGTTAGCTGCAAAGTGAAGCAAACAGCCAGCAAGACAAATATCGAGCTGTATATTGAAACATGGTGTTGTGCAGTAGCTCACACATTCCAGTCTTGCAAATTATCTTTACCTGTTTCTGTGTGGTGTGGTGGTGTTTCAGGTACGTCCAGTCTCTCACCAACAACGTGTCCTTTGTGAGGTATAAGGAAGTCTACTCAGCTGCTGCTGAAATTATCGGCCTCATCCTGAAGAATATGACTGAAATGGACAACGTATGGGCCTTTCCTCAGTTACACCTAATTAGTTATATGTCATTGAAGTTAATGTCAGCTGATGTATATATTCAAATCCTATGTTCTTCTTATATTTCTTTTTTATGTAATACCTGTACATCAATGTAGATATATGTAATACCTTACGTATACTTCACAAATCTCACATCTTTTTTTTTTCTTTCAACTTTCCCCTTCCTATCACAGCAACATAAAGAACTTCTCAATCTTGCTGTTAGCAAGATAACAAATCTGAAGAAAAAAGACATGGATGACAAGTTCATCATTTGCTTAAACAAAGTGTCAAAGCACTTTCCTCCTTTTATGGATCGGTGAGTTTATATTTTGAATGTATCATTTTTTACCCTGTGATTTAATCATGTTTGTCAGAGGTGCATTTTATTCAAATTGCTTTTGACCCTACTAATGGTTAAATAATGAACGTAATGTTCTAACCTGTCCAGTAGTCTGTCTATAGTCTGTCTAGTTGTTGACTTGCCTGCTCAGGTAACTGCAGTTTCTTCATATATATACATTTTTTTCCAGATTTGTCAACCATGTGTTCTTCCTGTTGCCAAAGTTGCACGGCATCTTTAAGACTCATTGTTTGGAGTGTGTGCTGAGCCGAGCGGATGTCATCCCAGACATCTTTCTGCAGCTGAAGACAACAGGCTTCATGCAGACGATGAGCCATAGGTAACTCCTAACCATGCTCTTCTCCATGACCATGAGGTTTTCTTTTTCTGTACAGGAAATCTGCTGATAATAAAGTCTGCAAGGACACACACAGTGCTAAGATTATAAACATGTCTAGTAACTGTACATGGTGGAGGTCCAGGGGGGTGTCACTTTTAACATGTATATCCTCTTGAGTAAAGCTGAGGAGTATTGAGCAGGTACAGGATGCTCTCGGATAGTCTTTTTAAAAGCACATTATCTATCTTACATCACCTTTCAGCCCCGCTCTGTCAAATGTTTAACAAGTATTTACAATCTAGTTTCGTGTTTTTCACCAATCACACAAAACAAAATGCCCAAATCCTATGTAAACATTGTAAAGAAACGGATTTTATGTTCAGTGTCATTTCTCTGGAGCTTTTAAGATAAGGGCACAACTGAAGCTTTATTTCTGCTGCAATCATGTTTCTGCACATTCCTCCTCTGTGCATCAGGGATGAAGCAAGACAGAGAGTGTGTTTGGATCTCATCCACAAGATTCTTGCCCTTCTGACTCCTGTGCAGCTTCAGGAGCTCCTGGGAGCTGTGACCGCTTTCATCTCCCACCCTTCACCAGTGTGCAGAGAGAGGATGTATGACATCCTCATGTGGATCCAGGACAACTACAGGTACTCTGAGCATTATTGGCTTCGGTCCTGACAGAACAGATCCAATCATTATACTCTTGTGTTTGTCGTTTACAGTGTTACTACTTTGATTTGAACTTTACTGATATACTGTTGTGTACTGTTTTTATTTCTCCAGTGATGAAGAGAGCATGAGTGACAGTACCTCAGTAGAGATTTTGAATGCAGCTAAAGAGACACTTCTTCAGGGACTGTCTGAAGAAAACCAAGGCCTTCAGTAAGTATCCACTACTTCTCACTTGACCCATGTTTTACATTTTATATATCTCATAAGCAGAGAAGTGCAATACCAACAATTCACACTACAATATTCAGTCTCAGGTCATAATTGGGACCATCCATGTCTGTTTTCAGGCTTTATGTTCGTAACTTCTGGAGTCAGGAGAAGCGACTTCCCACTGCAACCCTCGAGCGAATGCTGATGGTGCTTCATTCTCTGTACTCGTGTCACATAGAAAGGTGTTTCTTAAGCCTGGCTACTAATCTGCTGCTGGAAATGACCAGTCAGAGTCCTGACTTCAAACGAAACATGTTTGAGTATCCTCTGTCAGAGTGTACATTCCAGGTCAGTGGAAACATTTGTTTCTTATTCTCTCTGGGCCAGTTAAGAAGTTTTGAAATCATTTTATTTGTATGCATGTGTGGTTTTTTCCCCCTAGGACTATGTTATTGATTCCAACTGGCGCTTTAGGAGTACAGTGATGACTCCCATGTTTGTTGAAACCCAAAGCTCTCAAGGCCCAGAGAGTGTGGTAGTGTCCCAGTCTGGAGCCATGAAGGGGAAACTCAGAGCCACTCAGACGTCCCTGGAGTTCACTCAAACCCAGACAGCAGGTACATCTTTACTTATTTGTTAGAACAGCAACATATGAAATATCTTAAATCGGTTACTCAGGAGATATTTCTGTATATTTTAGTAGATTTTCAGTAGCAGGGAGTACAGCCCGCACTTTATTGTATTTTCATGTGTTATTTGCAATTACACTTCTATGGATAATACATAGATAGATATATACTCCACTTAACACTGTACAGATTCATTTTAAGCACTAAAATACAGTGAACAGACATTTAAACTTTCATGTTTTTTTTGTTTTTTAAACTCAGGTCGACGTACAGCCTATAACTGGCTAACAGGAAGCAGTGTGGATACACTAGCAGAGTATACGCCAGGCTCTGAATCTCTGTCTTCATTGTTGGTATTCGACAAGAAAGCAGAGAAGCAGGCTACAGCAAGAAGACCAGTAGGAGAAGGATTTGGCCTGAGGCGCCTTACTGCATCAGCCGATGAGGTGGACAGTCGCACTAGAGGTTTGTATCTGAGGGAAAAAAAACATGCCTGTTTGAATAAGGGCAGATTGGACATGAAAGTCTTTTCACATCTTTCTGATATATTCCTTTTTAAAAATGCCGTGGTGCGTATTTAAGGGAACTATCTAATTGTAGCAGGTTACCTGAGAATGGTGCCAGGGGTACTTTTATTACAACTCTTGCCGTTCACACTGGTTTAACCACTGTAGCAGTGTAACATTTCCAATTAATTTAAATTCTCTTAATGTAAATATTTTGATGTCCTTTACAGCAGAAAATGAGCAACGAAATAACATCCTAAGACTGAGACGCAGATTTCTCAAGGATCAAGAGAAAGTCAGCTTGACATACGCGCAAAAAGAGATCCAGCAGCAAAGGCAGAAAAAGGTAACAAACATCCAACAACCAATATACTGATCCATATGTACTTGGAGCAGTTATGATTTACCATGCTAGAAGGTAGCACAAAAAAGATTGAAGATTGATTGTTGTATAGTATTGGCTTACTGTCAGTAACTAACCACTTGAGTTTCTGTTGGGTGTCCTACAGGAAGATAAAGCTGATCAAAGACTGCGAAAAGAGGCTCAGGTGACTCTCTATCGCAACTACAGAGTGGGAGACTTTCCAGACATCCAGATCCCATACAGTAGCCTCATCGCCCCCCTACAAGCACTAGCCCAGGTCAGACTGCCACTGCCTTCTGTGTTCTTCCCATCTGTATATATACTAAATATAAAAGGAGACGAAACCTTGAGTACTTGAATCTAATCTGTATTTTTTCCATGGATGTCCCCTCTAGAGAGATCCAATTTTAGCCAAACAGCTGTTCAGTTCCCTGTTTGCTGGTATCCTTCAAGAAATGAAACAAGAACCAAAGGAGCGCGCAAGGATTAAAGAGGAGCTACGGTGCAACATGAATACATTCCTGAGCAAGAGCACACTCTGCTTCCCTCCTTTTATAGCATGTGTGCAGGTATGACCCTCAGCAAGCAATAATTCAAATCTCAGGATTCAGCAGGCAGCTGAATCAAATTGATTGTTCGAACTATAAATAGCTCTAAGTGACTACTTATGGTTTTAACCTTAGATTTTACCTATGGAGACTGTATTTGTTGTTAAAAAGGATAAATAGGTAGTAGTAGTATTGTGGCTTAGGCTTGCATAGCTGCTTCTCAATGAGCAATGATCCAAAACACAACAAACTCAACAGAGGGCTTCGTCAGATGGAAAAAGTCAAAGGTTTTAGACTGGCCAAGTCAATCACCAGACCTGAACCCATTTGAACATGTATTTCAACTGCAGAATAGGAGACTCAATGAGAAACTCCCCAAAACAAACAACAACTGAAGGAGACTACAGTTAAAGCCTCGGAAAGCACATCAGAAGAAAAAGGCAACTCTTTGATGTCATGGAGGTCAAAGACTTGATGCACTTATTGCAGACACAAGATTAACAACCAAATATGAATTTTACTTACTTTAAAACCATTACTTTTGCTCACTCACGTACTGAGTTGATATTCTGCCGGTTCTTTTGTTAGGACATGTGCTACCAGCATAAGGAGCTGCAGCAGCTCGACCCAGCAGCCATCAGCTCCACCTGCATGGTGAGTCTCCAGCAGCCGTCAGGCATCCTGTTGCTGGAGGAGAACCTGCTGAATGCCTGTGTCCAAGAGGAGCCTCCCACAAAACGATCACGAAGACGTAAAGAGATCCCCCCAGACACCAAGAAATGGATCCACCTTGCAAGGTATTACAGAGCTACTGAAGTTCTGCTTTTGGCTGGTAGTTGGTGCTCTTTCATTGTACTGTAATGCATCTTTTTCATTTCCTTTTCTTCCATTTACAACGTAACATTAACACACTCACATACTTTGTTTGCTTGTTACTGTAAAGAGCTAGAATACATGAACAGACCAGTTATTCATGACTATTGTTGCTGCTTTTGTCAAGTGTAATACTTAGTGAGTGCGTATTTCTTTGCTCTCTAGACTTTACAGATCTTTGGAAGATTATGATGTTGTTCGCGGCATATTTGGTGGTAAAGTTGGGACTAAGTCAATCACCTGTGCTGCTCTTCAAGCTGAAGCCAACAGTGACTTTGCAGAAGCTGTGAAGCTTTACAATGAGGTAATACAAGTAGTGGGTTCCTCCCATCACAGAAGAAGCCAGTTGTCAGTTCCAGTTGTACTTGTCAATAAATGTATAGCAGAAGTACAATAAAGAAATCTAGTGCTTAGGGACTGCCACCGTTTTCCACAGTGATGGCTGGGTGTATACTGTAACTGTCTTCTTTACTGACAGGCTGTCAACACTGAGGTTTGGGACGATGGTGAGCCCACTGAATCTGAGAAGGACTTCTGGGAAATAGCTGCTATGGAGGCCTACAGTCATCTGACTGAGTGGAAGTCTCTTCAGTACTGCTCCACTGTGTACATCGATGAAAACTCCCCACCCAACCTGGAGAAGATGTGGTCAGAGCCTCTCTACCAGGTAATGGAAGTGACAGTTCACAGTCTAGTCTCATGCAACAGAGAAGCATGGCATCCTGCATGACTTTATTCTGAACAAAACTAAAGTCTCATGCTGAATGAACAGTGATGACTACTGTAGTTTCAGCCTGACAAGTTCCCGTTACTAACAGCTATGACTAATAATTAAATATAAGCATAAATTGTACACTCTGTACTCTGTAGCATCGCATAACATGAGTTTATGTCTATTTGTTAGTATCATTTATGCGCATGAGTTGTAATGCTTTGCAAACAGGAAATGTACCTACAGCACATGATCCGCAGCATGTTGAAGCAGCTGCAGCTGGGGGAGCGGGACCAAACCCTACTGAGCTTCATCGACAAGGCCATGAGGGTGGAAGAGCGCAAAAAGCTCCTGGAAAGTCATTACAGCCAAGAGCTCAGCTTGCTCTACATCCTGCAGGAGGATTACGACCGCGCCCAATACTACACCAGCTACGCCATGCAGCTCTTCATGGAGGTGTGCTGTTACACATGTTGTTTGAACAGAGACCATAACTCATTAATTCTTCATGCACATTTGTCCATAATATCTTGCCAATATACAGAACTGCATTTTTGATAAAAGACTGGGCCACAGTGTACACTCCGTTTCTTTGCTTCATACAGAGTTACTCCAGTGTCGATACATTGTTGACTCAAAGTCGCCTGACCATCCTACAGTCAGTGCAGGCCTTAACTGAGATCCAGGACTTCCTGCTGTTCATTAAAGGAGAGGGTGTGTGGAATCTGTCTTAATAATTCAATCAATATCCAAATAAAATAGATGTTTCAAATTAACAATTTGTTTGTCCCAGTCTCTAAATGCTGTAACTTGTTTGTATTTTATTTATTAGTGACTGTGAGCTCGCTCAAGTGGCTCATCCGATTATGGACTGAGCGGTATCCTGATGCTTCTGTGGATCCAGTGAACGTATGGGATGATATCATTACATCTCGGTATGAACAGGTTTGCCTACAAATTTTCTGCAATTCGCATAAAATTAAAAAATCGAGGTAGACTCACGTTTGATCTCTATGCTTCAGATGTTTCTTCTTGGACAAGATCAAGGAACAGCTGCAAAGCCATACTCCCAGTGACACTATGGAAGTAGATGGTTCAGAAGATCCAGCAGGTGACATTGACACATTAGTAAATGACTGCAAGTTCAGCATGAAGCTACACATGGCTGATAGTGCATGGAAACAGGTGAAGAACTAACTGTTATTTTTTCTTGTCTTATTGTGCTGTTACATGGGAACTACAAACTCACCTTGGCTTATTCCTCTTGTTTCAGAATAACTTTCCTGTTGCTACCAAGCTGCTTAAGGAACTTAACAGAGAGGCCAAAACAAATACAGGCTGGTTGATGCGATGGGTGCACAGTTTTAGCCGCTACAGTCATAAACGGAGCCAGACCCAGAGTCCTGTGGAGCAAATCAGCACCATGCTGAAGACAATCCCACTCCTTGGTAAGATGAGCAACAAAACTCCTGTAAGATTGTTTTCTAGAAGTCTCCTTGCTGCATCTGTTGGTGCAATTACATGTCCAACTGTTGATTAGCCGAGTGGCAGGATCTTCGTGTGTCACCTGCACTCTCACAGGTGCAAAACAGGGATGCATGCTCAGAAACGATGATCCATAGCACCCCTGTTGGTGCAAACTGCTCAATTTACCTCTAAGAATTTTGGCACTTCGTTCCAAAGTTTAAACATAGTAGTTGAACAAATCAGGGAGTCACCTAATTAATATCAATATTTCAAACTTCAAGATCATCACTTGAATGAATGGTGCTGATAGATAACTCCTTAATAAGATATTGTTTAAATAGAATTAGTTTAGGTTGGTTAGGTTAAACAACAATCAAAATTAAACAAAGACAAGTCCGTCCTCCATAATTTTGCTGTCAATTTGTTCAGCTGAAATATCACAAAAAGCACTAGACTAACTTTCTGTTGTCTGGTGTGCAAACATAAGAAAAAGAGGTGGTGGTTGAAAAAAATATGACAAGGTACCACCATAAATTCATTTGATTGATGAATAGCATGCTGGGAATCATTGAGGATTTTGTCAAGACTGTGTTGGGTCATAACAGCCCAACCTTAAGGCCTCATATCTCAAAATATACATACGGTAGAACATGTGTGGGAGCTGTCAGATCAATTACATGGAAAATAATTTAATAAATCAGAACTAAACATGAATCAGCATGCAAATTGTTTTAGCACAAAACTGTGTGTACACACAGCAGTAGTAATTGTTTGTTTTTAGGAGAATGGTTTCTCTCCAAAGAGTCTTAATAAAGGCCTAACTGAACTGTGGTCTCTGGTGTCCACTCTCACTTACCAGAGTGTTTTCTTTTTAATTTACTATTTAATTTATATCCACACATCCAGATTGTTTTCAAGGCAAATAAAGAAACATAGCTAATGAGAATTTTCATCTCTGACTGCATTAAGTTGCAGTGACAGCCAGATGGGGCCAGATGTAACTTTGGCTGCACTTTCTGCATCTTGTAATATTTCACATCAGCTCTTTTCTCTCTGCAGAGGACATTCATACTGACTGTCAGAGTGCCACAGCTAAAGTATTCAGATGCCAAAAGATACTCCAGGGTACATCTTTCCAAATCCTGGCCACGGCTATAAGCAGAAGCCCCTCCGTTCTGGGAACTATTGAAGCAGAGAAAGCACAGAAAGTTGTAAGGATTTCTGGAGCTGCTGGGATCAGTGAAGATCCTAAGGTACTTAATTTTTAATGTTTATTTTATTTTCACATATTAAAACTTATTTTTACTGATTTCAAAATGTGAACATTTTGACAAGCTTAGGTCTGTTTTTTGAATAGCTTATCACAGTGATCACAGGAAGCTGTTTCCTGTTAACCTGCTTTGTAGTCTAGAAGAAGCCCAAACATGTAGCTAGAATGTGTATGAAAGAGAAGAGATGAGGGTATTTGGTTCATAAAGACTGTTTATCCTGCAGAATGTGGAAGTGGGGCTCCAGCTACAAGCTCTGAAGCTGCTGTGTGATGCTACCAAAAAGGCAGATGAGGAACTTCAGTCTTACACTCAGGACTGTGTGGAGACCAGCAGCATCATAGAGACATACATGGCTTTGGCTAACTTTTGTGACAAACAACTGCGAGACGAGGAGCAAGGTGATACCAGTGAGTAATAATACCAATAACTAATTCAAGTATTTTCATGCTCCACTAACTCAGCGGTCTAACTTGTAACTATGATGTCCTCAGGTTCTAAGTCTTTGTGTTTTGTTACAGACAGCCAATTTCCAGAGCTTCTGGTTCTGCCTGTTCATGTAGTGGAGAGCATGTTGAAAGCACTTAAGATGAACTCGGAGGAAGCTCGCCTCAAATTCCCACGTCTGCTGCAGATCATTGAGGTGTATCCTGCTGAGACCCTGGACCTCATGAAGAAAGAGGTTATTGTGTTAAGATAACGAATAAGAGGACACACCCTACTAATACAGTCGAGTTTGTTTGCATGTGCATAAGTTAACTCTCTTTTTGGACTGATAGATGATGCATTTCTTTGGTCTTAAAATCACTGCTGTAATGAGAAACCTTTATTTCAAGATTCAAAAAACTTTATTAATCCTGGAGGGAAATTATTTTGGCATGTTACACCCCATGTGGTTCATGCTTTCTATAAAATATGTGTGCTTTAGACATACGCAGTGACAACTCTGTCTTTATTTAGATGATGGCGGTTCCCTGCTGGATGCTGATTAGCTGGATCAGTCAAATGGTTGCACTGTTGGACAAGAAAGAAGCTGTGGCAGTGCAGCACTGTGTCGGGCAGATAGCAGAGTGCTACCCTCAAGCTCTGGTTTACTCTCTCATGATCAGCAGCGAGAGTTACCAGTTTGAGGACTCGGCCACGGGACATCAGCAGCGGGAATTTGTCAACAGGTGAATTGTTTGGGGGAACAAAGTCAAGTTGCATCATATTTAGTTTGATAGTAACATTGTATTCTCAGTACTTGTATTTATCTTAATGAATATTGTTTGTGTGTCAGGCTCAGCAGCATGTTGGGGAAGGGAGGAGCTGTGAAGAACTTTGTGGATGCACTGCAACAGCTTACAAATCCTGAGATGATTTTTAAGGTAATTCAACTATGAATTAATCAAATCTGCCAGCTACTGGTTTTTGGTCTCTCATTGATTATGTTCACCTGTCCACACAGGACTGGTGGGACAGTGTGAAAAACGAGTTGGAAAAACCGAGCTTTGACAAGAAGCGGATGTGCGACATGTATTACGAGATGCACTCTTCACTCGGGGATCCGAACACAGGTGGTCATGGAATGTTTCGCAGAAGGTTTATCCAGGTTTGTAGTTTGTTTTGACTTGCAAAGTAAAGACTGTAAATGTATATGACAACATACTGACTTCCAAAAATGTACAGAAGGTGTTGTGGGGAGTTAACAGTATGCAGTGCTCAGTTCTTGCCAAACATGGCCCTTGGAAGGACAATCAGTGAGCCAGATACAGGGTCATGGGCAACCAAGGCTCAGTGGTGCCTGTGGGTAGCCTGTGTGGTTCAGTCCCACAAAATAGCTACTGTAGCACAAACTGCTGAAAAATGTACAGTACTACACCCTGGACAGGTCACCAGTCTATAACAGGACTGACATATAGAGACACGATTTAGCGTAACCAGGTAGCTTAACACTTGCAAACTTCAATGCTGTGTTTCCATTTGTGTACTTTTGTTTGCACAGATGAAGATTTTCCAAAGATGACTCAACTGTATGGTGTTTATTGCAACAGGTTTTTTTTCTCTAATGTAACAGAAATTTGCTAAAGATGTGGAGAAACAGCTGGGACCTAAAGGCAGCAAGCTGTTTGAGAAGAGGAAGGATAAAAGCTTTGTGCGGCAGGTGGATAATCTGGCAGCAACAATGCGTGGTTTTCAGAAAGAACCTGGGAACCTGAAGGAATACTCTCCCTGGCTGACTGGGTTTAAAGCAGACCCGTTCAGCAATGAGCTAGAAATCCCAGGTCAGCAGCTGGAAAAAGTCACTACTGAGATCTGTAAACTATACATTTTGGAAATAGTTTTTGTTGTGTTTGGTTTATGCTAAAATGTTTTCCTTTACTTGTAGGACAGTATGATGGCCGATCTAAACCTTTACCAGAGTACCATGCAAAAATCACAGGCTTTGATGAGAGGGTATGTTTTTATTGTGTTCTGTAAAGCCTGGTAGCATCCTGTGTGTAGACGTGTTGTCTCTGTGTTGGCTGCTCATTACGTCTGTGTGAATTCATACCCTGCAGGTAAAGGTGATGACCTCCATTCGTCGCCCTAAATGTCTGATCATCCGTGGTGACGATGAGCGGGACCACCCGTTTCTGGTGAAGGGTGGGGAGGACCTCCGTCAGGACCAACGCATCGAACAGCTTTTTGGTGTCATGAACATTGTGCTGTGTCATAACGCCGTTTGCACACACAGAGGCTTGCAGCTCCGCACCTATCAAGTCATCCCCATTACCACAAGGTGCTGACCAAGTTTATTCATCCATTTTTTTTATCATTACAGTTACTGATGTCATGTTCCTGGCCCTGATTCCAATCTGTGATTGGTAGGACTTCGGCAAAAGGAGATATTGTTTTTCTGCAAGTGATTTTAGTATACCCCCCTCTAATAATACAGTTATTTTATTGGTTAATAATTATTTTGCTATAATTCATGCTTTGAGTTATTTATTGTATTTTTGGGGATTGGACTTGATTACTGTCATCACTTCCTCCGGTAATTTTACCACTACAGGACATTTATAAAGAAAACCAACTTAATTTTCTCTGCTTTCACAGAGTTGGTCTGATCGAGTGGATGGAGAATACCTGCACTCTGAAAGAGTTCCTGTTGAACACAATGACCGAGAATGAACAGCAGACTACACAGAGGTACACTCTATAGACAGTTACAAGAAAAACTTTGCTGGTTTTCTGCATAAATTTATAAAATGTGATCTGATCTTCACCAAAGTCACAAATATCAGCAAACACAAAATTTCTAAGGTGATAAAAAAATCATGTCATCATGATCTTTCATGTCTATTGAACACAACCATTAAACATACACTGTGATGATGGTGGGAGTAGGAAGTGAAATAGCAACAGGAGTCAGGTGTTAGCAAACCTGGAGTCCAATCGATGAAATGATTGGAGATGTGGTTTAGAGCTACCTTGATTTTATAAAAACACCAAACACCAGTGTCCTATTCACAAGCAGCATCAGCGGTTTAAACCACGTCTCACAAACGAGATTTCAGAAAACCTATGATAAGAGTTGTTGATTTGCATGTAGCTCGAAAGAGTTACAGAGTAACCTTAAAGAGTTTAGATATTCATCAGTCTGGTACTGTGGCAACTCTCCATAGAAGTGAGGCATAACACAGAATGCTCAATAAGGTGAAAAAGAACCGTAGAGTAACAGCTACAGACTTGAAGGATTCATTGGAGCTGGTTAACATCTCTGTTCCTGAGTCATGTAAATCATTGAACAGGCATGATTTCCATGGCAGGACACCACAGAGGAAGCCCTTGCTCTCTAAACAAAACATTGTAGCATGCCAGAGACCACTCTGACACTCCCCAACACTACTGGGAAAATATGTGTCAACAAATGACACAAAACAAAAAAAAAATTGTTTGGGAAGAACATGCAGCACTACATACAGCATGAAAAACAGCATATCAATATAAAAACATCCCACAAGTGATTTATTATAAAGCAGGTGCAAAATTTTGTTTTTGTTTTTTATATAACCCATATGATTTCTTCTCTTTAAGGTGTCCTGAATCCTACAATAATTGGCTTTCAACCTTTGCTTCAAATTCAAAAGATGGTGGCATCGCACTCTATAATCTGGCTTACAGGTACGTCTTTGAACGTTCACTGTTGCTTCTAAAACTCTGGGTTACTGTAGTGGTTTGAACTGATTGAGTTACATTTCGGCTGTAGAACACTTACAGCCAGGAACCACCTTAAACATTAGTCCCATGTTGTTTTATCAAATATGAAATAGCAGACAGACGTGAACTTCAACATTTATTCTTTTTTCAGGAAAGCGCAACATACTGAAACGGTCAACAACTTTAAGAAAATGTTGCAGCTTGTGCCCAGTGATCTCCTGAAGTAAGTGAGCAACTATTTTTTTAAATGAATATGAAACCAAAATGTAATATTGATTTTAAAAGACTAAAATGGGAAGTTACACTTTTTTCTTTTTTTTTTTTAAGTTAGGATAGCACTTGTAAAACATTTTTTTCTGCTTTCTACTTTGCAGGCGAGCTTTTCTGAAGATGTGCAACAGCCCTGAGGCTTTTCTTTCCTTACGATCTCACTTCATCAGTTCTCACGCTTTGCTGTGTGTGAGCCACTGGATTCTAGGTATCGGAGATCGCCACCTGTCCAACTTCATGATCAACATGGAAACAGGAGGCATGATCGGCATCGACTTTGGCCACGCGTTCGGTTCGGCCACACAGGTTAGCGAAATGATAGTTAAGATATTTCAGCACTGGATTGAGCGACTGGACGTCCCAGCGTTTCCGTTCGTAGACTCGCACTAACACGGCTAAAAAAGGAACAAACAGTAGATGGTGGGTTTGACTGTGTGGCTCATAGGAGGGATCATCTACAGCTGTTGTAAAAGGGAGCAGCTCTTTGTTAGAAAAGTCACAACCATCTGCTGTACTGTATAAATAAACCTCTTTCTGTCCCTGCAGTTCCTGCCTGTGCCAGAGCTCATGCCCTTCCGACTGACCAGACAGTTTGTGAATCTAATGCAACCGCTGAAGGAGTCGGGTTTGATCCAGAGCGTCATGGTTCACTCCCTGAGAGCTTACAGGGCTGAACCAGACCTTTTGCTTAACACCATGGATGTGTTCGTCAAGGAGCCCTCGCTGGACTGGAAGGTAAAATACTGACTTTCTGGATTGTCGGTGTTTGACTAGTGAACTGTAGACAAATAAACTGTTCTCATCTCTGTACTATTACACAGAACTTTGAGCTGAAGCAGCTGAAGAAAGGAGGCACGTGGACGGAGAACGTAAACACCAAGGAAATCAACTGGTATCCTTTACAGAAGGTGAACTTTGCCAGAAGAAAGCTAGAAGGAGCCAATCCAGCTGTTATAACCAGGTATATCATCAAATATCAATCTAAGATGCTATAATGGGTCTTCACAAACCCTCTTTACTCACCTGTGATGAGATGTTGGTTTACTTTGTCAGTGAGGAGCTGAAGCTGGGCTTTGAGAAGGACCCTGCCTTCCCAGGGATGCAGTCTGTGGCTCTGGGGACTAAGGAGCACAACATTCGTGCTAAGCTTCCAGCTGCAGGCCTGTCAGTGGAGCAGCAGGTGGACTGTCTGCTTGACCAGGCCATGGACCAAAATGTTCTAGGAAGAGTTTATGCAGGCTGGGAGGCCTGGATGTGATGCTTTGATTTCCGTCCAGACACATGCTAACATGGCGAAGAAACAGAGAAGCAGGGGCTAATGGGTTTGACTGTTCGGCTCGTAGGTGTGAATTCTTTCTGAATAGTCTTTGACATTAATGGGGAAACGGATCATATCACCTGTGTACATACAGATATTTCCACTGTCAGGAAATGAGTTTGAAATTAGTTCAGTCCATAAACATCATTGTGATCTGAATGTTTCCTCTTTTCTACCTGTGAAAACTTCTTTTCATCTGTTGTGTTGTGGCAGTATCCATTTATCATACTCCAAAAAGTTCAAATCAACAAATCTAATTTGGAATTTTGAAAGCTTTTTTGAATTCATATACCAAATGAGCGTGAACACTCTTGCACTTTTACTCTGTTTGAAGTGAACCAGTCAATAGCATCATTCATTGCTGTTTTGTAACTAACGTTTAAAATAAACAAGTGTTAAATAGCTGCTAATGGTTCAAATTTTTTTGCATTCTTTTATATTAAAAAAAAAAAAATCTTCTCTCATGTGAGAGTCACATCATCTTGTGCATTTTTCTGCTTCGCATTTTCTGTAATTGTCTACTTTGCTTATATGGACGCGTCTGACACTGCGCTTCTTCCACAGTTACAAGTGGCCCT
>JAUMHL010000013.1:31635359-31648801 GCA_032362345.1 Sandelia bainsii
GTGAACTTTTTACGTTTTCCATAAATTTCACCCGAAAGCCAAATATCCCTAACTTTTTGTGAGTAGTGTATAAAAATGTTGACATGACATGTGGCTACTCCATATCAATGAAACAAAAGCAATTACAGTCAGGTGCATAAATATTGCAACAATTGGAACAACAAGTTTTTTGGAATTTGTCCACTGTACATCACAACACTGAATTTGAAATTAAACATTCAACATGTGAGCAAAATCAAGACTTTCATCTTTAATTCAAGAGGTCTGACCAAAGTGTGTCATTAACCATTCAGGAGTTAAAGACATATTCATATAAACACGCCCATTTTTAGTGGCTCATAAATAATAAAACAAATAGCTGACAGTTGCATGGCCAGCTGTGGCCTGTTCCCTTGTTATCCCATGACTAATCAAGCAAATCAAAGGCCTGGCTGTCTGTGATTCCTAAATTGTTGCTTTTCAGTCTCCTTGAATTAAAGCTAAAAATCTTGACTTTGCTTACACTGTGTTTATTTTAAATTCAATTTGGTGGTGTACAGAGGCCAAATGGTTTAAAACCTATTGTTCCAATACATATAATCCTTACTTTACCACAGAACTTACAGTTTTATAATACTGCAATTCCTCTTCATCACTGACATTCAGAATGATAGAATAAAGACATCCTTACTGGCATGAGAGTGGTGGATAAATAAATAGTTAGTAAAATAAAAAGTTACTGTACTTCCGAGATAAATCCAGCCAATGAAGTCCTAATGTTACACAAGCACAAGCTGCAGTCTGAGCATTGCTGCTATGGGCACAATGGCATGAAACAAGAGAGGAAGCTGACCCCATCTGCTTGGATTAACTTCTGCTCAATATAACTGCCCATTTGACGAGGTTCTAGCTGAACATGCCCATATGCTTCATATTTATAATACTTAATTATCTCTTCATTCAGACAGGAATACCATTGAAAATGCTGAAATTACATTGATTTTCTTCCATCTGTGCAATAAGCAGCCTGCAGTAATAGGCAGCAGTACACATTCATCTACATGTGCTCGTTTATTAACTAATGTGGTCATGAAAACACTTTGAGCACTCAGTAGCCTATATCACCACCTTGTGGACGGAACTTGATCACCTCCATACGTGACATTAGTGTCATCTGGGCGAGGCCTTGTAATTTGCAGCTGTGTACCTGGGGCCCTATTGTAACCGCATGCATACACTGCCAGGGCCACACTACAACCTGGCTCAAAACAGCTCAAACATCACCCGACAAAATCAGGATGCCCTATAATCTAACGCTGCTTTTCCCAATAAGTTATGACCACAATAGCGATGGTAGATGGATTGTACTTCTTTCCTTGGCACTATTCATCATACAAAAAAAAAACACAAGTGAATTGTCAAATAAATAAAAGAGGTTTTAATGAAAGCATTTCTTTCAAGCTTATAATCTGATCACAAAGAGATGGTGGACATTTATCCAGATCAAGACACATACTGGTTTAAAAAAATGTATACATACAGTGGTACTTAAAAGTTTATGAATGCTTTAGAATTTTCTCTGATTTCTATATGAATATAATATAAAATGTTATTTACATTTAATTTAATGCTAGTCCTAAAACTAGATAAAGGGAATACAATTAACTAAATGAAACAGAAAGCACTTATTCAAAATATTTGTGTGTGACAGAAATATGTGACCACCTATGCAGCAACTTCAACTAAATGTTTCCAGTAACTCTTTATAAACTTAGTGATCAATCAATTCAGGGATGTTGGTTGGTTTGTTGCATGAACTGCCTGCTTTAGGTTGTTCCACAGCATTTCTGTGAGATTAAGGCCATTGCAAAACATGACATTTTTTCTGCTTTAACCATCCTTTGGTAGAAGCACCATGTGTTTAGGGTCATTGTATTGGTGCATGATTCACTTTCTGTTGAACTTCAGTTTACAGATGATACCTTGACATTTTCTTATGCCGAAATGCATACAAGCATTTGGTCATGACCAAACATAACATTTCTCATTCAAGCTGAAAGGCTTTACTTTGGTCTCCCCTGTCCACAGAACATTCTTCCAGTAGCCTACTAGCTTTTCCTCCTTCCTCCTTGAAACTCTATCATGAACACTATTGTTCAATGCTGGACCAAGTAATAGACAAATGACACACCTTGCTCTTTGTATGAGCTTTGTTAGATGACCAGACCTGCAGAGGGTAAAACAGTCTTAAATGCCCCCCAAATAAGGCAAAATTATAAGGCAGGGCCTCTCAAAGTCATGCCTGACTAAAAAACCTGACCCTTGTTTTTCCTCCTACTGAATCATAATGATAATCCTAGAGGTTAACATCTTTTTACCAAACACAAATATGTAAGATGGAATAATTTTCCACAATAAATAAATAATAAATGTATTTTTCTCATTTGTTTAAATGGGTTTCCTGCATCTACTTTTAGGAAAATCACATTTTAGGCCATGTTTATGCAGAAATACAGAAAATTCTAAAAGGGTCCATAAATATTCAAGCAGCACTTTGTGAATAGTTAATAGAATAGCTTCAATCATGAAACATAGACTGGAGTGTGCATGCCTGCAGTCAAACACAGTTTTTTATTCCTCAAGTCCTTTGTTTTACCCTGGTTTCGGTGTAAAATTCTCATTAAGAGACAGTATTTTTTTAACAAATGTGCAATTAACAGGTTTGGAATCCTTCAGCGCTCATGGCAAAAGTCAAGCATCCTTAGGAGCAATGATGAAGCTCTCACTCCACCTCAGTCCTGCCCTCTCAAGCTTAGATATAGCTCCTTGTTGCTTTGCCTTTCATTTTCAAGTAAAGTGCTCCACTGGCAAAAACCACACAGCATGAGATCACTCTCATATTTTTTACCACTGGTTTAAAAAACTGAAAACAAAACTGAACTTAACAGTTCAGTGGACAAAAAATGGGAATGTAAAAAAAAAAAAACAGTCAACAACTGAGAAGCAATCTTGGCTGTCTGTGTAGAGGTGATAGTCACATAGTTGCCAGCAACAGGTCATACAAACTCCAGATTGCTGTGGCCACTGTACATCCCCCAGTGCACCAGCGACAGGATTTTGTCATTGCCCAAGTCGGCCTGCCTCATCTTGTCACACGTCAGGCAGCAGTTCTCATGGCCTGTGACTTGCACCATGCACTCCAGATCCAGCTTGGCCACATGTCCCTTCTTGTTGTGGTGGCTGTGGAAGCTATAATGAAGCCGTGACAGCATCTGTTGTCGCTGGTCCTGCAACCGCTTGTTCTCACTGCGAAGCATTCGTAATGCCAGCATGATGAGCAGCACCAGAATCAGGCCACCAGCAATAGGGACGGCAATCACTGCAGCCCGAAACCACACTTCCTTGGCTGAGGCCAGCTCCTGGACCTGGGTCACCAGGTTTCTGTTATTGCTGTCTGGGGAGTACCTAATATCTGTACACAAAGAGAAGTTTTGGATTTTGGATTTGAAATGAACACAACCAAGATGTGCTCATTTAAACATTTGCTGAAAAATACTGAAAAATAGTGAAATGTAATTTGGACAAACTAACATAAATACACACAAAAAAACAATAAGATTCCGGCACTGGTTTTCCTGTTTTGACTCTTTCCCTTTCCTTTCCCTTATCTCTTTGTACCTTCTCATAAGTCTGCAAGATAGTATTTCTAATTTAAGGTGCTCAAGGTAAACTGGCTGCCCCCGCCTACCAACGCACAATGCTGGATCCTATTAAAAGTCAAACTGAAGCTCCGTAAAGCTGTTAGGTATAACAAATTAGGTGTGGGCAAGAGGACCTGTCTGCCTATAAACAGCTAAGTGTTTAAAGACAACCCTACAACTCAACATATTGCTTCTAGAATAGAAAAGATAAAACAATTGTATATTTGCTGAGGAGTAATTGTAAAATCCTAGAGTAAAGTCCAATCAAAAGGTGTTTCAATGATTCAACTCTGCAAGGGGAACGTCTTTACCTGTGTCCCTGGTCTGTGCCAGGTCATGCAGGCCTCTGTAGTTGCACATGTCATCGTGGCAGCACTCCAGTGTCGAGGCCAAAGCCTCTGTGAGGGCGTCTGTGGCCATCAAGCTGATGCTGCAAATGTCTTTGGCATTGGCAATGGGGTCTAAACACCCATGGGTGATGGGAGAGTTTGTGTTGAGCGGGTCCACGATCTTGGTGAAACAGGCATTGAGTTCTGATTTGCACATGTATCCAGTGGCCACGCAGTGTGGGGCATCACAGTAACACCTTATTTCGCCTGGATATACATGGACAAAAAAAATTGATTATTAGGGAGTAGGGAATCTTGTGTCAAGATATGTTGCATAACGTTTTTTGTATTACTTTAATCTTGACAACTCCCTTCCCTGGCTGATATTTTGATGTAACATAATTAACAATTTGGCATGTATGCCAGGATTCTTGGTCCCCTAACTAGGGTGCAGAGACCCTCAACAGTTTTTGTAACAGCTCAAAAGGCCACAAATATTAAGAGGTTAATCCCTTCTCTAATCCTTGTAGTTTTGATCCAATGTTTATTTTCATTTCTGCTTTTAGTACAGTTCTGTCAGTTTTCATGAGAATATGTATCAACAGCAACAAAACTACTTCTGAGTTTTTTTACTCACAACAAATGCTGTTGTGTTCTCTACACACAACAACAAAACAGCCAGGTGACTTCCAATACCTCATTGAAATATTTTACTTTTCCACTCAGCAACTGTGCCTTCATTTATGAATTTCACATGTAAATTGGCTCTATTTGTCTTTATAATAAAGCAAGAACTTGCATCTTATAATTAGAGGGTTGTTTGCCAAAGTCCAGTTCTTTTAACCCGAATGGAAATTCTTAAGGGGGTGGGTGCAGAGCACAGTGTGGGAGACTTTTTTTCCCTACTTGCATGCAAAACTTTACTTGTGGTCAGAACAGCTTGGGGGTGCGCTGAGGTCCCATCTAAAGAGCTTCCCCCAACCATATCATTATGGCTGCCTCCTTTTAGACAAGCCCACTCATTACTTCATCTATGACCTCTTTCAAAACAAATATAGCCAAGGGCCCACTCTAACAAATAAGAACATGTATCGCAGGATTCCTCTACTATCTTTACCTGGCGACAATTTTGCATGAAAACCAGTGAAAACTCATTTCCCTCTGCTATCCATCTCTACATTAAAAAATCTAAGTACAAAAGCTAAGGCCTGAATGTGGTTTAAGTGAACTTTTATTGCTAGGGCACATTCATCAGATCAGTGTTTTTCCTGTGAGTAACAGGGGCAGTGGGGCCCAGGCAGGTCATTTGGATAATATTTGATTAGAAAGGAGAGGTCGGGGATGGCGGCAACAATGAAGTTTCAAAACTGAGTTAAACATGCAATATCCGCGAATTTTAGCCTTGATTAGAGTATTATTGCAATATTGGAAAATGTATATCGAGAGTTTTAATGTGTAAGTTTGAGAATTCTAGAACTACAACATCAAAACACAACAAGTCAATAATTTCACTACAATGATTTACTCCTCGTTAGTTGTTTCCTAAAATGCCAAGTGCTCTATTAACTAACTAATTTTGATATAGTATGAGAAAATCTGGCGCTAGTTCGCACTGCGCTAGGGGCAACGTAACGTTACAGTCAAAGCAGTGAAATTTAGATAATCTCTTATTTTAACGTTATCCCTCTCATTCCTTCTTTACTCTGAAAAGCTAACAAACCTATATAACGTTGTACCTTTTGTAAGAAGAACAGCCACAGCACAGATTTCCAGTTGAAGCCAGATGGAAATAAAACTGGACTGCCGATCCATTTACACCAAATCAATGCGCAAAACTTCGTGCTATTATATCCGGCAGCAGCAGCAGAGTGCGCTGAGCAAAATGTGGAAGACAAAAATATTTACATGGGGTTCGGCGAAAATTTCTATGCTTCAACAAAAAGAAAACCCACCCCAAAATGCTTTCTGTCCCGCATGTATATCATAAGGTTGGCAAATAGTTTTTTTGAAGACGACCCGACATTACTCGAGACGCAAACCACAGCGTCTTCCTGTTCAAACCGAAAAGGGAAAATATACTCTTTACAAGATAGTAAAATAGAACAGAAATCTCTCCCGAGCCTCACTGTGAGGGCAATCACGATCAAACATCACTTCTGTATTCCTGGACAGAAAAAAAACGTTGGAAAATACGATCAACTCCAAACGACTGAATACAGATTACGGACAAAGTTTAGCCGATGGAATAACTGTGGTCTATCACAGCCCCGCCCCCTGTAACCTGATTGGTCAAATCACCGGCGGACAAGTTAGTCATATTACGTAAATGTATTGGGTTGATATCTCTTTTTAAAAGAAGGCTAAACAAGCCTAGCGCCTTTCAACCATACATACACAAGGTAAAGAAATGCACAGGAAAACACTCAAAATCTAAATAATAATGAAGTGGAAAGCAACATTTAACAATAAATACAAATGTTGATAACATTAATAATAATGTTAGTAGAACATTATTATTTCAGACCTGCTTGACCTATCTTACTGGACTGCATTGAAGTCTACCAATGTTTAAAGCACTCTTATATAAACATAGGCTATTATTTTAAGTTGTAGCTGTAGTTTCATCTAACAGTATCTTTTTCGTGAATTTATTGTCAATCAAAACATTTATTGCAAGGATTTAATTACATTGTATCTGCAATGTGTATGTATAAATCCCAAGATCCATTATTAAATTTTATATTTTAAGTAACTGTTGTATTATAAATTAAACCAGATTGGCCAGTAGCAGTTTACCTACAATGTCATCCTGCTGGCAGCCAGGTTGACGCCGAGCTCCTTTCCTTCAGGCTATACTGCTGCTGCTGCTGCAGGGAGGAGCGGACAGACGCTTAGAGAAATTAGCAATCCAAAAAGACACATGGCGCCATCAAGGCGCGCGCACACGCACACGCACACACACACACACACACACACACCACTGCACGCGAATATAAGCAATTGCTGTTTAACAACCGGCAATGCAACATACATGCGCGAGCGATTTTTACCAGCTTCTGCAGGATTTAAAAAATAAAATATTTTATAGTGAGTTACATGAGTTTTGTGAGGTGAAGTGAAGTGAAAAAAGAGTGTCTGCAATACAGACACTACAGATGCTCACTATATACATCACTGAGTTTACATCATCATCAATTCTGATAAGCGCTTTAAACGGATGAAACTATTTGGGTAGATCACTTAATTCTCTGCAATGAATC
Source organism: Sandelia bainsii (assembly GCA_032362345.1). NCBI lineage: Eukaryota > Metazoa > Chordata > Actinopteri > Anabantiformes > Anabantidae > Sandelia > Sandelia bainsii. Next base: position 31,642,629 of record JAUMHL010000013.1, read on the forward strand.
AGCAATCATTTACTATGGTCCTCACAACTTTCGTAATTGTGGATGAATGTGTACATTTTAAAAGAGAGACACATTTATGGTATAATATGCGGTTTCCATAACTTCTCCCGTTAATAGTGCATTAGGATTTTTAAGACATTTGATATAAAATGTATGAATTCTGTTTGTTCAGTTAAATATGATCACAAATTGTAATTTAAAAGATTGTGAACAGCACAGTCGCAAATCTTGATTTGTGGTGGCTAGCTAAACATTACCATCTGCTGGTCAAACGTGATTAGTTTACAGAACAGCCTCATGTAAACTCCTCTTTTAAAACTTAAATTAAAACTGAAAATCCAGTAATTGACATTAAAGGTGCACTCCAGCAGTTATATTATTGCCCTTTCATAAAGTTCCATGACTTGCAAAAGGTAAATTTTGTGGTCAAAGTGATAATAAATATTATTTTTTTATTTTATTTTTTTTTATTATTATTTTATTATTCCCCTTGGGGAAATTCTTTGTGGACAGGTGCCAAGGGTTTGGGATTCAGTGTTTTGTGCAGGGACACTTCGACATGTGGCCAGGAATCGGGAGAGGGACCGAAAAACAAACCAGCAACTTTGGGGTTCATAGACAATTGACATTTGCCAGTTACCCTACCTACTACTGTCACCCCAAAGTACAGTCCCTATTTGTGTTTGCTCTACATTGAAGACATTTGGGTTGAATATGAAAGTTCATGCTAATAGATACATTAAACAATACAGAACATAGCACCTTTGTATCGAATGACCCAAATTTAAAGTGAGCAATAGTGCTGGATCAGATTTTAAAGAGCATAAAACTACATCATACCTTTGATTCATGACATCAATAAATTGTTGGTTTATTTTATATATGCTTTTCAAATATTTTTTTTTGCTGTCTCCTTTAGTTGTTGTTTTGGAGGTTTTCTCCCTTCAATCTCCTCTTCAGTGGTGGAAATGTGAGTTAAGGTCTGGTGATTGACTTCCACTTTTTCCCTTTGCTGAGTATCTAAAGTGTTTTAGATCAGTGGTTCTCAAACTTTTTACACTGGGTACCACCTCAAAAAATATTTGGCTCTCCAAGTACCACCATTATGACCAGAGGTGGGTAGTAACAAGTTACATTTACTCCGTTACATTTACTTAAGTAACTTTCTGAAATTTCTTTTACTTCTAGTATACTTCTAGGAGTAGTTTTACTGCACCATACATTTTACTTTTACTTGAGTAGTTTTGTGAAGAACTACTCTTACTCCGCTACATTTGACAACACTTGACTCTACGTTTTTTTTTTACCATTTATTCTACACATTAGTTTCACCAATCATACGTAGCAACAATGATCACATGACTCTGTTTCACCACCGGTAATAAGGTCGCTAAATTGATTGAAGTTGGTTCCCGCTGACACACAGAAGGTAGACAGCTGTGCGCAAATGCGCACACTTCACCCGTTAGATCACTCTAGATTCAGAAATCGGTGTAATTTACAATTACATCCTGATCAACCAACAGACTTCAGCGACTAGACTTCAGCGATGTCTGTGAATAAGGCTGTTTCTGTCCATGTGATCGTGCGTAAAAACAGCCTGAGAGATCAAACGAGCCTGAGAGGCTACTGTTCGCGGATTATATCTCTGCCTTTAATACAATCATCCCCAGTATACTAGGCAAGAAGCTACAGGACCTGGGTCTCCACAAACATCTGTGCCTGTGGATTATGGACTTCTTAACCAACCGCCCACAAACAGTGAGACTTGGTCCCCATTCCTCTCCAGTCCTGACACTAAGCACAGGAGCACCGCAAGGGTGTGTGCTCAGTCCTGATTTATACTTTACACCAGGGGCATAGAGTATGATTTAAGGAGGTCCGGATAGAGAAAATTTCCTCATGTCTGGGTCCGCAACATCATCATGGTTGACTGATGTTGCGGATCAGTCAGTGGACTCATCTACAGCTCAGACTATGGAGCCTTAAGCACGGAGCCTTCATGCAGCTGATTTAGCACATCTCTGGCTAATACCTAACTCTTCTTTCTTTATTGGCCGTTAATGCAGATACAGGTATTTGTTTTATTTTTTACTTTTTGTTTTCCCTCGTAAAGAGTATAAGCTACTGCACTCAGACACTCTTTGACTCCATCACTGGATGATTGTTTGTGGAGGAACACTCATTAGCACGTTGTTGGCCAGTAAAAGAATGTGTTACTATATGACCGATCATAGTTGGCTTTAAGGTCACTTATTTTCTGTAGCCTAACTGCCAAATTCAGTGGGTAACTTTTCTCAGATGTGATTCTGTGCTTAGTTTGATCGTGGCGTTTCACATTCCCACTTCTAATCACTGAGAGCAGATCTCAGAGCAGATGAGACGCAGCGGTTTCAAGCTTTCTACGGGAAGGATGAAGATAAACGCCTCGGTCCATTCGGGATTAAAAGTCTGGATTTCAGTGTCAACCTTCCACCATTTAGCACACGTCATGTCACACTGACTCACAATGTGGCCGCTTTTCTCCCTCTCGTCTTCTCACTGCTTTATATTATTCTCTTTCTCATCTTCTCACTCTTTTATATGTTTCTCTGTCACTGCCGCTGTTCACTTTCTGTGCCTCTGTTCATTGTAGGCCCGCCCTACTCTGCCTGTGATTGGCTGATTCTTGCCCTCACCTGGACTAATCTCAGTCTTCATGCTTAAACCCAAACAACCTGAAACCACAAAGGTAACGAGTACTGGCCAATCAGAGACAGATAGGATGCGCCTTTAGCTGAGTAGCGCTGTAGAAACACTGTCAGAAAAGAGTGGCCAGTCAAAATGTAATCTCCTCCAAAACGGACTAAAATTTAATGACAAGTCGGTTCCGGGCAGGACAGAGTCTGGGTCCGGACCCGGACCGCAGTCGGCCTGTTAGTGACCTCTGCTCTACACCTATGACTACACACCCATCCACCACACAAACTCAATCATCAAGTTCGCAGATGATACTACGGTCGTGGGGCTCATCTCAAGTTCCTAGGGACCCACATCAGCAGCGACTTAAAATGGAGTATAAACACCAGGGCTGCAGTGAAGAAGGCCCAGCAAAGACTGCATTTCCTCAGGACATTGAGGAAGAGTCACATCTCTGCCACTTTGCTGAAGACTTTTTATCACTGCTCAATCGAGAGCGTACTGACCTACTCCATCGTGGAAACTGCACAGAGGCAGACAGGGTGGCCCTTCAGAGAGTGGTCAACACAGCACAAAAAATTATTGGACTCCCCCTCCCTCCCCTGGAAAACATCTACAGGTCGCGCTGTCACAGCAAGGCTCATAGAATTATCAGTGACAACACTCACCCTTTCCATCATATTTTTACAGTACTGTCCTCTGGAAGGCGCTACAGAGTCTTAAAGTGTCGTGCCACAAGACTGAGGAACAGCTTCTACCCCTCAGCTGTCAAAGAACTAAATTCTCTTACCCCCATCCCGCTGCCCCCACTTACACCATTTTAAATAGCTGGACTATCCTCCATGGAGTTTTTATGACACTACTGACTGACAGGCACTTTTAATATTTTATGCACTTTAAACTAGTTTAGATTATTTTAGTGAAGATAAGTTTTAATTTATGTATGTGTGACGATGACTATGTGAGTGCTGTACTTATCTCTGAGAGCTGTTTTAATTTCGTTGCATTGGTTGCAATGCAATGACAATAAAGATATTCCTATAAAGATATTCCTAAATGTCCCCAACAAAACTGGAGATGGTTCTAATTTATGACAGATATTCAAATCCCAGATTTCTGCTACAATATCATGTGAATGAAAACACTGTATAGTTAATTTAGACACACTTGTAAACAGCACTTGTAATTCTGGATGCAGTGTTGTGACTCTACATCTCCATAAACATTATTAACAGAATTAAAGTGTATAAAAGTCTGACGGTCAGACGTTGTCCAGTGAGCGGAAACAGTTCACCTGTAAACTATGATGATTTTGTGGCTTTATTTGAGCTGCCAGAGAGGAACACACTGAGCTTTAAAGCGACTGTAAGACACATTTAGTAATCTCTGCTCTCGATTTATTAACCAACAGATTTCAGCGACTAGACTTCAGCGATGTCTGTGAGTAAGGCTGTTTCTGTCCATGTGACCGTGCGTAAAAACAGCCTGAGAGATCGAGATGCGGTGTTGTGACTCTAATGCTGTTAGTAATGTTTATGGAGATGTAAAGTGTATCAAAGTCTGACATTGTCCAGTGACAGTTCACCTGTAAACTATAGTATGTTATGTCTTTAATGTTATTTAATTTTCGTCAAAAATTCTCAGGTGTTCCTGCGTAGCACTAGAGGGAACCTGTGTACCACAAGTGGTACGCGTACCATAGTTTGAGAACCACTGTTTTAGATCATAGTCTGCATTATGAAGCATCTCTGAATTAGTTTTGATGCATTTCTCTGTGCACTAGCAGATCTCACAGGACACACAACACTTCTCAGTCACATGTTCCGTATATTCTACCTCTCTTAAAATTTGGGTCATCAGATACAAAGGTAACACACCAGTAAATACCAAATAAAATAATCAAATAAAAGCTTTTGATGTTGATTCATATTTGATCTTAAGCTCAAATGTTTTCAGTGTACAGAACACAAATTAATTGCTGTTGTCATTTCAATATTTTTGGAGTGGAGTGTATGTATAACAGAGGTCAAGATGAGTTTGAGTTCCTTGTTTTGGTCAAGCTCCAAAAAAACCTACATTTTTTAGAATGCCTACATTTTTCAAAATGCTTTATATTCATGCTGATAACTTCATATTGCCTTTTGTTAGACCTTAACAGCCATCAGTTACTTTCTACTGGCCCTCCAGAGCCTCAGAGGATAATGTAAGTTGCCCTTTAGGGAATGTTAATACCTTGCAGATGTGTTTGCTTTCACACATTAGGAGACACTTGTGGGTGTGACCTACCTAGTTGGGATTTTGTTTGACAAAAGAACGCTACTGTTGGAGGGGAGAGGTCTGCTTGAAATAGTGGACAACTGCACTACATCTGATTTTTAAATGTAACTTAAACACATCTTAATTCCAAGCTCTGAAACAAAGCTTTAAATGGGTTTTACATATCAAAAAGTGCCCTAATTTGCTGAAACATCCTGAGTTTGAGCATCTAAACCACAAACCGGTACTCTCCATGATAAGTCAGTCACACACTAGGTCAGACAGACTTCCCCTGACACCTACAGGCCTCCTCTTCTGTCTTTGATGTGAACCATATCAAGGTCTCTGCAGAATCAGAGAGACAGACTGCCTCCTTCTCCCATGGTCTATTTTATTTTCTTCAAGGTAATAGAGCAAATATTCTCTATATCAGAGTGAGAGCTTTAGCCGATCTGTGAATGTATACTTTGAAAACACAGGCAAACTGTTCACAGTACACTCTCAGAAAATAAGGTACAGCCGTTGTACCCTAAAGGTACAATAGGCTTGTCACTGGGGCAGTACCCTCAAAAGAACTTATTTGTACCTTTGACACAGGATACTTTTTTGTACCCTTGTAATTTGTACCTTATAGAGACCAATCTTGTACCCCTGGTGGCAGTTTTGTACCTTAATTTATTGGTAATAAAAAGGACCTTTTAAAAAGGGTGCAAATTTGGCCTATACAGGGTAAAACAGTACTACTGTTATAGTATATAAAGAGACAATGAAACTTATCATTTATTAAACCCTTTTTATTTTCACAATTCAATTTCATTTCAATGTTAAACTGTAACTTACATTTTTGTCCACTGAGCAGGTTTCAGCCCTTAGACTGTATGTATGAAAGTCTTATGACAGAAGAACCAACATTTTAACACAGGATCCACAGAACAATACATCTCTGACATACCTGACTAACTTCAGATACATAAGTCAAACCAAAAAATCTAACTGTATGACCTTTTTCAGCTTTCTGACATAACAAAACACCTTATAAGCAGATGGTAAGCTATAAAAGTAACATAGTCCTTTAAAAACACAGTAGGAAATGAACATTAACAACAAATAATAACTGAACAGTTTCAAGTCCATATCAATTTCAGTCCACATGTACAGCACTAGTAAAATAGTAATACCTCTGTGCTGAATTAGTTTCATCAAGGTGAATGTTCTGCTGGAGCATTTGGAGTCCTGGA
>JAUMHL010000013.1:31676536-31686988 GCA_032362345.1 Sandelia bainsii
ATTTGATTTGATTACATTAATGTTTAAGTTGAGATTTACAAGAAATATTTAACTGCTACTGTGTAAAGGGAATACTGTTGTTAAAAACCATCTTATTTGTTCAAAGTGTTTGCAGACTAAATATTATTGCAATTTTGTTCATATAGGAGCACTTTTAAAATACAAGTGCACAATAAACTACTTTTGAAGTCATTATTAAATTTTGCCCGTAACAGTGCGATTAATCGCAGAAAAATCATGCAATTAATCGCGATTAAAAAAATGTAATCGCTACCCAGCACTAGTTTCCATTGCACTGAACATCCACTACAAGAAAAAAACTTAGTGAGCCAAATTCAATTTAAATTCAATTCAATTCAGTTTATTTATACAGTTATATATTAATTCAGTGTAAAAGTGGTGTATTAATACATTCATAAAACATCTAGGTTTTTGGCTACCATTGTAGAAAACATGGACTGTTCAACCAGATACTGAAAGTTTAGTAACCCCGAATACATAGATTTATGCACCCTAAAGACCGGACACCAAAATAAAAGAGAAGTATTGAAGTATACAAAGTCCAATTCAGTGAAGAGTGTCCAGAGCTCTATATATTGGAGATATTACACAGACCCTAAACAGGAGGATGGCCGAGCATAGGAAGAACACCACCACAGGACCAGATTCAGCTGTGTACACCTTTATTTGAAGGACATCATTGTCCTCAAAGGACTATGATGTACATGTTTTGGTCAGAGAAGATATGTGGTATGAGAGAAGCCATACATGTTCAAGTGGGAAAGCCCTTCCTAAAGAGAGGTCGAAGCCTTAGACACAATCTGTCTCTAATTTATCATGCTGTTTCATCCCAAGGAAAAGCAAGATCATTGTATACATCGGCAAGGAAGACCATAGTTAACAATCCACAAAGATTTGTGACTGTTCCATCTGATTACACTACACCTTATATTTTCCACCTAATAAGCCCATTCAGGTCAGGTGAAAAGTGAAACACTGGAGGATAAATTTGAGGACTCCTACCAATGTTTCCTCTGACTGAAGAAGCTACTTCATCATAGCAACTCTTTCAGCTGGGCGATAAAATGACAAAAGCTAACATTCACTAAATAACTTTTCCTTGATAAAGCTTTAAGACATGGTCAATAAAGCTCATTCCATCATGTTTTCACAGACAACATGAAAAACCAATGATAATGAGAATAGCACACTGCCAATCCAATCATGTGGCTTGTACAGAGTTACAGCCATGTCAGGTTAGGTTGCACACACATCACAGATTGTAGGAGAAGCAGCAGGCAGTGCTAATGTTTTCACTGCTGCAGTCATGCACACTACTATGCTAAGAGACGGAGCAAGATAAAAGCAAAAATCTAGAGAGAAAATGTTAACAAAAAATGATGGGACAGCTTTAAAGAAGACATCCAAATGGACACAGCCCATGGCTCAAAACATGATGAGACTGTTGACAAGAAGGGGCTATGGAATTTGGTAGTGTGGAGATATTTTGGCTATTTAAAATCCAACACAGTGACATGACAAACGTAATAGCCTACTTTTTGTCAGTAAGCACAGTCAAAACAGATTTAAGCTGCTCAATTAACATTAAAATATCTTCACATCTAAGGAGTTAAAAGGGACTGAAGCTAAACAGAAATAGTGATTTGATTTATATGGTGACTAATGTGAAAAAACAAAAAAAACAAAAACATTTTTCCCCATATTGCCCAGCTATGTTAATTTCATTCAAACGTACAACAACTTGAATACCTTTTACTTAATAAGAGACAAAACATTTTTCTTATGGCCATGCTGTATTGTAAAAAAAAAAAAGAAGGTGTGTGTATGCTGACTGGTGGTGAGCAGGTTAACTACAGACGACTGAAGACAAATACCTTTTTTCCTAATTTGGTGATCACCATTAATCAGAACAGTGGGCCTCATTCACCAACCAATCTTAAGAAATTTCTTTTTAAAATCCACTTACACATTTTTTTCACAAATATTCTGACATTCATCAAAGTTTTCTTATTTGGCATTTGTTCCTGGGTGATTAGGGAATCTATGCACACTCCAGAGAACACTTATCCACAATTGAGTGCTGACACTTGTGCAAAATAAGTGATTACTATACTTAGAGGCCACTTGTTCTACAATTGTAAAATATTATAGGATTTAAATTCTAATATTTTTTATAATTAATAATATTTAAATAACAATTTACATTACTTTACAAAGCATTATGGTCTTTTGAAAGTGGAATGTACACATTGCAAAACATCACCAAGAAATGGTGTGCTACTTCCTCCTTGACCCCTCTCCTCATCCCTCTGATTTTATCAGACTTTTTTCTTTAACTTCATCAGTTGTACACTGTTGTCCAGATACAGTGTTCACTGAACCAGTAAAAGCATCCCGTTCATCTTTTTTTGTGTATTATTTTATATCCACTTCTGATGCTACTTAATATGCAGCTCATTTGCTGTTCACTTTCAGCAGCAGAACCTCTGCTTAAGAACTACTGAGCTACTCTGTACGGAGTTCAGTACTCCACTGTCTTCAGTTTTACTTTTCAATTTCTGTGCAAAACACCTGCGTAAGCAAACAGGTCCGTGTCCAAATGTCGTTTAATGGACACAGAGTGTTATCTATGATATCCGACTTTTCTTAAGTACAAAAAGAAAAAAACTTACAGGTGAATGAGGCCCAGTGACTCTGCCCTTAATTTAAAGAATCCCATTTGTGCATGTTTTTCCATTTGATAATCCTGAGTGCACAATTTAGTCTGACCCATGCCACTCCTACACAGGTGGAGTCTGTGTCAACCACCAGATCTGCGAACCCTGCATGACCGTGGTTCTATTGTCCACTTTGTTATGGCTAGTACTGAGTCTGCTTCTGGAGGCAAATTTGATCTCTAGCTGAAGCCTGAAATCCACTTGGGAACGTGTATACAGTAAATGCCTATAATTACTGCAACATTACTTTTCAGTTATGTACTGGCAAACTAACTTTCTGCGAGTGTAATTAAAGAGAGAGAGAGAGAGAGAGAGAGAGACAGACACCTGACACATGAAACCAAGATAAGGAAGGATGAGGGAGGGATAAATCTCCATTCAGGAGAAGCAAGCTGGTAAATGGTCTGCACTTATATAGTGCTTTCCTACCTTTCTGGTACTTTACACTGCTTCTCATTCACACACATACTCGTAAACCGATGGCAGAGCTGCCAGGTGACTGGCCTGACCCACTGGGGCCAAACCACCTACTCCAATATTTGTGGACAACCGCTCTAGCTCTCTCCACAGCCACCCCTACTGCAGACAAACTATGTATTTTTTACAGTCATTACATTATTTGACAAAATGAACCAAATACAGGCTAATGACAGCTGCAGTGCTGTGAGATCAGCAATGATGACACTTTAAATGTGAAAATTAACCGATCACTTGCCAGATGTGTTCAGATCATCTTATCTGCAACTGCTGGTAATGACAATGTAACAATATGAAAACAACTTTATTTGCCTCTCACCTGTAACTATTATAAAGTGGTATGAAAAAACATAATCACTGTTTCTGGATTATGTGTTGCCATTAAAGTTAACTTATTTTTTATCTAAATGTATTTTATTGTCAATAACTGCTGTACCTCACCTCCATCTCTGTCTCTGTCTCTGGCCCGGTGTGTGTGCACAGCCTTTGATCTACTGTGCCCTGTGCTGTCAGTGTGCTTGTTTTCAGGGCTGTCAGACCTCCTGAGCATTTTGCATGGAGGAGTGGCATCTGAGGAGTCTCGCATCTTTTCATGACGGTGGTCCCCTCCTGGATGGCTCTTAGAGGAGTATTTGAGAGTCTGTGGAGACAAATAAAACACCTCACTATAAAATAGTATCTTGTGTATACTGATAAAAGTACTATATGCCAAAGATTGTACACATCAAAATTGCAATGTTTCATGTATTAATCTGCTATGCTAATATCCACTCATGGAGCTAATTATTTGACTTCAGGCCAGTCTGTCAGTTCTTTCAAATACTGTATTACTAACCATACAACCACAAAACACAACCATATCAGTTATGCTAGTGTGGTTACTTAGTAGTTCCTCACTTGATAATAATTATATGCATACTGACATGTTTATAACTTATGATAACGACTTAGTAAACAGAACATTTCATCAAGGCAAAATAGTATTAGCCAAATGTATTGTCTAGTAACTATATTTAAAATAAAAAAAAAACAACACAGTTATTTGTTGTAGACATTCCGAAGAATATGACGTTTCGAGAGCTTAGCTACCTATATCCTTAAAATGACAGATTGTAGTCAGGCCCTAATCGGACTGGCTAGCAAGCAAGCTAACAGTATCTTGCTATGTACTCGCTTGTATCTTTTCCAAAACCGCGGAATTCGACGAATATATTACGTGTATGATGGCTTTGCCTGAGAATATTTACGTTAGGAAATATTTGCAGCGCTCAGGCAACAATTTCAGGCAAAGTCATTTACTTTTCAAATTATTTTCCGCACTGACTGGGCCTGTTGTGCTCTCCAAAAGCCTGAACTAGAGTATCCATTTTAATCTTATTTGCTGCTAGCATGCTACGGTTAGCTAGCAAGTACCTGATAGGGCTGAGAATCTCTTCGGTCGCACCTGGAAAGACAAAGAATACATTAGTGAAAATGAAACTTGAAAGCTCAGTACTGATATACTTACTTACAAGTGCAACTGCTAAGCATGCATGTTTCCAGACACTTATTTTGGCTTCAGTAAAAATGGCGGCTTGTCAAGGCGTAATGTTAGCTACTGGTAAAAGCTAGTAAATAACGTTAAAAGATGTTTACCCATCGCCGAGTCTCGGTTGTTTCCTTGCATACATTACCATCAATGCCGTGTTAGTGTGCTTGGAGTAGGGTATGAAAGATTTACAACGGTACTATATTGTTCTTGTTGATTCAGCGACCTACAATCGTCAGTTATTCCAACCTAGCTTATATGTAATTATTTCAATGCACTCGGCAGCACTGGTTGAAAGAGCGCCCTCACTCAGTCCATATCCTACTCAGGCACACAACTTTGTCTATCTGTCGAGAAAACGTAGCAATGAAGCGCCACGCAGGGTTGCCAGGTATTACACATTCTTCAGTGTGGTAAATCCTTCATAAAGTATGTGGTACCTAAAATATTTAAATTTACTAAAATAAACATCGAGTCTGTAGCACAGAATTTTCCGAATCCTCTACTGTTAGTCTTGAAGGTCAAAAGTGCGATTTTGCTTGCAATAATTGGAAGACTTAAAAAATATATGAAAAACCCTTCAAATACTATTGATTAATGCGGATTTTGTACAGATCTGGCAACATTGACTTTAACCCAATTCTCCCCTTCCGATGGCAACATCCGGACACCACTGACTGACTGGAGTCAGTCAAGCAGTCTCAGAAACTTGTCAACCATTTTTATGTTGCGCCGGATAATTTGTCAAAATATAGAAATGTGGTGAAATCTGCTACTGACCAGTGGAGGGCAGCGATACGCCTTAGCTGCGTCTGCAGAAGGAGAATAAGTAATTTGTCATATTCTATCAACAGTTGCAAATTTGTTAGGATAAATTATTCAGGTAGTCCCTTCACAATCAAGCGATGTAGATACCATGTTTTATCAGGCTCTACATGCGTACAGCAAGCAGTGACTTGTCCTGCTCTCTTGTGGGTATGCTTGGACGTCGCTTTTCACACATATAGCCTATTCCTATCAATATTTCTAGCTACACAGTATTCCACGAAATTATTCTACGGTATTTTCAGGGCACAATTTCCATTGTCACATTAATTGCACATGACACAATACACATCATTGGGCATAAAACAGCAATATGATAAAGACATAAGGAAAAAGCGTAAAAGCACCCTCTTTACATTTTGTTGCTTTATGTATGTGTGTATGGTTCAGTTAGTATCTTTCAGAGACGGGCTGAGCTCCATTGTTTCCTGACAATATATCCCATACATTATCTCCTAGGCTGAGTACAAAGCAAGCTGCAGTTCAGCGTTCTGGCACACGGTGCAATTTAATGTAGGGATAAAGGGGCTTGAAGTACCAGAAAATTTGGTATGCAGTATAAAATGAAAACAGAATGCAATCATTTACAAACAGTACTAAGATGAATATAAAATGTTTATTGTTTTTTGAAAGATGTTTGTTTGTTGCAGGATTCCCAAAAGCAAGTTAAAACTCTGCCATGCAAAAAACCCCACAAACTATATAAAAAAGGTCTAGAAACGCTGCTATTTATTCTGAGTGATATAGGAGTTTTGGATCAAAATGCAGCCATCCAATGTCTTTTTAGGGAAAGTCTTGCCTGTTTCACCAACACAATGCCAAACCACATTCTGCGCATAAATATTACAACAGCGTATTGTAATACAGATATGTGGTGAGTTCAGGTTGAAATTGGCCTGCCTGTAGTCCACACCTGCCACCGACATTTCAAATAAGACCAAAATATTGAGCATCTTTTATCAAATAAGAAGGAAAACTGTTTTCAAAACTGAAGCAACTGATCTTCTCAGTTCTCAAATGCTTGTTAAAAGAACAGGCAGTGCAATACAGTGGTAAACATACCTCTGTCCCAACTTCTTTGAAATGTGTTCCTAGCATTAAATTCAAAATGAGCAAATATTTTTTGAAAAAATAAATTCTGTTTCAACATCTTTCATTTTGTCTTTACCTATATTTTCTCAGTTTTGGTAAAATATAGGGGATGCAATTTGGTTTAACATTTTTGGTGAAGGTTTTAAATTATTTGCAAGTCATTGCATTATACTTTTGTACTTACTTTTTGTTTTGAAAACAGCATTATGAAACCTGTGCACATACATATGAACAATAGCGAAAGACGCACACAAACTCCCTCAGTTTTTATTGAGCCTATAGCTGGACCTAATTTTATAGTGAAAGATGATTACTGCTTTTAAGTGTGCAATAATCTGTTTTCTGTATTTAGTCCATCATAAATTACACAGTGAATGTAACGTTTTTTAGCATTAGTCGTCAGTTCAATTACACATTTCTTTTTGTTTTTTTCTTCTACAAGTATCAACTCTTATCCTTTTCAAAAGCACTTTCAGGTCTTACACTGCTTATTAATTTCTGTTACGACCTGTAGGGGGAGATACCAAACCACTTTTATATCTCTGGTACAAGAGCAACAATATGCAGGCCTAAAGCTAATAGCAATTTGCAATACGCAACCACTCCAAGAACGATAAAAAATAATCTTAAAGCCAAGCTCAAGTTTATTTTATTCTAGTCATCAGGGATAAGATCTCATAAACTTTTCGTTAGGATACAAGTATAGAAGTCTATAGCTCCGCGCGCAATTTTATGGACGAAAAACTACTAAACTGTATTAATTTGAAACAGATGTAATGCTGTGATGGACAGATGATGATTAATTGGCCTCATGTTTAGCGTAATGACGTACCTGAGGGCAGATAATCTATCTTTGAAAATAAAATAGCAATTCACAATCGCCAAACACGTAAATTTATATATTATATTTATTTCTTTTTACAATTTATCAAAAGACGCTGTACAAATGCAATGTTTCTGCTCTTGGCAGAGAGTTTACTATATCACATGATTGACAATACCGCATACCAATGCGAATACACAACCAAGCCGCAGAGCCCGCCTTAATAGAATACTGACCAATGAACGAACGGATTGGTGGCCCTGCGGTGGAGGCTTTGTCTGGGACAGATCTCAGAACAGCATGTAGTATCACATATCCGCGGGCCATGGTTGTGTCTAAATAAAGAAACCGTTTCCAAGTCAGCTCCTTCAGGGACCACTTTCTGTCTTGCTCAGTGGGAAAGACGAGGCGAAACATTTTAAAAAGTCGTGCACAGAGGGTAGGCACAGATAAATGAAGTATTCTTAAACAATTACGGTTTCTAAAGTGGAGATTAAAACACGGAAAACTTTTGTTTTCGAAGGAACCACAGCAGTACACTGTGACCAACAACAAACCACTGAACTCCAATGCAAAGTGAGTAACGTTACCATATTGTATCTAGCTAATGATAAGTTATCTTCACAGTCTTCAAAATAGAAGATAGAAATGGTCGGAAATGGTTTTATGGGTTCTGAGTGTAGCTGTAATACAACGACTTACCTGACGACAGCAATATCTTAAAGTTAGACTCGGTGTGTGGTACAGAAAGTAACGTTAACCTAATAGCACACTTACAGGCATCACAAAGTAACGCACGGGGAGCCTAGCCGTTGTACCAACAATATTATATTTAAAGAAAAAATGAACCTATGCTCTCTTAACTTCTTAAGTAAGTTAATGCTGCTGCTGTCAACGAAAAATGTACCTGACGCCTTGCATTGAAGAATATGGCCGTGGGAAAGCGAGCACAGCTAGTGTGGGGGTGACATTATGTTTCGTAACTACAATGTTAGGCTGCCGCCCACCTTACACTAGAGAACAAAAGGAAACGGGTTTAATAATGATAACATACGCTCAAACCAGACGACTTTTCTCGTGACACAAACCTCAACTTCCACAAAACACCCACACCCTATGTAGATCTTTCAACTTTCCAGGAAGTACAGCGTGTTAGTTACTTCCTTTACCCTGCGAAGTCAGGTGTGTGAAACGGAGCTCGTCAGTGTGACAGTGGCATGCATGCCAACTCACAGGCATGCCATGCCTGTGAGTTGGCAGCCAAATGGGAGACTCAGCACTTGGCCAGCTCCCATTACATCCCCCAACTCAACAGCTTTTTTGTTTTTTGTTTTTTTTACAATGATCAACAGTCAGACTTTTTCAAGTGAAAGTGGCAGATCTCTACAATGTCATCTAAACTAATTAAAACATATAAGAGAAAATAGATAATTGCATAAGTATTCACCGAATCTAAAGTGACTCACTTAAATCATCACTGGTGTGGTGAATTGGTTTCAGAGGTCACACAATTAGTTAAATAGAGATCACTTGAGTACAGTGAATGTGTTTACCGTGATTGTGGTATAAATACTTTACATAAATAATTATTAAATACACCTGTGTCTGGAAGATCCATTAAGGCAAAAGAACCCTCTAAGTGAAAAGGTTATTGAAAAGCATGAATACAAGCACATTTCCAGGTTACTGAATATCACTTGGAGGAGATTTACAGTTAAATCCATCAATAACAAATGGAAGGAATAGTACACATGCATAAAGTCTAGATCCTAGAGCAGGTTGTCATTCAACAACTGAATAACTATGCAAGAAGGGGACTAGTGAGGGAGGCCACCAAGACACCTGTGACTTCTCTGAAGGAGTTACAAGCTTCTGCAGCTGAGACAGGAGAGACTGTGCAGACATCAACTGTTGTAAAAATCTCACATTAAATCTTGACTATAAAGTTTGCCAGAAGACATGTGGGACAATCTGAAGTCAAGTAGATTAAGAAGGTTCTATTGTCTGATGAGACCAACATGTAGCTTTTAGGCATTAGAATAGATGCTATGTTTGGGATAAACCAAACCCTGCACCTGATCACACAAACACCACTCATTGTGTTAAGCATGGTGATGGCAGTGTCATGCAATAGGGATGCTTCGCAGCACCAGGCCCTCAAAGAATTGGAAGGCTTACAGGATAAAATGAATGCACCTAAATATAGAGATAACCTGGAGGAAAACCTGCAAGAGAACTGCAACTTTTTCCATCAAGACAATGACCCCAATCTAGCCAAAGCAATACACAAATGGTTTAAAAACAACAATTTTAATGTTATAGCAGCTGGATCAGAGCCCAGACCTCAGTTTGTAGCTGGATTTGAAATGGGTTGTTCATTCACAATTCCCATCCAACCTCACAGACCGTGGGCAGTTTTATGAAAAATGATGAAAAGTTGCAGTGTCCATATTTTAAAGATCACTGAGACCTATCCAAATAGGTTCAATGTTGTATCTGTTGCCAAAGGTGAATCTGCTAAATACTGAGTTGAAGGCAGTGAATACTTAAGCCATCACTTATTGATTTGTATTTTTAATTGATTTATTTTACTGTGTAGAGATCTTATGTATGTTTAACATGAAATTGCCTAATAACCCTCTTAAAAGGCACAATCATCTTAGAGACCCAAGATGTGTCAGTCTCTTGAAAATTATTTAAAATATGTAAGTATGTAAATGTTTATTCAAGATCTTCTTTAAAGGTAACTTAACCAAAAGATGCTACAGTCACATTTGTTATGTCATAACTTATTGCTTTCATAATGTTATTTAATGTTAATGTTTGTTTAAGAAGAAGATAGATTTTTTTTATTTGAAAGCTCACTCCTTGCTTACTAGGTACAACACTCTCGATTTAATATCAAGTTTAGAAAGTCTCTCACCAACCTGTTAGCAACTCATTCAGATCCTCCATAAGGAGAACCACCA
>JAUMHL010000013.1:31687088-31709997 GCA_032362345.1 Sandelia bainsii
TGTGAACTTTTTACGTTTTCCATAAATTTCACCCGAAAGCCAAATATCCCTAACTTTTTGTGAGTAGTGTATGTTGTTTTAACTGTACAGTTTGTCACGCTATTGTTTATAGTTAGCTTGACAGTAACTGCCCAGCTCCTTACCTGTATCTGCACCGCATATTTAAGAACAGCTTGATGCACTGCCAGATTTTGTATATATGAATGAAAGGAGGAGGAGACAGAAGAGGGGGGCAAAGTCATGATGTTACAGAAACATGGTGAAAGTAAACTAAAGAATGCAAATTGAAAAAAAGTGTTTTTTTTTACAATCATAGTCTAAATTCAATTCAAGATTGAAACCTGCTATATAATAACAAATATTTTAAAAGGGGAAAAATATTAAACAATGTATGTATGAAGGCCTTAGACATTTTTTTTTTTCATTCTACAGCTGGAACAGTTGCTTGTGCTTTCCTCCTTTTTGCATGCAAGTTTAATATAGTTTCAACAGAAACCACGTATGAATATAAACAAGAATGTTTGAATATGTTACTTAAGCAAGAATTTGTTTGAATGTTTAGAAATGAGTACATCAGATGGACAGCTCATGTTGAGCACTTTGGAAACAAAGTTAGAGAGACAAGGTTGAGATGGTTTGGACTTGTGCAGAGAAGGGATAGGGAATATAGCAGCACTTGTTTTTTGTCTCCTCAGTTGGAGGAGCATTTTTTGTCATGGAGAAAACAAATTCAGTTCTGTCCCTAAAAACTGAACCCCATAGGAAAAGCTTAGCCTTAAAGAGCTTGGACCCGACCAGCCAGACGTCAAAATCAAATAACTAACACAAGACAGAGGGAGAAATTACACTCCGTTTTATTCCAGAAACTGGTATGAGTCCTGGCTAACTGGCTGTCCTGAAACCGGCGCAGTGTTTTGTTTCCCCTGCCTCCTCTTTCAGCTGCCAGGAACTGAACGAGCCTGGATTCAGACAGGTATTACAGATTTAATACATTTTCATGAAAAAGTGAGAGAACATGAACAGACTAGGAGCCACATGAAAGATGCTATACATCTTGTGATGTTCGGCAGTGTGAATATTACTACGCAACTTAATGAAGGCAACAGGATAGGTCATAATGAGATGACATAATGAGGAGGGTGACAAAAACCGACCCATTTTGTCTAAGAAAATAGACTGCATTAAATTCTGTGGTGCGTTTGAGCTAGCATTGCGTGGCCACGATGAAAGTGAACACTTGGAAAACCTGGCATTTTCAGGGGGCTTGTGGACTTTGTTCTATCCTGGGATGCAGCAGTAAATGAACATCTGCAGACTGCTACTGTGTTTAAGAGGACATATAAGACAGTGCAGAATGAGGTCCTTGACTGCATGTTCTCAGTTGAAGGAGAGACGAGCGAAATGTACTTATTAATAGTAAATGAAAAAAGACTGTATATTTTACAGTTATATATTTACTACAGTATATTTTTACTTTAATTTAATCTTTTAAAGTAGTGTGATGCATGATGCTGAAAACTGACTTGCAAAAGTGTGCCCCCCCCAAAATAATTTCACCAGCCACCACTGTTAATCTGTAAAAACACACATAATACAATTAATATTCTGCTATGTACAGGTCTACAGTACACTGTATTTATTTTACTATGTAGTATATTAAGCATCTTTTTTACAAATATTAAACAAACTAGGTTAATTAAGCAAATTCACTGCATTGCCAGTCCCAAGCCTGGATAAATGGGTCATTTACACTAGGAAGGGCATCTGGCGCAAGATCCTTGCCAAATCAAATATGCGGTGTGATCTGCTGTGGTGGCCCTGAAAGGGAGCAGCTGAAAGAAACACTGTATTATGTTGTAATGTATACCAGGTTGTCTCACTTTAACTGCTCCTATCCCACCACTATCGGTCAACACCAGCACATGTAAAATCTAATTCTTTGAGAAACACTGACTACTAGCTTCCTAGCTTAGACTCTCATAGTTGGTCACTATAACGGCTTTTGTATTTGTGGGATGACTTTTTCTGTTGTCCAAGTTTCCTTTCTTACTTCCTATGGACCTTCTATGGTCATAGAAACAAAGCAGCTCTTTCTTCCAGTGAACAGAGGAGTATTGTGTGCCCCTGTGTCACTGTGGTACAGACTACTTTTTCTATTTCTGTTTTATTTGTCACCTTTTTACCATTATTTCCAATCAATTCACATTCCTATATTAATGATTGATTTCTAATCAATTCACATCTCTATATTACTTCTTACTTATAACCCATAGCTGCGTCCCTATAGTCAACCACCACATTATTTGCTATTAATGTAGTGAGATATTACACTACTTTATAACACTAAAAAGAAATTAACAATAATCTTTTGGCACCCATGACCTGGTCCCAAGGCAACCCAGGGTGCTGTGGCATTAGTCTGTGTGACAGGATAATGTTGTGAGCTGTCTTAACATAGCAACACTAGTCACAAGGTGTAAGGAAGAAAAGATGGTAACTTTAGAAATATAACATAAAACAGTTGATAAACTGCATTCCTATGATGTATTTTGAGACCTTGACCTTACTACATGTCTTTGGATGGTGGGAGGAAGCCGGTGTACCCAGAGAGAAGGCACGCAAAAACGGGGAGAACATGCAAACTTCACACAACTGACTTGTGGATTTGAACCCAGGTCCTTCTTGATGTGAGGCAATAGTGCTAACCAGTACACCACCGTGCCACCCAAGACTAGCGAATTTACATAAGCATATAAAAAGTTATAGTCCAATGTAATCTTTAAAGAGTAGGCTGCATTTAGTTTGAAAAAAAATGTTATGTTGGGGAAAGGCCTAGGCTGCTACTATCAAGAGAATGAAAGATTGTGCATGTTAAAATTTAAAGAGCATAGTAGATCCATCTCTGCTGACATAATTGCACTTTTGAAAGCTGAATTTTCTACTAAGCAGTATAGAATTTTGCCTAACCAGGTAAAATCAAGAGGTCAGTTATTGCCGTCTTAGACTTGGGTCTCAAGCCAATTTATTGTGTTATCCCACTTAGTGAAGGCTCTTAACGGTCATCACCCTACACAGCACAAATTTTAATCCACAAAAAACTGTGGAGCAGCTTATTTTGCTGAGTTGTACAACTTCATGCAGAGGGAGGAACTGATGATGGGCTATTCTCTGATCACTGTATTCATTCCCTTTATCCCCATTTTTGTTCTATTTCACATACTGTAGATATGTTCAAAGTTCAAAGTTTCTTTATTTGTCTTCCCAAAGGAGAAATTTGGCTTGGAAAAAGGGACAATGCTGCATTACCAAACAATACACAAATACATACATGCATACAAGATAAAGAGCTAAAAAAGCATATATAATAAAATCTATGTTTTGTTTCTGTCCTTCTAACACCCAACAAAGAAGTTAGATCCTAGAGAACATAGTGGGAGTTCCATCTATTTCTTGTTCACTTTTACAGAATTTATTCTTCAGCCTAGCAACCTAACGAGTTCAAGCACTTGGGAAAGTTGAGATCCTCCATCAGTCACTCAGTTCTCTTTGCATTGCATCGTGGTGTTTTCCACTACATAAAGAGTAGGAACTTTGTAAACCAGTTCCTCTTGTTTTTATTTTCAGAAATTGTCATAGTCCCTGTCTTGGCCCCCAGTGATTTACTTCAGTTTTCCCTGTTTTTGTTTTTTTTCTCAACTATCCTCCTCCCTGCTACCAGATGCCCTTGCTCACCTGTATTCCATTTCCCAATTATCATTTGATTACATACAGTGTATTTGACCCCTCTCTTTATTTCAACATCCTGATAATTAAACACAGAGGCAGAATCCAACACAGACAAATCTCCAGTAATGCACGTTGTCTCTCCACTCTGAAGCACTCTCCTCTCTGCTCTCCTCCACACTTGATTGTCTTTCTCTGTGTGTAATTATCAGGATGCTGACAGGTGCTGTGTAGCCACTTATAAAGGCTTATGTAGACAGTAGGGATCATTACTAGGTAGATAAAATGTCTTTCAGCTGAGGCAACACAGCTCCTCTGTGCCAGCTGATGGATATGTCAGAGAAAGGATACAAAACTGAAAGGAGCTGCAAACAATCTTCAGACAAAAGTGTAATTTTGTGCAGAAGCACATTAGTGATGTTGTCCCACTGTGGTATAAAGTCCCTTTATAACTCTTTTCAGTGCTTTGTTGTGTTATAGTTATTTAAAAACTTATTGAATTTAAATGCTTAAATGCTTCTTAAAGTTCCCCTCTTCTGCTATTAGCATTATTTATTTGGTTTTTTGGATTTTCAACAGAAAATCACGAGGAGCACTAACCAAATACAAATTCCAGAATTAAATGTCTCACCAAATGCTGGTGTGTGCGAGTCACAGCTGTGAGAAAAAGTAGTCAACACAACGTCTCAAAATTATGTCTTTTATTCTTATATTTTATAATTTTTTTATTAGTGCTGGGCATCAATACAAATTTTTAATCGCATGAGCTCTGCTCTGATGCGCGCACACACACACACACACACACACAAAGGTGAGCACAGGAGACAGAGAGCGCACGTCGCAAAATATGTCACGTCAACCACCTGAAAAGTGTATTTTAAACACAGTTGTTAATTTGATTTCTGTCATTAAAAGAAACACATGAACGTCATGATTCCTTTAAGTGTTTGTATCGGTGTCCGTTGTTTGGGTGATTTGCTGGCATCAACGCTGTGTATTGTATTTAAGTCAGAATTGAAGTTCTCCGGTAATGGGAAAATTCAACTTTGCAGTGGTTACAAATAACTGTGGTTCTATCAACTCTGCCGTGTGGAAGAGATTTAAAATTAAAATGTCCTTGTAAGAGTTTGGTAAATCGCATGACGACACCAATCCAAAGCCAGTACTGATCAACGTCCCACCCCTCCTGTGACCCATGGTTTGTCGGCATGTGTATTCAGAGCGAGTGAGCAACAGACTTTCATACATCAGGGATGTCTGAATATTTACATTTTCTTTTTCTGCTGCAAAACTACACAAACAGATCCCATAACCGAGAGAAGCAGTGAAAGTATGGTGGCCGGGACGTTTCAATCCATAAAGAGAATGCAGGCGACGCATGACATTTCCCCCAGGTTGCTTGCACCCCACCTGTCATGATTCTGCGCCCCACACTTTGAGAATCACTGGTCTAGACCATGAACGGATGCTTACTGCCTTCTAACCAGTGGCATCACCCCTCAGGTGCTAACTTCACCACTAGCAGCTCTCTGTCCCCAATGTTATAATTTCTTTCAGCAGGAGACAGGTGGCTTGAGGAAAAAAAGCACAGGGCTGGATTTGATGGTCGTCACTCATTTGCTGGGACAGCACCGCACCCACTCGGGTGTCTGAGGTATCTATCTCAACAATAAACTAAAGTTCAGGATCAGGCAAGACAGCAGCTGAGGTGAAGCTGTTCTTAAGCCTCTCAAAAGCTTGGTTGGTGTCCGGGGCCCAGCAAAACTTGTCTTGTCTTAACTGAGGTCAAGAGATGAAGAGGGGCAGCGATAGACCTGTGGCCTCTTATGAAACGTCTGTAAGTGCAAAACCAAGGAACCTCTGCAGCTGTTTGTGATTTTTGGGTATAGCCCAGGTCTGGATTGTTTCAACCTTGGTGGGATCCATTTTTCTGTGAAAATCTCAGTCCTCACAGAAGAAGCAGCTCGGAGACAGGTAGCAGAGCAAGAATATCCCAAGGTCAGAACTCTCAATGTTTTCCAGTTAATATGTGGGTTGTGTTTTCTGAGTCAGGAAACTCCAAAAATGACAAGCAGAGGCTCAGCACTGATCTCCACCTGCTCTTGCTGAGCTTTTCCTTTTAACGGACATGAGATGACACTGTAACCAGAACCGCCACAGTAAAGACACACATTTTGATGGAAGCGTCTTAGCCTCTCTTCAGATGTCAACTTGGTTTTGCCTAGCTGCATGGGCCCTGCTGGCTCAAGTGAACCCAACTGAAATGTGTGGAGAGATTCAATAACTGGAGAAGAGAAAGAAGTGGAACGAACAGATTTGACAGGTTGGGTTGGGCGGAGACGCTCTGATTGTTTCTTTCTGAAGAAGAGCATGTTTACAGGACAACACTGCACAACACTGTACTACTTTCAGCAGAGAGGAGTGGCTGGATGAAAGGAGTGATCATTATAGGGAGATGCTGCCGCCCAAAATCTCACTAAAACTGAAACAAACACAGTTTCCTGTAGACGTCTAAATAAGTAATTTTTCACTCTGTATTTTATTAATTCAGACAGCTGTAGAGTCCTGTGACTCTCTGTGTTACTCTCTCACAGCACTGTCAGTTACCTCTCTGACACATGTATCAAACAAAAAAAGAGGTCAGGAAGCACTTTCTTCTGTCTCTATACAGTTAAATCTGCATGCTTCCAAAATAAGCCGAAGGTAGATATCTGCTGCATGTATACACAGGTTTCTAGTAAACAGGTTTCTTAAGTGTATGTAAAGTTGTTCCCTGATTTTCAGAGAAACCTGGTTACTTGACTGCATGTAAACGCAGTCATTGGCCTGTAACCAGTCCTTGAGCTCGTCTGAGAACTGGCCCTTAGCCGCTGTCATCTCCTTTGTCAGTGTGTGGCTGAGTTCTTACTCCTGTAGGCTTCCTCATTAGCCTAGTGCAGCTGACGCAGTCTGGCTGTGAACCTGTGGGTTGTTGTTATTGAAAGTGCGAAAGGTTTTAGAAGGCACACATAGGCCTTCACAGAAACTGATATAAGAAGTGACGTCGTCAGTCAGTTCATACAAGCAATAATTGGCAGCTTCAAAAACAATCCAGTCAGTACTGTCAAAACAGTCTAGCAGCTCCTCTTGCGCCTCACTCATCCATTTTGCAACCGTTTAAACTACAGGCTTTGGAGTGGTCAAAGTGCGCTATAGCTGCCCGAGTGACACAGTGATAAGGGTCTTAAAGAGTTGTGTAACGGTGATCTAGAATGTTATCACCCCTGGTGGAGATGAAGCAGACTCATAGCTCATCGTTCATTTTGCTTTGTTGAAGTCACCAAGGATAATGAACAGTTATCAGCTAAAGTTTGCAGTGCGTTGTCCACTTCAGCCTTGGGGGGGATGTAGACACTGACAAGGATGAAAGAGGAAAACTCCCCCGGTGAGTAAAATAGTTTGTAGTAAAGACAGAGAGAGAAACATGTGGAACAACTGTTTGTAGCAATGTTTTTGGCTGACAAATCAAGTCACTTTAACATTCATGCAACAATCATATAAAAATGACTTTTATATGATTGTTGCATCAGTGTTACACTATCATGACATAACCCACCAAAAGGAGTCATAATTTGTTTTATTTAAGTATTTCCTCAATATGGGATATATTGTTAAAAGGGCAATTTCATGTGCAGTAACTTCAAGTTGAATGTGTGGTTGCTGCTACTGTTTATCTCTCTGTATTACCTGTATTGCTTATTCACTCTGTTCACTTGTGGATTTACAAGTGAAACGTGGAGGACAGAGTGGTACAGATTACTTCAGCTGGGGATGGAAGAGAAAAAGATGGAAAAGGTGTGTTTTTTTACTTTGGACATGCATATTATGACTCAAAATGCTCTGCTCTGGATTGTGTGTCTTTTTGCACCCTTGCACTAAATCTCCTTAAGCTGATGTTAAACAACAAAACTTTCTCACAGTTTTTTTTCACAGGCACAGACATTTAAACAAACTGCTTTTATAACTGCTTCTTGAGGCCTCAACCATGTTTAAGCATTGTGTTGTAGGTTGAAGGAGGGTGATTAAGCATGAGGCAGCTCACGGGGAGGCTCACTGGTTTGGAATCCTCTAGTCAGAGTAACAGTGAGGATGGGGGAGCTGTCACACTGGCTGATTTACACCTGTGTTTATGTGAGAAGGTAGAAAGGACTGTGTCGTTTGTGGTGCCTATAGGAAGAAGTGGCTTCAGTGGGTGACATGGTAGCAGGGGTGTGAGATGATAAAGGTATGTTAGAATTTGTCATACACTTTTTGAGTAGGTTGTGATTTTTTTTCTTGTTGTGGAAAGCCACAATTCACTGTAAAACACAGTGCATTCTACCCTTTTTTTTCCTACCCTTTCATATTCATATATACATTTTACTTAATTTTTTTAGAAATTCTTTACATGCACAAATAATGCAAATATTGAGAGTATGTGGGCCTTGCACAGTCAATCCTCTGATTGTATGATCTACATAACCCTTTTTTGATTGAACACAGTCAGTAATAAAGTCTCTGGGAAAACTGAAGCAACATCACCAGATGGATGGCATGAAGTGTTTTCTTTTATAAGAAGCTTAGCAGCAGGATTATCTGTCACTACAAGGGATTTTTTGTGTCACAACAGAAGGGATGACTTCTAAAACATTGAGGTTAGGTTGGTCTGCAACTAACAATTAAGTTTATTATCAATTAGTGAGCTGATTATTTTTCAGATTAATTAGTTAATTGATAAGTCTATTACATGTAAAAAGTAATGCACTTTGCTCAATTTTTCAATGCAACAGTGAAAACGCACAGTGCACAGCACATCCTCCACCTGACAGCAGCCTTTTAGCAAGGCCAGGATCCAGTTGCACATGCTGTGACTGAGGCCCTGAGCTTGATGTTTCTCTAGAGGGAGTAATAGTATTGAATGCTGAGCTGTAATCCAAGAGTAGCATCCTCATGCTTCTTCTGCAGGTGGGTGAAGGCACTGTTTATGGTTGTTGATATGACTTCATCTATTTTGACTTCTGTATTGTATATATGGTCTTTGACATGCCTTTCAAAGCATTTGCTTATGAAGGATGTGAGGGCAACAGGGTGCCAGTTAGCTAAATGTTGCATTTCTTAATTTCAAATAGGTACAGTGGTTATTTAGAAACAAGAGGGGACTGTACACTGGGGAAGAGAGAGGTTAAAGATATCAGTGTTTTCTTTACTATTGCTACAATACATTGTATAGAAAGTAAAAAGTAGTATCTGCAGTAAGCTAACGTGAGTTAATGATTAACCAGGGTTTTCAGGACTGTTGCCACTGTGACGAAGTTGGCATGATCTGTTTCATGCCTTGAGTCTCAAATGTTAACACAAATGTTTGTTGATAGCATGAAGGATTATTTTTAGTGATGAGTGAAAGCTAAACTAGAGTTATTTTTGTGACAAAGTACAGTTTACATATGTGCTGATAGGAGCTTCCATTTGTTTTCTTTCTTTTTCATTTACTCTCTTTTTCTTTCCTTTTCCTTTTCTGATTGATCTTTGTCTTTCTGTGTTATTGTTTTGTTCCCTCTGTTTTATTCTTTCTCTCCTCTCACTCTGTCATACGGCCAGCTACATCAATAATCAATCTGTTAATGGGCTCACTTCTACTTCCTGCTGCAGCTCTGTTTGCTCATTCTGTAAACTTGTTCTGTGTGTGTAGGAGAAACATGTAGACCTGATTTTACTCAGTTTGATTGTTTCATCTGTCCATCAGTTAAATCTCAGTAATATCTACTGAGGATGCAGGTTACCCAGCAACAACATTTAGGTCTTGCAGAGTGTCGTGGAAATGAACAGAATTTCTGTCAAGATTAAGAGGTTTATTACAAATATATAAAGTAAAAAAGGAAAACGCTACTGAGTTATACAGCACAATACTCTCATGAGAGGGTTCACAGCAAAATGAACCAAGAACTAACTGTTACACAGCTATTTATCAACTCTACTCCCTTTCCCACCAAACTATGCTATCTTCATGGTCACCATCAGTGGCACCTGGCTTCTGCATGGTCGTCTCCATCCTATCTGCCCTACCAGACACTAAGTAAACAACGACAGTCTCAGAATATCTAAAGATATTAGGAAGTCATGAACTTTAGCACAGTAGTAATAGTAAAACTAGCAATTTCTATAACACAGAGTAGTGAGGCTTATGGCTATCTGCACTTCTCTCTGTCTCTGTGCTTCTCATTGCTGTTTTCTACACAAATAAGTCCATTAAAAAACTGTCATCATCTAATTCATGTCAGTGGTAGGTAGAGTAACATATAGAATATATATATTTGTATTGATTGTAATACTTTGGTCTCTCTATCCCTAAAAATAAATACGATTTAATTTAGGCATGTTGGACTGCCGTACAGTCCCTGCAGAACTTAGTCAAAGGAGGAAAGAGCTCACATTAAGTATCTATTTTGATTGTGTAAATGTGTTTCACACCTCCAACCTCTACCACCAACCTCCATCCATCCATCCATCCATCCATCTTTCTGCTGAGTTTATAGGACAATCCTCCCATTTCAGGTTTAAGATTAATTGAATTGGTCATTAACAATTTGTGGGACCCAGCACACTATGAATGTGTGTGTGAGTGAGAGACAAACAGTGGAATGTGTGAATGGTGACTGATAGTGACTGTGGCCTCCTCTCCCTGTTAATGGGTCAGAGAGAGACAAAGAGCTGCTGTATCTGCATGGGAACCAAAGGGGAGACATGGGAGGAGGACAAAGAGGTGGAAGAGGTTGAGAGTACAATGTTGGGCTGTGACTAATTATATTGTGTATTGTAGTTAATTTATATTATATAATTATGCTATGTCTGTGAAGATTCTCAGTCATCCAGGTAAAGTTGTCTGGAAGCTCAACTTCCAGATAATTATGCTATATTTAAAATTAGAGGTGACAAATGTACCTAAACTCAATACCCATTGTAAACTCAGTACAACTTTCAAATATGTGAACAATAATTACAAAATCAGAACAGCTGTCAAGTGACAGGAAGGGAAACCATTATATTTATTATTCCACTGTTTCTGCCAGTACTTAGCAGTGGTTGAAGAAATAGTCTTCCACTTATTCTTATGCTTTAGTTAAAGTATCTTTGCCACAATGTAGAAATACTGTATTAGGAGTGAAAGTCCCGATTTGAAACTGTACTTTTAGCACTGAAATAAACTGTACATAAAATAACAAGTACTCATTACAATAATGATGCATGTGATTGGATTATACTTATTGATGCATAAATATGTAACCTTGATGTCATAACTGCAATAAAAAGTACATCTCTCTTTCAAACATTCAGTGAAGTAAAAGTAAGTCAAAACAGAAATACTAAAAGTACCTAAAAAATTGCACTGAATTTCTGCACTTCTAAACATTAAATATACTTTCACTGATGGCCCTGAATAATCTTCTGTTGTAGAAGATGCATCACAAATTCATAACCCAAGGTGCTCCCACTTTGTTTTGCCCTACCAGACTTGAGCCATACTTTTTTAAGTATACATTTAAAAAAATGTCATGTAACATAGGGACACATACAGTTAATTTCCATCATTCATATACAGCACCAATAAATAAAGCCTTAGACACAAATAGGAGAGAAGCGCAAACCTGTCCTGCACAATGCCCAGTACCTTTTATTTGCCATTACTCACTGCTGTTTTGTGACACATACAATACTATGAGATATGATTTTGTAATACCATGACAAACAAAACAGGCTGCTGTGCTGAGGCAGACTGCCAGCCTGTGTGGGCCCTCCTTGGTTACACAAGTATTTGCTCTCTGGAAGGCAGTGGATGAGATAGTTGGTGCCCTTCAAACATTTTTTTTCAGCAGGTCTGTCTGCAGGTTTTTAGTGAGCTGATTGTACCACCTAGTGGTCATGTCTTGTCACTACCTGATGTAAAGTGAACGACATCTCTTTGTAGTGGCTTTTCCATAAAACAAGTACAATAAGTAAAGAATCATTAATCAATTTAATTTTGATAATTCTAATTTGAGAATGTAGAGGGATGAATGCATAGATAGACTGATAGAAAAATGAAAAATGTTTGTAATTGCAGTATATTTGATCAGTTTATTGTAGTATGAAATGATCAGAAATGTCCACAAGCTCAAGGGCAATTTAGGTGGGACAAGTGAAAAAACTGAGGTGACCTCCCAGTGAAATTACCTTGAATCTAGCAAGAACCACGTCTAGCCAGATAGAAGCAATACTGTTTAAAACCCTTATTGTTTTATTGTTTTCTTCTTTACAACAAAAACAATAAGAAAGAGAATGAAGGATACTATAAGGCTCTATAAGCTGCCAGTAAAGTCATGTAAAAGCTCATACTGCTAATACTAAGGTGAGTTGTGTGGGTACTGTAAGTGTGTGGTACTGTAAAAGAGGGTGGAGTAATGTGAGCTTTCAGGAAGCGATAGAAACTTGAGTTTCAGGTCTGTTCAGTTGAGCTAATTCACCTGGTGTTTGTGTGTGTCTTCCTGCATGGGTGGATTTAGTTTGTGTGCACTGTAATAGTTTAGTGGGAGTATTTGCTACCCTAAAGAAAATATTCTGGTAAGTCCAAGCTGAGCTTTTCCCTGGCAGTATTGTGATGTATGTATGTATGTATATCATCTGAATTTGTTAGATCTTATGTGTTCTATACTCACCCTGATCTGTACTTTAACTGAGACATTTTATTTGTTGTTGGTTGTCACCCTCATGTTAGACCCTCAGTTTCTTATTCTTATTATCTACTCATCTGGTTAACTTTAATATCTTAAAACATCAGATATAGAATGTAAATAATGTGAGTTTGTTGAGTTTGTCTGTTAATGTGAGTTTAAGAGAACACTATACTGCAGGCCTGGAGGTGTGAGCTCAGGAGACATCACTGTTTCAAGGCCTCAACAACGAGTTTGAAACATCTGTATGACATCTGTCATGCATTGTAGTGTTATGCTGTAAATATCCAATACACTACACATAGTGTGTTTAAGTTAATGTTCTTGATGAGGTTCCTAATGCATTTTTATCTGCATCACATAGTCTTAAGTTCCTTAAATACATCTACACGTTTATAGTTCCACCCTGTGTTTTGAAGTGGCTGAAAGGAAAGAATGACTTAAGCTGGGTTTCTGGAAAAACAGGTTGACCTAAACAAAGATTTCTGTCTAACTCTCCCTCTTTTGCTCTCTCTCTTTGTGTGTGTGTGTGTGTGTGTGTGTGTGTCATACATGTACATACACATAAGCAGAGACCCAGTATTTTATGTGGAAAGACTGAATCCTGCAGCACATGGCAAAGTGCTGATTCTGCCTTAGCTGCCCAAAAGATCAACATGTGATCAAAAAAAGAGAGCTCATATATCCCATTTCTCTGTTCATTTCTCACATTGAACTTTCCTTCATCATGTTCATTAACATTCCACGTTTGCTCCCCTCCTCAGTTTCCATATTTCTTTGGCTGTATGCATATAATTCCTGATGCTTGTCATTGTAACTACTCCTCCACAGCAGTTGCTCATTCCAGGAATGTTAACTGTGCCAGGTACTACCAGAACTTAATTTAAACAGCCCCAATCCTTTGTAAAGCTAATGGTTATTAACAAGAATTCAAATAGCACAAGCTTGAAAACGCAGCGTTGTACCTTCAACTTCACACACCTCATGCTTAATAGGAGTCGACGTGGTGACATTCTGGCAGAGCAGTGCAGAGGCAGGAGAAAGACATTATTCAGAAATGCATTTTTCCACAGAAGAAACAGAAAAGGCAAAGGGTTTTATATGCAGAGCTGGCATCAAGAGGACCTTCTTCAAATTTTCCATTTCAACATGGAATGTGGATGAACATTCCTCTCAACCATAATTTAATACACTGCAATTAGGCACAGCCCATTGAAATTTAGTTTTACTGTGTGTCTGCATGTAAATTAATATTTGCCTTTACCACAGTTGGATACACTGAAATTATACTCTCAGGATTGTGTCATGTATGGTTGTGTGCATGTGGATACTTGTGGCTACTTCTGTCTTTGTGTCTTACAAGCTGATTTGATGTAGAGTACCTGAACTACAAATTGATTTTACATCAGGTCTGTCTTCAGAGCTAGCCGATACTCACACCCCAAAGCTGAATGTCACAAATTGGGGTGAAGTTAAACCATCCTTTTCCAATAAAAAGAAGAACTTTATTTATTATTTCTAATCTACATAGTAGTGTAATCTGTTTATCCACCTCAAACTTGTTGTCATTCTAAACAGCATCACAGAACAAAAATCTTCTTTTATGGCCTGCAAGATTTTGTGCTTTCTATTATAATCACTCACCTTTATGGACAGCTGTTGAGGTATCGCAACGCAGTAATTTACTGGCACCAACCTGCATTGAATTTATAATTTACCTATTATACTGTATGTTCTCATTTAAATCAAAATGGTGTCTGCCTGCCTGTGTTTTGATACCTTTTTACTTTTACTCTGTTAAAAAAAACAAACTAAAATTAACCTGAACATGTGTCACATGCCTAATAGATCTTCTGTTGTCTGTCCATGGACCAGTATAGATAACCTCGTCAGAACAGAGTGAATGAGCAGACGTTGGTGCTGGTGGATAGTTTGGAGCAAACTGGTCCTTAGAGCTGTAACCAGAGATAGTGTGACTGGGTCAGCTTTGGATGGGCATCTGTCATGTGGTAAAGATGATCAGTGTTAGCAGTGGTGGCCCAGTAAAACCTAGGCCAATAGCTGTCCTTCCTGCTACTTGATGTGGGACAGTTCAGGACAGAAAACCCCAACGCCCAACAGCACCCTGGGGAGGTTTCAGTACCTCTGAATTGCTGAGCTGACCTCTGCTGTGTCCTAGTGTAGCATATACTGTCCAGATCCAGATGGAGGCAAGAATAATGCTGAACCATTTCATCCAGTGAGCAGTGTGCATGGCACAGAGCATAGCATGTTTTGTTACCAGTATGTTATCCTAATCATGATCTTTTTGCCAGTTGCTGTGATCTTTTACTGTACAGTTCACTCTTGAGAAGAAGGTAGAAAGTTATTTAAATGTCTAAACTCAAAACAGCATTTCAGATTGTTTAAAGGTCCTTAGAACAAGCGGAAAGACAGACAGCTCCACTTGATGTCTTTCCATCCTTCCACTTATCACTCCATCTCCCTGAGCTACACCGCTCAGCCAAGACAGGGGTGAAAAAAATGAACAAATTGTAATGCTGTCATGATCGACAACACCATCAGGCGATTCCACCTCAGGTTTCACACACTGAACAAGCAGACATAGACAGCATCTGCTGCCAAACTTTAAATAAAGGACTTTTTTAGGGAGAAATGCTTAAAGTTATGTCCCAGCTGTGCCTTCAGGTTGTATACTCCCTGCCACTAGATGGTGGCAGAACCATATGGGGACTTCACTGCAAGGAGGTGGAGGGAGGAACATCTTAAAGCACTTTAGTGTACTCCATATCTTGTCCACATGGCAAGATGTCCCTTTGCTTCCTGCATGACCACACACTGTGACATTGTGTGATCCAAATGGATTGAGTTAAAGCAATTTGACAGTCGTGAATGTTTCTTTAAGTTTTTTCTGTTGTTATTATCCTGGTTTTGTAAAGAGTCCCAGGCGTCAGGTTAAGAGTCCCATTTTTGTAGTGTGCTTCCTGGCCCTCAGAAGCTCCCTGAATGGAAAGATGGGGGATATGTGGTCACTCCCTTGATTGCAACAAAATGCAAACAATTGACATTACAGTACGACAAACCCCTGTTCGTCCCTCCTCCTTCTGTTGTTGTTAAAAAATATACTCCAAAACAAGTTTATGTGGGGAGGTGCTGCGGAAGCCTTTTGTGACCCTGACTCATTAAACAAAACTCCCAGCAATGCAGAGATATTCACTTTTAAAAGTTTTCGTTGAGGTTCTTCCTAACCAATAACCTAACAAATTAAATGATTTTAATCAATTCTGGGTGTGGCATGGTAAAGTGTAACAGAGCACAGCAGAGCAGGAAGAGGGAGAGCAAGGTAGAACAGAGTGCATTGATGTCAAGTCTCATGATTATGGTAGCTTAGGCTAAGTAAAGTCTGTCTTTTCATTGAGAATGTCTTATGATTGTCCCCCAGCTCTGTCTGTGAAACACTGTACTGATTTAGCACAGGTCAGTTCTGTTAGCACAAATTCAGTGGCTGTAAGTTCAGTTCCCTTGTTCAAATTGTTCTGCTGGAGAGATTTTGTGGTCATGGCTCAAGGCGTTGCTATTCTTCTCTTGCAACTGAACTCAAATTTCTCAAGGTTGTTTGTTTATACTTTAAGCTGATGCGAGAAGCAACTGATCTGAACAGATTTGGCCTTCAAACTGGTGTTAGTATGAAAATTTATCCCCTGTTGGAAAATTATTTGTTTTCTTAAGACCTGTTGGCTGATATCTGTACCATATTTTCTAAATGCAGAAAAAAGAGTTTATGATATGCTCTCAGTGGCTTGCATTCTTGTTGACTCAGGCATTGTCTTACTGTATTTTCTAAATGTTTCTTCCACAAGGCTCCACCTGGGTTCATCTTGGCTCATTTGATTCTTGACCTATGTGTGTGTTTGTACTCACATGCTAGTCAAAACGACTGGACAGAATACAGTATGTTTTCTGTTTCTCCACTTTTTTGCCCACTCAGATCAAGTCACAACGTTTGTGCGTGTGTCCTGGGTCCCAGTCACTCCGAAACTATTAAATTTGTCGCTCTAGAGTTTTATCAAACTTAAGACTTTAACAAAAGTATACATTGGAAGTTGAGGCTAAAGCAGCTCCATACAAGTTTAAATGATCAAGTTCTCATTTTTGTGACTTGAGACTTGAACTGGAGTCACTCTTAAATCTCTAGCCATGCTCCACATATTAGCTGTTTTTCTCATGTTGTGGTTCAGGAGTTTATTGTACGCTAACTCTACGCTGTGTGTCTGCATGTGTTTATCCACTATACAGACACAAACCTTATTCATATTCTGCATCTTTTTTCTTTCTGCTCTGTCTAACTTGTTGAGTGCTTTGATTGCTTTTAATGCTTTTCCACGTCTTTTTGATTTTTCACAGGTCTGGTTTGGCCTGCTGTACCCTCAGCAGATAACTTTTCCACTGCATGCTAAATAAAGTGTGGGATAGTTCTGTGTGTGTATGCTTAAGTGTGTGTCTGTGACTGCACACTGCATGTATTTTGGCTGTATAAAGAAGGATATTCAGCAGCATAGGACACCCTGAGCCAACTGTGAATGTACTGTGAGAACACACTTATTCAGTGAGTCAGTCAATTGTTGGCTACACACAAATAACTTAAATTTGCTAGTTTTCATTACCAGTGGATATATGTAGCTACAAGATCCCATAACACACTAAAATAGATGTGCACACATCACAGTAGCTGACTGACACACATGTGCATGTGGCCATTCTGCCATTTGACAAGTAGGCATTCAAATCTTGTTTTCTTTCAGGGCACCATGGCATAAGACCTGTCCTCAGATTCAGTTAGTCTACGAAGAAAACTGCGGAGAACCCTCTGTCACACCACTGCCATTTTCCACAGTCTGTGGGGAACCAGGAAACAGCCTTTAGGAATCATGCCTGCCTTGGCCTCCGGAGCTAGCCATGAGCCAGGTATGGACCCCTGAATGTGGAATACAGTCTGTAAAGAATTTCTGCAGAAAACAACAAAAGACATTCCAGTCTTGAAATGAATAAACTGTATTTTTATCCAATTGTCATTGTAGTCTGCTGGAATGTCCTAAATGTAACCTCAATTTGATTTTGTGTTAGAAATGAATTAGTTTTAACCTGTTCTTACTTCTATTAAAGCTGGAGTAAACCCTCTAAACCTATGGTTAAAAAATAAACTTAAGTCTATTTCACTTAATTGTGCAAAATGGAACACAACATATGTCTACTATAGTATATTTCTTTGTCTTTTTCTCTTTTCTTCCTCTGTTCTGAGTGTGTGTGCATGTGTGTATGGTGGTGTGATGTCAGACTGAGGAAAATTTCAAGTTGCTCAGTGCCAGTATTGCTGCCAAATATGACCACGTCCCTCAGGAACCCCCTCCTCCTCAGTCTGGCTTAAAGGCTGGCTACATTATCACAAACATGCACACACATGCAGAGCACCAACAAGTGCAAAAGGACAAAACGGGAACAGATATTAAGCACCGCTCTGATGGATAAAGAACATGTGTGTTACAACATCCAGACTTTTAACAGAGCTACCGTAGCCCCCTTCATCCTGGAAATTTGTGCAGACAAAGTAGAAAGCCAGATCGTCAATTTTGATTAAAGTAATTTTGGGCAATTACCAGCAAGGACTCAGGTTTCCAAACAAAACATGCAAAGACTCATCTGGCCTATCTCTTCTGGTTGCCCTTTGATGGTCCTGTGAAGTTGTGTGTGCATGTGAAACATGATGAACATTATGAATGAATGTTAGGTTATTGATTTCCAGGCCTGGTGAAGTCAGAAATACTGAGACTATGGATTGTATTATGGTATCAAAGGTTGCACTGAGTCATGGTAGTATTACACGTGGTATCACAATAATGTTTGATTGTTGATTTATGAGATATTATACATGGAAATGGAAAATCGGTTGCATTTTTAGTGTCTTATACAGTGATGTTCCAAAGTTAATAGCCCCTCCTTTAAGTCTGTGTTTTTTTGTGTAAAAACATAATACAAATCATCTGATCATAGTACAGCTTAATAAAAAACATGTGACCAATACTAAGTACCCCCTTATTGCTTTCAAAACAGGTAAGTTACAGCCGGGTGCTGCTAATAATCAGCTCTTGATTAACTGATCATCAGCAGGTCTGCAAACTATAAAAGCAGAGGTTTCGGCAGTTTGCTGGTCTGAAGCATTCAGATGTGTGTTAACACGTCGAGGGAAAGACATAAGCAGCTGCCACAGGA
This sequence comes from Sandelia bainsii, assembly GCA_032362345.1. Taxonomy (NCBI): domain Eukaryota; kingdom Metazoa; phylum Chordata; class Actinopteri; order Anabantiformes; family Anabantidae; genus Sandelia; species Sandelia bainsii. Next base: position 31,705,802 of record JAUMHL010000013.1, read on the forward strand.
CCTGGGTACCTTGCAGTTATTGAGTGGACTATGAACTCCTCTCTATACCAGAGCATTCTAGAAGCAAATGTGAGGCCATCTGTCCGACAGCTATAGATTAGCACATTTTTTGTCATGCAACATAACAATGATCCGAAGCACACCAGTAAATCTGCATCAGAATGGCTGATAAAATAATTAAGTTTTGGAATGGCCTAGACAATGTCCAGAACTCAAAGCAATTACTATACTGTGGCAGGACCTTAAGAGACTTGTGCATAAGCAAATGCGATGTGAGAGACTGATGAAGTCTTACAGGAAACAATTATATCAAGTTATTGCTGCTAAAGGTGGATCTACAAGCTACTGAATCATAAGGGGTACTTAGTAATTCCCACATTTTTTTTTCTTTTTGGCTTCATTGTTATTAAATAAATAATGGCACAGTGAAAAAGGTTATTTGCTTTTTGTAAGACCTCCTACAATTAGATGATTTTTATTATACTTTTACATAAAACTACCTAACTTTGGAACATGACTGTAAAAAGGCTAGCTCTGTCGTCTGAGAAGATGAGACTACAGCTTTAGACACTAATAATGCAAACACTTCCATGAGAACGACAAAAAGGAAGCCAATCCCAGTTTGACACACAACTTTCTGCTAACCACAACCAATGCTAAATGCGGTTATTATTGCATGCTAAACAAAAAGTAAAATAAAATATAGGTTATCTTAGGTTTCTAGGTAACTATACAAGGTGACTATGCAGAACTTCGCTTGAAGTAAATGGTTTAAATTGTCCTTCTATGTAAGAAGCTTTGTCAGTGTGAAACAAATGTATGCATCAGTGGAGGTTAGAGTTGTATCAATATATTAGTTTGTACACCACACTGGTCCTTGGCAACTTTTATCCAAAATATTATCAAAATAAAAGCTAAATTTAAAGTGTAAAGCTATTACAACCTTGATGCTAACCACTGCAACACTTGGTGCCCCACTGTGCCACCCAGTAAGTTCTGTTCTCTTACTAGCTGGAACTGAACATTAAGCCGACTAATTAAGCCAACAAACTAATTAAATGTATATTCATTTAATTAGTTTGTTGGCTTAATTAGTCGGTAAAACTTGATGATTAACCATCTTGAGCAGTAACAATCCTCTAAATCTACAGTTCAGTTGAGACCTTGATTTCTCAGCAATACTTAGGCTCATACCTCAGTTTTTGTCTTTTGGCTTTCTAAAGTCACAACAATTTGGAACACTAAACACTACTGGGCTCTGAGTGTTTTCAAAACACGGATGCCAATTCTCGAAAGCGTTGCAGTGGCTTTGAGGTTGAAGATCAAGTAGATGACATACACACTTCAGGAAACTTGCACGTCCACCATAAATCCACATAGAAAAACAATACCTCCTGCAAACATAGTGGCTGCCAGAGACAGTACAGCATCAACAACTTTAACTGCTTTTCTTTAGCTGTCCGGCCTTCTACAGACCCCTCAACACCTTCCTCTTTGGTTTTTCAAAAATGGGAAAAATGTTAATATTAATATAATTATTCTTTAGCAATTGATTTAATTCAATTCAGTTTATTCTGTTTGTTGTCTTTTGTCTACTGCTTACAATGTGACTATGTCACTTCCGTTTTCTACGATTTTTTTCTTTTTACACATGCGCTGATGTAAAAATACAGAAATAAATCAGATTAACAGTTATACATGCGCAAAGACATCAGAGTATTAAGGAGAAATCCAGGTTTCTTTATCCAATTTCTCATAATCTAACTACTGTTATCTCATAAAGCCTATCAGATTATGCTGTTTACATGATCACTTAATAATCTTGATAACACTTGATAACTATAGAAATCGGATAATGATCAGATTTTTAGTGTGCATGTAAATGGGCCCAGTGAGGCAATAAGTCAAATCCTTACACAGACTACTCACAGACAACTCTGTATAACCCCCTTACAGAGACAAATTTATTTAACTGCTCTCCTGGTATCTCCTCTTCTCCAGACATTTGCTGTTTAGTAATGTCTTCTTGTTGTTCAGTAGCCTAGTTGTAGACTCACATTTGTTTTTATTTTGATCATATTTTGTGGATCACTGTGAATTTCGGTTTGGTTTTAGTTAATTTCACTAGCATTTTTTATAGTTAGAGCTGTGCCATATCTATCTGTCCATATCTGTTAAGTGATATATTATGATAATTTCTCTTAAGTTTCCATCTTAATGTTGGTGTCTTATATGCTTCTACAAAGTCACCAAGTATGGCAGAAGGTGTCTGGTAAACATAAGACATAATACTGATAAATATAGCTGCATTTTAATAGGCAAATTAATTAATTCTAGTTTGCAAAGAAAGTTTAAAAAAATGAGTTTTAGTTTTGATTACGTAATTAATCTGCCTCCTGAAATCCATTAACTGCGAGGTTAGGTTTCAAGATTTTTATATTCTGTGGGTGGCTGTGTTATACACTTAGCATATATATATCATGGCTTACAAAAAATCTCTATGACTGTTAAAATCTGTTAACCCTTACAACATTGCAGTATTTCCAATCAATATCAATGATGAAATGGTGCCTACATGCCAAGGAGAAACAATCTACTGATCTAGAAAACATGAAGAAATGTTAATGGAGTTCAGTGCTGTTTACAGTATTTGAAAATTAAAATACAGAGTAGAACTATTTGACAGATGATAACAGTTGTACAGTAATAGCAGCTCACTGCCTGCAGATGAGGACCTGTCTTTGCTCTCCCTTCAGAGACCCACAGACATACAACATCTGGTTTATACTGTTGAGTGGTCAGTGAGACACCTAGAGTGAGAGTGGGTGTTTGCTCCTTGTAGTCTCATTTCCTCCCTGCTTCTGGACCTATGTGATTGCAGTCTTGCGGTAGACTGGTTCAGTTGTGGGGAGAAGGTAAAATGGGATCATAGTAGAGATTAAAGACTTAAATGTCACATTAATATATACTCACAGTAGATATTGAGATATTTATACAATTATAAAGACAGAATCTATTTTTGTTTACCACAAGGTGAAATAAAAAGGTTGAAAGTTCCTGTTTAAAAATAAAGAACTACACTAGTTTAAATGTTTCAAATGCACTGAACAATATTTCTTTTTACTTCTAAAAGTTCTATAACAAAGACATTGTGGTAATCAAAAAATTACTAGTAACTATAAAAGACTAAAACTACTACAGTACAAAACCTATCCCCTATGTGCCATTACCTCCACTAGATAGTACCCCTTAAACAATATACTGGTAACTATACCACAACAGGTACTTCTAAAGACCCTGATGCCCTTTTGTTAAACTTATTAAATTTAACAGTGTTATTCTAAGCCTACCTGCATGTTCTATCAAGGTTTACAGCCCCTCACAGCATTTAAAGATAAGGGTGGTTTAGCAATGCACAGCTGTGAAGGAGGTGGGCGAAAGACTACACATGGAAATCTTTCGATAGGACAATGCTTTTACCAGATACGCTAATAACTTACAGGCTGCATGTGTGCATGTTTTTGCAGAGAACGATAGATAAACCATTCCAACCATCTTATTCTTTCCAGTACTAAACACCCCCTGTTTGAGAAGGTGATGGCTGAATAATGATACTGGGTAATGAGATGCAGACATTCCTATGGTGAAGCACTCTGATTGCTTTATTGCTCTCACATACTCCTATGTGGGCTAATGAATACAGAAAAGCAGAAATTTCTGAACAAATAGTTTGACTTATCCATATTGTTTTTTTTTATCAAGGTTAGCAGTAAATTTTTCCATTCTGATGTCAGGAATCCTGAACATCTGGGCTTGGCCAGTTTCGGCTTGTGGGAGACACTGGGGAGAGTTGGGGGAGGATGTCTGTGCCGTGGGTGGCGTTTTCTCCTTGAGCTTCAAGCCATTTGTCGTGGTCTGTAGCCAGTGGCTATATCACTGTACCACAGTACCACAGTGATATAGTACATAAGAAAATACAAGGATTTGTTGCGCATGGAAAAACTCTCTGTTTCCATTTACATCACAACTAGAATTAACTAACCATTTCATACATATACACTACTCACAAAAACTTAGGGATATTTGGCTTTCAGGTGAAATTTATGGAAAACGTAAAAGATTCACACTACAGTGATATTATATCATGAAAGTAGGGCATTTAAGTAGAAGCATGCAATGGTGATTTCCTCATCTCA
>JAUMHL010000013.1:31714612-31738656 GCA_032362345.1 Sandelia bainsii
TACTGGCGAGATGGCTTTAAGGTTCAGGGGCGCAAAGTGGCAGGCACCTTCAAAGTTTCTCCAGGAACTTTCTAGTTCAATTTATCATTTGTTAAAAAAATATTTTTTCTGACACAGGCCAAGTGGTTGTTTAGAGTTTGATCCAAAGCACATCTCCTTTCTCCAGAGTTTATTATACATATTATATGTCAATTACAGCCTGAAGTTGAAAGATCATGCACAGACAAGTGCTTCTGAACTGAGCCAAAAGAGATATATAAATAGACAAAGGATTAAGCCAAAAGCAAAGCTGGTGTACGGGCAGGTGATAGGGAAGAAGGAGAGTGCAGAAATACTGCAATATGGCCTGTTCAGTATATACCCCAAATTTTGCTCAACCTATCCATGTATAGAGCATTACGATTGGGGAGGAGCAGCAAAATTAGGCAAGCCACATTAAATCAGTCAAATATCTATATTGGTAATCAAGGAAGATTTGGGCAGTGATCCCACAGCTATTATCCCAGGTCACTTTGATTGACCCTGACTTTGTATTCTTTAGGAAAAAAATGACTCAAAGTGAAACCAGAAGGTCTACATGATACAAAGCCAATCTTAATAGGACATGGAGCATAGGAGCAATACACAAAATATGGAAATTGAAGTTCATAGTGCCATAAGGTGTATTTAATGCCCTGGGAACTGCCTGATGACATCATGGGGCTCACCTGGAGCCTTTAAAGAACAAATGTGTAGATTGAATTGCCTACTTCAAATGTACTTAAAGAAATCAAATTAAGTAAGTCTGATGCATTTGTCCTGACTAACAGCAGCTATATCTCACATGAAACCATAACCATGTACATCTATATTTTAAACTACTGAGGGCCTGACATTAGCTCATCACTATAATCCCGATCCGCCAGAAGTCAGAGGAGGGGGTTATGGTGCTCACACTTATACCTGGAGTGGACCTTGGAGTGCACCACAGTGCTGCTAAAATGCAGACATTTAGAACAACAAAAATGAATAATGCACAGTTTATCAGACTTTCAGAAGAGGAACCAAATGAATCATACCCCCCTTGGCTAATTGTTGGCATAGATACCCCCAAAAGACTCAAAATATCAGTGTAATGAAGGTCTCAGTTAGCTGCAGTTTATTTTGAAGACTGATCTTACTAATTGCATAGCTGTTGGGCTTTCAGAGAGGAGACCTGAGGTGTTGTCAGGCACTCCCACTCCAACAAGATTAACTGACCCATACAGTAACATGATATCACTGACATGACGTTCAAATGAGCAATAGGAAAACTGATTGCACAAATGTCACCACCCTTCTGAATTCTTTGTGCAGGCACAATGTTCCGCCCCTCGTGTCTGAGGAATTACTGCTGTTTTTATTCAAGCATCTTAAGTTTTAATGGTATTATAAAAAATGACATAATAATGAATCTAATTGTTAATAACATCATAGTTATCCATAATTGCCCAAACTGGTGTTTTCACATTCTTCCTTTTTCCCACCGACAGTCACCCAGGCTATTTAATTTACTATAATGTAGGACTGGAAAAAGCAACAATACAGTTGATTATTTTTTGCTGGTCAACTAATCCATTTATTGATTACATTTTGCAGGTCTAATCGGCTATTGACCCAGTGTCATCAGCATCTTCAATGTACTACCATTGTTTGTTGTAGATGACAGCTCAATTTCAGGCTTTTTGTGTCTTGTCCACGGACACCTTGACATATGTCCAGCAGGAACTGGGAATTAAACCAGCAGTCTGGGGATTTATAGACATTTACCTTTACCCCAGTGCAGTATGAGATTTTATTTGGTTTCTCGTAGTCCTTTGCCTCAAAGGGAGGCTTACTGACAGACTCATAAAGGGCTTTCACCTGTTCAACTGTATTGACATACATTAATTAAGCCTCAGCAGACCTTTCCAGCAGTATCACTATGTTGTTGTATTTCTAATTAAAATTCTAAATTTCTATAGATTAGCCACCATAAAGACTACCCATTATTGTTGTTGTTTAAACTTACTGGATGTACGTACTGGATGTTTTCCTTCTTTTTCTAATTATCTCAAATCTTCAGCTCCAGGATCTGTAACCCCTTTTCCTGTCTTTGGTCTAGTCTACCAGGGTATGGTGCCTTAACAACGTATTCTGGATCAGTTCAAGTTTTAGGCCAAAGCAGATTAATGGGGGCTTGATACGCTCCTTCTGGTAGTGGGAGAAAGATCATCAACCCTACCCAGTCTGATGTGATGTTTACTAAGCCTCCTTATAGTGCTCAGAAACAGTAATACTATGCAGCTCTGTGATCCTGAGGTTTAGTGGTGTATGATAGTACAACACTGTTGTACATTGGAAATCAGGCTGCAAACTTTATTTCAAACTGTTTTAAGCCTGATCTGTAGTGGCCGTCGGAGATACTACGTGGCTCGGACGACAACAATGGACGTGATGCTCGCCCGCGGTGTAGAACAAAGAAACGGCAAGCCCATCACACCCCACTGTATCCTGCTGGCGAACGTACAGTCACTGGAGAACAAGCTGGATGACCTGATAGCCAGGGTTACTTTCCAGATATGAGGGATTGTAACATTCTGTGCTTTACTGAGACATGGCTGACCCCCACCGTTTCGGACCGAGCTGCGACCCCGTCCTTTCTTCCTTCTCTGTGTTCCGCATGGACAGAACAACGGAGTCCAACAAGGTTAAACGTGGAGGAGTGACCACCAACAAGTGGTGCGATGCCAGGAATGTTTCTACTCTCTCCAACATATCAGCGTAAAGTGTCGTCCATTCTACTTGCCCCGCGAGTTCACCTCGTTAATCGCCACGGCGATCTACATCCCTTCCCAAGCGGACAGAGGTATGGCTTTGTCTGATCTCCACGATGCGCTAAGTGCACTCTAAACAAACACCCGGACGCAGCGCTTATTGTGGCAGGGGACTTTAATAAGGCCAACCTCAGACAAGTTATGCCAAACTTTTACACACTGTACAAGCAGGGCTACAAAGCTGTTTAACATCCAGCGTTTGGGAAGTCTGACCACAACGCCATTTTCCTCATGCCAGAATCAACAAAGCTTTCATCGTGAAGCTCCTGTCAAGAGGGAGGTGCAACGCTAGTCTGCCCAATCAGAAGCCACGCTGCAGAATGCACTCGATGTTGTGTCGACATGTTCTGGGCCTGCGCAGACGACATCAACAAATTTGTGGATGTAGCAGTTAGCTTCATTAGCATGCTTGCAGATGAAGTTGTCCCCAAGGTGAGCGTTACATTGGTCCCGAACCAGAAACTGTGGGTCAACAGATCGATCCACGCTGCAGTGAACACTTGGACCGCTGCTTATAACGCTGGTCTCACCACTGGCGATTTGAGCTCAAAGTGCAAAGTGGCATCCTACGGCGTGCGGTGAGAGACGCGAAATGCTGGTACCGGGAGCGTGTGGAGTCTCACTTCAAGGGCGATTCACGGATCATGTGGCACGGACTGCACACAATAAAGGACCACCAACTCTGCTTTTGCCAACGAACTCAACATGTTCTACACCTGTTTTGAGGTCAGCCAGGTGACTGGTTCATCAGCGACGAACGTGTCATCAGCGGCATGTCCGGATGTCTGCTGTGCTGCTGTGCGGACCAGCTGTCAGGTGTGTTTACCACCATCTTTCTCTGGCGCAGTCTATGATCCCCACATGCTTCAAGAGGTCCACCATTGTCCACATCCCCAAGAACAACAAGCCCTCATGCCTGAATGACTACCGGCCTGTTGCTTTAAAGTCGGTAGTTATGAAGGTGTTTGAGAGGCTGCTGAAGTTCATCATCTCCTCCTCCATCCCCAGCAACACAGACCCTCTCTCGCCTATTGACCCAACAGATCGACGGAGGATGCCATCTCATACGTTCTACACTCCACACTCAGCCACGTGGACAAGAAACTGGGGAACTATGTGAGATTGCTGTTTGTTGACTACAGTTCAGCTTTCAACACAATAGTGACCAGTAGACTGTTCACCAAGCTGAAGGATCTAGGACTGAACAGCCGTCTATGTGCGTGGGTGTTGAACTTTCTCACTGGCAGATCACAGGTGGTGAGTGTTGGCGACTGCATTTCCAGCAGCATCACCATCAACACAGGAGCTCCACAAGAGTGCGTACTCAGCCCTCTGCTGTACTCCCTCTAAACTCATGACTGTGTGGCCACTCATAGCTCCAACACCATCGTTAAGTTTGCGGACGACACGGTGGTGCTGGGGTTCATCTCAAACAACGATGAGGCGGCATACATAGAAGAAGTAGAGAACCTGGCATCATGGTGTCAGGATAACCGCCTCCAGCTGAGCAACAGCAAGACCAAGGAGCTGGTGGTGGGCTTCAGCAGGAGACAGCAGCGTTACTGTAAGCCCCTAAACATCAGCAGGACACCAATGGAGAGGGTGAGCAGTTTTAAGTACCTGGGCGTCCACATCTCAGAGGACCTATTATGTTCTGAACACATCCAGGTTCAGACCAAAAGGGCGAAACAGCGTCTTTACCATAAAAGACAATTGAGGAAGTTTGGGGTCTCCTCGGAGATCCTAAAGACTTTCTGCTCTGGCCCTGTTGAGAGCATCTTAACACAGAACCTTACCTCATGGTTTGGTATAACAGCTGTGTTCAGGATCACAAAGCCCTACAGAGAGTGATCTGTGCGGCGGGACGCTGCTGCAGGTCAGCTCTCCCATCTCTGAAGGAGAGATTTAGGACCAGAGCTACCAGGATTATCAAGGATTCATCCCACCCCAATAACAGTCTGTTTAAGCTTCTGAAATCAGGGAAGAGACTCAGAAGCATCATGGCCAGGACTGAGAGACTCGGAGGAGTTTCTATGCTCAGGCCATAAGGCTTTTGAACCAGGACATGCCACCACACCTCACTCTCTGACCTAACATACACTGTTGTCCCGTTCTCCTCATCACATCTGAACAATTAACACTGGTCATTGTTTAATCATTGCACATGCACTTTAGATTTTAAGCTGTTAATCTGTACATTATTCATTATCACTACCATCATCATTACAAATATTCTTAATCTCTGTTCATACTGTATCAGTACATTATCCATTATCCGACGGGGGTCACGGCTCGGTCCGGCACGGTGGGGGTCAGCCATGTCTCAGTTAAGCACAGAATGTTACAGTCCCTCATATCGCGCTGGAAAGTAACTCTGGCTCTCAGGTCATCTAGCTTGTTCTCCAGTGACTGTACATTAGCCAGCAGGATACTAGGCAGTGGGGTGCGATGGGCTTGTCGTCTCAGTCTGTTGCGTACTCCGCCGCGTGTCCCCCGGCGTTTCTTTGTTCTACGCCGTCGGCGAGCGTGTCGTCCATTGTTGTCGTCCGAGCAGCGTAGTATCTCAGACGGATCAGGCTTAAAAGTGTTTGAAATAAAGTTTGTAGCCTGATTTCCGATGTACAGTAGTGTTGTGCTATCATACACCACTAAACCCGATGATGTTGGGATGTAAAGTAAAATGAAAACTAAATAAAAGACAAAAAAGTGCACAGTCTGCACGGAACGGTCAGGAAGGCGTCTGGACGTAGCCGCGCCATCTTAGAGACTTGTTCAAGTACATGCTAATGATTGATACCTAAAACTGTCAGCCACTGAGGTGGGGTGCAGGTGGTTGCCCTTTTTTCAGGTTTGGGTAACAGCCCCTTAAAGTGTACATGTCCCTGCTTAAGAGTGATCTTTTGTCGTGGTTGGAGCTAGGTTGTTGTGACAGAATGAAATGTGACTCTAAATACCTAGGTGCCAGTGGCAAGTTTGATCTCTCTGTGTGAGGGCAACTTGAATTTCAACAATAATTTTACTATATACAATATTTTAGAACATTTTGTTTAACATGCACTTAGTGTTTACTGTTAGATTCTTGGAAGTGCTTCTGCTGAACCAGATAAGCAATATTTGCTTTGACAGAGCTGACAGTGGAGAGCCTCAGAATGGCCTAGAGATGGGCGTTGGTTGGTCTGGATCTGTGGTTTTATTTATTAAAGTTTATTGTGGAAAACAGTTTTTAACAAAGTTACATGCTTCCAAACAGACACACAACCCACTTAAAGAGTAGAGGGTAACTTCCTTAGAAACTGTCTAATCATCTCAGGCTTTTCTTGTGCCTCTCTAAAGTTTCAGATCAGTGCTGCACTGTACATCTCTCAGCTCAGAGATATTTTGGTGCTCTAGGCAAGATTATGATTTAAAATATAATATAAAAACAGACTACAAAAGTTCAACATGTTCAACATAACAAAAATTAATTGTGATTATGCATTACTAAAATAAAAGAAGTTACACTACGTTATTATACAGTTACACAGTAGCTGTAGTATCCACAGTAGCATTATTAGGGAACTTTGATTTATTTCTTAGCTAGCCTCTAGCTAGTACAAATTTAATGTTAGAAAAGATGACATAACTCTACACTAGGACATCTTTTCTGCCTACTCTTTTCTCCGCTTTCTGCAAGCCGCACCTGAGGGCTTGGACTGTCTTTTCATGATGACAATATCAGTATGACAAATATGTTGTTGTTGTTGACGTCTGTCAATAGGAACCTGAGATGCGCAGTGAAAACTCGTCCTATCCCCCTTTTGAGGGAGAGTAGGTTGAGCTCCTGTATGATGTCACCTAAAAACGTCAATCACCCACTTATCATCAAACTTAGGAACATATTATGTTCCTTACTTCATGAAAGCTTTGACTACATCTTTCAAGTGAAGTCCTGAGTGTACTGCCCAATGCATAGCTAGTGTATCTCTGTGAAGTACAGGCCATCATCACAATGTGCTTCAATTTCTTACAAAAAGGCACAAAATAAGCAGTGTGGCACATTATGCATTTTTCCACAAATGACATGTTGAAACTTCAGGCATTTACTGCAAAATGCCTGCTGATGAATAAGGTCACTATGTCTTAAATTAGTTTCAGTTTTATTATTAATTATTCAAATTAATAATACTTTATTAATGCCAGCTCAGCTACTAGAGAAAGCTGATTGCAACCCAGTTTTAAATGCACGTAAACACTGATGAGTGTATCTGTGAAGATTCTCAGGGAAGTTGGCTAGTGAGTGATTTGTGGTCACTAGCTAACTTCCCTCAACAAGACTCAACAACTGAGTGCAGCAACTTTCTCATTCCTTTCCTCCTTCCTTCCTCCTTCAAAACAAACCTTGTGTGAACTTGTATAAATTATTATACAAATATATTACTCAGCTATCAGAAATGTAGAGTCGCAGTTCAGTTTTATGTGACTTGAAAGTGAGAAAGCTATATTTACTTAAACTGATCCTGCAGTGAGGCTATACTGCACTTTTTCATTGTCACAAATACAGTACAACATCAAGTCACCTAGTCTAGTCTTATTTAAACCTTGACTGGCACTTCACTTGGACGTGACCTTTTTTTCGATGGACTTGATTTTGAACTTGACTCTTCTGCTTTGTCTCACATACAAGTACCACTGGATTTATTATAGATGAATCTGAATCCCTGCCTTTGATTTGGCTGTGTGTCCTGGAGTTGAGCTCTAGTTTGACTTAAACTGTCCTTGGCTCTAGCACACTGCCTCTTACTGTTTTTTCCCCCCCCCAATTCCATTAGGCTACTTCTGCTGCTTGCCATGAGCTCTGCCGCCTGACCAATAGGACAGAGAATGCATTATGCAAAAAGCTGGGTAATGACTTTAAAATACATTATTGCATCATTGCCAGGCACTTGGAAAGTGTCCTGAACTGTAAATAAAAGCATTTGAATCTTGCATTTGCCCACCGAGCAGCAGAGAAATTCCACAGTAACTGAGTAAGTGAAGGCCCTGGAGAAACTACCTAAGCAGATGTTACTATGACTGTGGTATGTTGGCGCACTGATGACACTGGCAACCTTTCTCATTTATTTCATCTGTTTTCGTACAAAGATGATCAAGACAGATGAAGTAACCGGAGCTTCCTGCCTGTCATTTTTCCAGGCGTCTACAGTAGAACAGTAAAAGCACACGGTGGAATTGTTAGGACTTCATGAACAGTAGAAAGTAACTTTTCAAATATGACATGGTATGTGAAATTAAACAGATAAAAAAGAAAATTACCAAGAATTGTCCTGTTACAACCTTGGCTCATTTGAAAGGAGTAAGATAAGATACCAACCAAGATGTACAGGTTGTAAACAGCATCAAGCTGTCATTTATTAGTTAATGCTAAAAAAAGGGGTTTCAAAGGGAACAAGACAATTGCACAATTATATAAGGAGGAACTCAGGAAGGGGATGCTGTTAAAGAATAAATAAATATAACAAAACAAGGCTATCTAGCATCCAAAACCATGGTTTTCACAAGTTTCACAAGAACAATTTCACCACAGTTACAAAAGTCAGAGGACCAGCTAGCACCCAAACCAAGAAACAGTCTGGTGCAGAGGCGTGCTGTTCTAAGTGCAGTACAGCCGCTCAGAATGCAGGTAAGCAGGGTTTTTAACCAGGTGCCAATGAGGAGTCCCGGACCTCCCGGACTCTCCTCGGAGGATCAAAACCTCAAACTGAGGACAGAGAAACACTGGAAACCACACTGAAAGAGTACAATAAGGCCTGGGGCCGTAACATGTCCTAAGTGGCAGTCTTCAATATGATGCCATAAAACATGGAAAACACTGACAATAGTTTAACTCAGCAGAACTTAAACACATATGTGCTGTGCTTGGCTTACTATTTGTTAGCACCACTCTGAGCTTGTATCAGTTGTTATGTCTGTGAAGTATTCCATCCAAATATACTGCAAATTCTTACCAAATTCAAAAAATGGAAAGAAAAGGCAAATTTTTTTAAACATTTCCATGTGTTACCATAATGTGGATTATAGGAAATTTTTCTCTGAGTTAAACAGGTCTATTTAGTCTGCCTCTATTTTTCATTTTTTTGTGAGGTTAAGGTTAAGGCTTCATGTATGTCAAGTCTATTTAATCATATTTGGCTTTATCAATACAGAAACATTTTCACCTTGATCAGGTCTTTCTTTTGAATTGCCAGTATTTCCACTTATGGACGGAAACTCACCTTCTGTCCCCATCTTGTCTCTGTTCATGCACCACTCCAGATATTTGCAGACATACTGAATTGCTTGCTCTTTTCACATAACAATCCTACCTGTCTTGTTCTGGGGGTTCTCAAGTAACAGCTTTTTGCACTCCACAGCTGAGTTGTGTAGGTATTTGAACCTCTACGATTGCTGTTCTGTTGGCCTATGATGATGCAAAGGAGACTGTGTGAATAAGTCAAGCTGAAAAGCAAAAAAATTTAAGGCCAATCCTACTGTTGAACTAGAATTTTGGAGAGTAGAAAGGGACATGCATATACCTGTAATTCAAAGCTGTAGTACATTTTATTACCAGAAGTTAAAAAATGTGACAAATGGTGAATAAATCACCACGTTTATCTTTCTTTGGACTTGATTAAATGCCAGACACAAGGAACCCAGAGCTAAAAAGCAATTTAATAATATAAAATAAGGTGGTTGAATTGAGGATGGCTGGGATCTAGCAACTGGTGAGGTTTCTATCTGCAGAAGTATAAGGCTAAGGACAAGGACTTACAAGAAAGGTGTAATATTTACATTAACTTGTTTGTTTTGTGGATGACATCTTGTTTTGGGCTTCTAGATTCTGATTAGGTGATTGTCAAAGGCTGATGACAGCTTGAAAAGATTAACTCATCTAAATAACTTTTTTAATCGTGTATTTTTGTTATTTGGAACTTCCCCAAAATCTTCAGACATGAGCCAAAACTACTATTAAACATTTCCAGTGGGAATGTCGTTATGTATGAGGGACAGATCACATCCTGTGATTGTGTCATCTCACAGCATTCACCTCACTCTCTAGCATTCTCAGTGTGCACAGTGCTGCTACAGTAAAATACTGTCTAACAAAAAAAACATGGTTTGAATTCAGTTTAACAGTCTGAAAAAGGATTGTACACAGCATCTGTTGCTGTTTACAGTGTGACAGCAAACAAATAGCTTTTCTTGTTACTTCCTGCCCTGCTGAATGATTCTCTGTCACATAGTGTCTCTGTACTGTGGTGTGTGTGTATACATGTGTATGTGCAAGATGCCACATGTGTGGATTTGGCTCAGGAAACACTGAACTGGCCAAGGGACTTCTCCGTCACTCTCTCCCTAGTCAGAGGATCCTCTGTTCCACCATTGTGGTGGAGACATCCTGTTGGATCTCCAAGCCTGGAGCCCAGCTTTCAGTCAGACTATAGCCTAGCTTCAACATGTTGGACAGACTCAGAAATAACTGTTGGTAGGATAGTTTTCCCAGTCTGTTCCTTAATGGTACCTGACATTACCTGACCACATTCCTGCAGAACTGCTCTTAAATCACATATGGGATGGTTGTAGTGTTTTTGTGTCTGTGTGTGTAGGCTGAAGTACCTATGTGTGATTTTTGTATTTGACTGCATGTGTGGAGTGTGCAACTATGTGTATACATTTTTCCAACGGTTTCGCATATTAGTTTTTGAGTGCTGACATGTTTTTCTGTGTGTAAATGTACAAATGTTGACACGAGTCAGACTTACTTTCCATTCATCTTTAGAGATGAAGCTTTGTCTCTCAACATTGTGCAGTTGCTGTGTTGAGCGTGATAAGGAAATGTTTAGCCAATTTAACAAGACTGTTGTTGAAATGATTTGGAATCTTCACCAGATCACTCAAAGACATGGTGAAAACTGGATTGTCTGTAGAGTGACTGGGTCCTGTGTGAAAGAACTACTCTGTGAAAAAAATTTTTTTTTCACACATTTAGCATGAAAAAAATGGGTATTTGCCATCTTTTTTTTTTACAAGCATATACCTGTAAAACACAGTAAATCTTTTTTTAAATGTTCTGTAAGATTAAAGTAAAAATGTGTAATTTTACATTATAAGAATCTACAGATTTTTTTTACATTGCTTGTGCTGTTTTTAAATAGTTCCTATAAAAACCTATAAAAACTATTTTTGGCAAACATTAAATTAGGGTAAAATATAAAGTGAAAAGAAAAAAAGAAAGCAGTCTCACTGAATTTCTTTGTGACACACTCACATGTTACCACAACATACAGAGTAGTATGTATGTTATCTAAGCTATTATGGCCTAAGAAGTATATTTAACTCATTAATGACTGACCACTACACCTGCATAAAACAGGTATACTGTTTTATGCTATTAATAGATAAAATAATAATTTCACAAAATAAACAGTAGTGTACTGTAATTTAAAAAAAGATACATTTAAACGATGCAAGTCCAACTTTATTTTTTAAGTGTTCTCTTACTTTTTTACATTTTCGGTTGGTGCACAACTGTAATCCTTATAAAATAACATTTGGTATTAAACCGTTATTTAATGGTAACTGCTTGGCAAGTTTGCTGCCAGACTTTTTACAGTTTTTTTATGATTTTATTTTTTACATTGTGTGTGCTTGTGTAATTTTGATGCAAGGTCAGTGTGTATACCATGTATGTGTGATTGTAGATGTGCACAAGCAATGATGTATAAATTATTTTTTTACATGTCTGTGTTTGCTGAGGGAGGTGTTGCCCAGCATTGACCCCCTTCCTCTCTTTTTTTACAATCTGTCCTTTTAGATCCATGAACGGCTGCAGCACTATGAGGACAGCAAACCCATCCCCATCCTGGACAGCGCCTCAGCTTTGGCCCATGAAGTAAGTTGGTGGCATTGACTGGTGGGCAACAAATGAAAAGGAAAAGCCACTTTGCATGTCTTACTAAGGTGTCACCATGCACATTCAAAATGGCCTCAGTGCTCCATGGCAGAAATTCTCCAAGTTTGTGGAACTGTCCTGGAACACATTTACTGAACTGAACATATTTACTCTGACAGATGACATTTGGACCTTTGACACATGAAGATAGTTTGTGGGAATGTGGTAATTATTCAGTCTCAAAATCTGAAACAAATTGTGGAACAAACCACTTCTGTGGCACATTAATGTAACCAGTTCTCCACTGGATATGAAGGTGCTGTAAGCGGTTAATGAATCCCAGCAGAACCTTCTTGGTGGCTTAAAATTCAAATAATCAAACATCATGACTCCTTGATTTATAATCAGTTGCAGGGTGCTGTGTAATAAAAATCCAAAACATTTCAGCCTGGAAATGTAAGTTATCAAGCAAGCAAGAGATGTGAGGAGTTGCAGCTCACTATTGGCCTCTGTGTAAGATCACTCAGTCATTAACTTTGTCTTTTGTCGGCTTTTGAATGAAACAAAAGGATTTAATAATAATAGAGATTTAGACCAAGTAACATTGAATCCATGGATTTTGTTTTTCCACTGAGTATTATATCTATTTTTGTCCTTTTTGTCCTTTCCTAGTGAGTGCGTCACTAGAAAAGCTGTGAATGGATGCAATTTTGGAAAATAAATCGAGGTTTATGGGTTATGACAACATGTTTGCATCTATAAACCCTGATCTTGTTGATTTATTTAGAAATGTGACTGACCCAATAATAATGTAGACCTACTTTATGTTAATGTGTGCAGCGGATGTAGACTATTGCAAGTGTACCGTGGTTGAGCACTACAAACATGGCGGAGGCTAAGTGTATAAACTCACCCGTGGACTACAAATCAAACGCTTGGCAGTACTATGGGTTATACAAGAAAGACGAGAAGCTTGACAAGTAAGATTCAATCTACAAAATGTACCATGCTTGTGTAAAGTACTTAGGCAGTACACTTTATAAGTCATCTGAAGCAGCATCTGCAAATACCCCTCATTTAGTGGGAGATGGATGGACACGCTATGATGGCTGCTGATGACAGCAGCAGAGAAACTACAGATGATCAAGTTGCATTATATTAACACAAGTGAGGGGGGAGAGGCAACACATGAAATTTTCAAAGAGGATGCATTGTAGAAGCACCATCTATAGTATGCAGGCCTTCATTTGTTACCCTTTTAATAAAAGGTCACACTAATTTTGGCAATAGGGCTGATGATTTATTTCCGTTAGCCCTGCTGCTCTCTCTGAGCTGTGAAAGATATTTAGTCTGATTTATTTCATTACCATTTAGTATCCTGACATTTGTTACATTATTGTTCGTGTGCAATATTTATTGAAAGCCACGTCTGGACATAAGCATGCAATGTCCTACTTACGTCCACACATCCACACACAAACAAATGTGCACCTGTGGGAACCCAAAAAGCAGCCTAGCATGGTGAAGAGAGAGGAGGAAAAGCACATTAACTGAAGTGTGGTTTAGGTTGAAATCACTAGGCTTTGTTTATTGTAATCAATGTGCCTCCAACTCTTCCATCTCTTCTAAAGAGACCACAGCCATACATCATTCTAATTAGTACTGAGTTAAGGAAAAGAGGCTGAAATTTTGAAAACTCAGTTGGGGTATATACATAAGTGGACAAACCCCAGGGTGTAAGAAAGAAATATGTTGCTATATGTTTGTTGTAACCTGCTGTTAGTACTGGCAAAGGACGACTAACGAGGTAACACCACAAGAGAATTCCACTAGATTCAAGCAGCCAATAGAATGTGAAGGAGTCGGGTTCAGGTTCAGGTTGCTTCTGTTTCTCTTTCCTCCCCAGGCTGAACAGACTGTATGCTGTTCAAGAGACTCTCAACTATCAGCTTCCATCTTTCTTTAGCCTTTTACAATTTGTTTTCTCATTCTTTTTGTTAAATTACAGACTTTCAAATTTATGCTTCCTGCTATGCCCCACAAAGCGTCTCCCTGGGATTATCATGTATCGGGATAAAGCCCTGAGATGGTGTATCAAAGTGTCTCACTGCACACCACAGTTCTCCCTTGCTTGGCTAGTGAAAAAAATGAAAAAAATCCCAAGCTGGACTATTGCATTATATTTTTAAAACAGATTGTTTTTCATCCATGTCACCGCTCCAAATGAATGCTATTGAAGTGGTAGCTGATGACCAAAGTACAACGGGAGAGATCTACATTTAGATGAAATTCTTTTTGGGCTTGGGTTTCAGCTAATGGAGGTTTAATTATTGCTTAACATAAAATGACACTTCAACCCCTACTTCAAGCACACACAGCATGTGACTGACAGTGATTGAGCAAACTTAGTACTGACACACACACTGACATACAGTCTCTCTTTAATGCTCATTTAGACTGAAACAGAATCATTGTGGAATGTAAAAGCCTCACACATGAACCAGCACTGCACAGGTTCCAGGCTGTGGATCCAATCAGTAACTCAACATCATTCCTGTCGAAAGATAAACATGTCACATCATTAGTTAGGTGAATGCCAGCACCTTTTTCCAGCTCAGTGTCCATTGCTTGAACTAAGAATGTCTGTCCTGGTGGTTCACTCAGTCCTCCTTCCTTCAAAGTACCCTTTTCTTCTTCTGGCCAGTTTCCAACATCTTTATATTCACCCAAACACCTGTTGTAACTTGGGAATACCACTGGGTACCATCAGAGAGCATTGATGTGAAGCACCTGGCAAATTTTAGAATTGACGTCAGGCCAAGGGTCATCAGAATCTAACAGTTACTGGATAGAGAATAAATTAAAGTGTTTACATTTTTTTACATGTAAAAATGCTAAAACAAAAGTAGCTGTGCTCCAGTTTTGAATTTCAGGGTCAATAATGATAAAAATAGTCTTTATTTAACCTTTGACCAGTATATTTTACCTGAGTAAAATAGATTGTAATAAACACAAGATGTGATCTCCACCTTTTTCTTTATTAAGTTGTTGATATAACAAAACATTCATCCATCCATGACCCAAATATTCTCTGCAGTCACTGTAAGAAAAGGCTTCAGATTGCAGGATGATTGTAGATACATTAAATTTTTTTTGACTAGTTTACTGTACTTAATGTATTTCAAGAATGACCACACTGAATATAGTTAAAGTGACTTTTAGAAGAATTTCCTACTGTAAAAAACTATATCAAATGACTAAGAAAAATATATGTATTCATTATTTCCTTGTGAATTTAGGTTAGTGAAAGAGTGTGAAAGCCAGTATTTAGACCATGAGACTTTAAAACCTTTACTGAAATAAATAAAATATAATAGGAAAACATCTTTATGCAGTGAAATCATCATCATTCGTTACAAATTAAATGTTTTATCCATCATATAAAAGGAACAATGAGTAGCTGAGATCAGACTTTTGAATAAAAATGTATTAATCGTTTTAATAAATGGACAGCTTAATACATTGGCAGCTATATATCAAAGTATTGAGACCTTAGTCATTCAGGGTCAGGGCAGAGCTGGCATGCAGGGATCAAACTTATGCAAACACTGTAGTGACTATCATTGCATATAACAAATGAAATACAGTCTCAAAGGAGACTATCATCATTTTTTGCCTTCTCCTTCACTTTATGTGTGATCTGAGAATGGAAAATGTGATTCTACTAGGAAATCCTAAAGGTAGAGACCAGAGTGTATTGTCAAGCATGTCCCATCAGTCTTCCACACTGAGTTATAGGACAACATAAGGGACTGTAAATTTACAGTTCTGTCCTTCTGTGCCTCTCTTGCTGGTGATGAGATGATGGATGATGCTGTATCAGTGCAAGAGATGGTCCCTCACTAAAGACCTGACTGAGTTACCTTCATCTTTACCTTCCCTTTCCTGTATTTTGGTCTTTATTTCTTCCCTGACACCCTTTACACATGTGATTTTTCGTTTCTGTAATTTTGATAAAGTGAAGTAATGCAGGGTTGAATCAGGTTCATTGACCATTTTGACTGTTCAGCTCCCTTTGGGCTGGTGAGAAGGGGTCAAAATTCAAAAAGGTCAATCTGGAGACAACAAAGTAATGACCCCCACCACCACCACACAGACACACATACACATCGTGTGTGTTTGGGGGAGCAGTATCCTCCCTAAATCCAGTCTAACCCTGTTGCCTTATTCTGGCACCACAGGGATCATTATTCAAACAAACTGTTGGTTTTTCCAGCCTCTGTCATACACCTGAGTGTCACTTTTAAAGGAGTACACTACATTCTGAGGAGATTTCCCTGTCCACTATATCTATTGTGTGATGATAGCAGACACAACAATGATGCATGATCCATGATCCACGGCATTCTGCCAAGACATGTAACATACACAATATGTGTGTGTTAACCCTGTAAGTTAGAGAAGTTATATACCTTATAATTGTGTGTTTTTAAACAGTGACATAATTCACTGCATTTAATATAATTAGAGCAGATGACTGGCAGTTTTATTTCATAGTTATTAATAGAGAGTTCTACAATCAGCATTACATACAGCATGATGTTCTTTATCCATAGATTGTAGCTTTGGAAAAAAAAGCATGCTAGGGTCTGTATACATACAGAGTAGAAGTGGTAATAGCAGCATTTCAATATGGAGAAACATTTACTAAGCAGTAATGTACTAAACGTTTTGTAGAGCTAGACCGATGAATTGCCTAGGGTAGTGTATAAGCTGATATTAGCTTATATATCAACTTGTAAAAAGCACAGAAATAGCTACAGTATTCAATAGTAGTACAGTTTTTTAACTTCAAAATGTTCCACTGAAAACATTTTTTTATTTTAGGGATTGACTGTACATTCAGCCAATATCATATAACATCGTTATTAGATATTTTAATCTCTCACATCGAGAATAGTACTAAGATGAGTAGTTTCAGGCAGTTTTCAGGCATAAAGCAACTTCTGTGTTATTTACCAGAAATAACAGATCTTATTTCATTATTCTGTTCATAGTTTTTATTTTATGGCATACAGTATCCACTGCCCGTCACCTTCACCTTGAAAGCAGGGAGAAATATACTCCTTAAAGCAGTTACTTTGGAGAATTATTTTCAGTTTTAGTTTTATGAAAAAAAAACTATACTTTAAAATTCCAGCAAGTTCTCATTTTATTAGAGCGCAAATTCTAATTTAATTCAATTCGGTTTATTTACATAGCGCCAAATCACAAGCCATCTCAAGGCACTTTACAGTGTATGTTTAAGACCTTACAGAATATAACTATGTCTAGAGTTAGGCAGAAAACCCAACAATCCCATTTGAGCAGCACTGGGCAACAGTGGAGAGGAAAAACTCCCTTTAACGGAAGAAACCTCCAACAGAACCAGGCTTAGGGTGGGCAGCCATCCGCCTTGACCAGTTGTGGGGTGAGAAGAAAGACAAGAGAGAAAAGAACAGCAAGCAACAAAAAACAAAAAAGCAACAAGCAGCAAATTAAACACTTGGTAGACTAAATCTTTAGCAGCATACCTAAGACTTGGGTCAGAGTCGCCTGAAGCTATTATAATTTTCATGACCGATTAATCGGCAAGTTATTAGTTGTTTGTACTACAGGTCAAGGTCGAGTACTAAGTAGTTTAATCCAAGCAGAAGGGGATTCATTTTCTAAAAAGATCTTAAGGGCATTTTGTACTGTGTACTCAGAAATATCCTCAAAGCTTTACTGGAGCTGTATTGCTCCACCTATGATAGAAAATACACATCATATGACCATCTGTGTACACATGCTCGTACAGTCCTCCCTTCAACCTAAATGCACATGCAGATGGCCTAGTCTGTGATTTCTGAAGTGTAGTAGACATTACAAGTAGGCCTTTTGTGTGGAATAGCTCACCGCTTCTCTCCACACTTCACATCCACCAGGACCATCCATAAATCAGACTGCAGACAGAGGAGCGTGGCCTGGGCTTTAGAAGCAGAGTCACTTGTCTCAGAGCTACCAGACATTCATCAAAAATGAAGTCCAGCTCAATCCCACTGCTCAGAGACTGGAAACATTGTTTCCAAGAGAAATGGAAATTTCTTGTCTGCTTTCTTTGAATAATTATTTTATGGGATACTACATATAATTAAAACAAAGGTGGCAACAAGTAGAATTTTTAGACTCCATGACAAGGTGAGACTGTATCGCCAACTAAGATGCCATTCCTAACTAAGTGTAAGCACAGCCAGTACCGCTAAATATACAACTATGCTTTTTACACATACTTTGAGCAGTTACTTTGCCGTTACATACTACCTTACAGCATACAGTACTTTCGATTAGATCTATTGTTCATCATCACAAAATTTGTTGGGGATTTATTAAGTTTTCGAGATTACTCTATATATGTTTTCCATATTATTCTGTAACATGTTAACCTTACAAAGTAAAGTGCCTTGAAATGATTTTTGTTGTGATTTATTGCTGTATAAATAAACTGAATTGAAAACTGAAAGTGATACAATAGTTTTTTTTTTAACTCAGTAGTTTAAATAAGGCAAAGGAAGTTTGGGTAGGTGTGGCTTTTGTAGTAATTTCTTGTGAATGTGATATAAGTGAATAAGATATTTGGAAAAACTTAAGGAAGTGGTGTTAGTACAGTGCTTGGAGCAGCAGGTTTAAGTTTTAGGAAAAGTTTAAGAGCAGTGCTTTCCCCATTCACTATTAGCACCACTTTTGTGCCCTTTATTGTATTATATTTATAGTTGTGCATCAGTGTTTTAACAGTGGAGTTTATCGATGAGGCCTATGCACATACTCACCTTTTTTTAAAATGAACTCCACGTTAGAGCTGCAGGGGCTGCAGAGTAACCACATTAAGACCACAGAAAAAGTCTAGTGCTGAGGAGATTTTTCAGACTGAGTCTGTATTTGGGAAAAGGTAGGATCAACACCAGATGAGTATGGAGCAGGTTGATGATCTCAGCAGGGAGTCAGAGTCAGGAAGAGGAAATAGCATCCACTGCTGGAGTCCGCTTCCTGGGGAAATGAGTCCGACATCTCATAATAAAGTACAAGCACAACAACAAAGATCTGAATTCCAAATCCAGCAATCCCCAAACATAAACAGGTCCAAAAGTCCGATACACGACTATCTGAAACACAGATCCAATCCACAATTATCCAAAATGCAGTCCAGGCAGAATATCAGGAAGACAGATTTGACAGGGTCAGGTTTACAGAATCCGAGCTGTCACAGTTTCACACTATACAGGCGTCCGATTGCACAGAATCACAGGGTCAGAGCCAGGTCAGACCCGATATATTCATTTGGGAATATTTTGAGCACAGGCAGAGATCAGGTCAGATGGCCAGAAAGTTACAGAGTTAGAACCAGGACATCCACAGACTTACAGGCAGAAGCAGAGAGCAGAGATCAGGTCCAAAGAAGAAACCAAAGTCAGGGTTCCTGGCGATTCTGAGGTGAGGTGAGTCAGAGCAGACAATTTGACATAGGTAAAGAACTGAAGAAGCTCCTTAAGTAAGGCAGAGCACAGGTGAAAGTGATTACACTGATTACAGGAGAAAGATAAAACACATCAGTAAGGGTAGATTGAACCGGAAGTTGGGTCAAGATGTCAAAATAAAAGTGTGAAACCGGAGGTCACTGCAATATCTAGCAAAGATATTGCCTGATCTTGTATGATACAGGTGAAATCTGACACAGAGTGTACTGTATATTACTCTGTTGGTATTTATGGCAAAACTGCTTTTTAAACTATTGCATCAAGCATAAGTTCAAATTAGTGAGTGTTGTCAGGATATTCCTGAAAAAAGAGGAAGCTTTTCTGAATTAGCTTTCCTGATAAATTGTAAATGCATTTGTGTGCACAATCTGTGTCTTCTCTTATTTAGGTGTCTGAGGAGCTAGAAGGGGAATCAGCCAATGGTGAAATCAAAGAGCTTCTTAAACTACTGGCAAAACCCCACATGAAGGTGAGTTTGACTGTTGTTTTTAATTAGTCTTTATTCATTTTATAGTCAGCAAATGTACAACCACATATGCCACATATGTGAAAGACAACATAAATGTCTTCATCAAAGTATCATGCAGCTATGTCACTACACAAACAGTATGAATCACTGATGTGTGTACAGTGGCAGCTTTCAAGCAATGTGATTATCCTATGGTAAACAAATACCTACAGAAGTAACATCCAGGTTCACGTTCATCTCCTCCTCTTGATAGATAGATGGCTATACACTTCTCAGATTCAGACAAATGCTGTCAACTGATTGCATTTCAGGCAATTATTGACTGCAAAGCATTTTTATAATTATCGAAGGCAGTCTTGAGATTTGTAATTACAGTATGTTAGGCTGTCCCTGTTTTTATGATCCCCGAATAATGGGTGTATGTATGAAATTGGCTGTAATTCCTAAATGCTTAATATTACGTTTTTGTCAGTGCTTGAATTAAAGCAGAAAGTCTTGAATTTGCTCACATCTTCAGTGTTTTGTTTTCATATTCAATTTGGTGGTGTATAGTGGAAAAAAAGCTTATCTTTGCTCCATTACTTATGAACCTGACATTATAAACACTGTACATCATCTCAACTGTACAACTGTTTTTCTGGGTAACAGTGTTTTTTTTTTGGGTAAGATTCCCATATTAGCACTCCCTCTAATCAGCTGTGTGACTCTATCCAAAGGAATCAAGGGCTGTTGTTTTTTTTTTACTTTTGTGATGTAGAGTTGTACACTATGTACACTATGACATTACTGTTAGCTGTGGTTAAAAACTAAACAAATTGCAACTTTGTTTAAAAGAGGGCAGTAAAACACTGCTTTTTAGCCTACTATTGATTGCATTTAAATGAACAATATGTAGCACTGACACTGAGCATATACAAGGGTACTGCAGTCCAAATTCAAAATATTGAACTGTATTGTTTCCTTAAGAGCGAAACATTAAACTTAGACAAGATAGTGTTCCTTTAATTACTTAAAAGAGCAATCAATAGTCACTGTAATAATTTAAAATTAGCTAAACTTAGCTGAAGCTCAATATGTCCCTGTTTAGAAGAAATTTGCCAGCTTGGCATCCATTTTAAAATATGTCGGTGCTCTAACCAGTTTCATGTCTTGGAACCCTTGAAAACCCAAATTTTACTAGACGGATGTGCAGTGGGCAGGAACACACAGACCAATTTCTGTAGACCCAGTGTTGTCTCCTCAGGCAGAAACTCATCATTTACTTGCTTTCATTCTTTGTCTGTTTGCTCTCTCTTTTCACTGCTGTCACTCTGTTCTCCCACTGCCTCCACACACCACTCAGCCAACCTCAGCTCCAGTGCAGAATGGGGTCAGCCAAACAACTCTACAAAAAAAACAATGGAAAATATTAATCTACTGCTTCCTCTCCTGCTGGGTGGTGTATGTCGGCGGACAGCACTGTTAGAAGCAAATGAGGACAGAGACATGCTATTCAAAGCACTGTTATGCAACACTTTAAATGGTCAAAAACTAGCACCAAGGGTACCATTAAATATATATCCAAGGAGCCGACAGCACTGTTTGGCATCATACTGTGTTCTGAAATATATAATCATCTGCAATCAACAACTACATTATTTCCTCGAATTAAAATAAAAATTATTTTAAAAAGGCTTATGACTTCCATGAGCTTCAGCATATTAGTTTTTGCGGGAAAGCGTCACACCTTGTTTTTCAAGTTGAGCATTTCACATCTCAATGTGTTCACACAGGTTTTCCCAACTTCATAACCACTTCTTGTACATGCTGGTTTATGGTTGTGTACAGAATCACTCCCTGTTTGCTATGTAGTGAACTACAATTACTTTCTGCAATTTTGAGTGTCCTGTGTTGAGTGAATGTTGAGTGTGTAAATACGTCCACTATATAGAGTTCTCAAAAAATCCTGAATGGAAGAAAAACTACTGAGTGTACATTAGGCTGTAGTGAATTAGAGAATAGAGAGTGATTTTGGACACAGCCTATGTCTATCACCAAGGTTCTTGGCCTTCAAATGCTGGGCTAAATTCTCCTGCTGGCTTCAGTGGGAAAAAGAGCTAAACGTAGATTAGTTCCAGTTTGGAGGGAGAGCTTTTAATGTTCCACCTCAAGCTTGCTGTTTTCTTGTCTCTTACCTCTTGCAGAATGTTCTCTTCAACAATGATATATTAAAACTTGGCTCTCTTTCTGTCTCCATCTGTCTTTCTGGGCACTTGATACTGTACCAGCCAGTCCCAGTGTAAATCACAGGACCGGGGGTGTAAAACACAAACAGATGGCTGCTCCCTTTGAATGGCAGCTCTGTGTGATAGTAACTGTATCACTCTTAATTATGGC
Organism: Sandelia bainsii; assembly: GCA_032362345.1. Classification (NCBI taxonomy): domain Eukaryota; kingdom Metazoa; phylum Chordata; class Actinopteri; order Anabantiformes; family Anabantidae; genus Sandelia; species Sandelia bainsii. The sequence goes on from JAUMHL010000013.1 coordinate 31,736,753, forward strand.
TGAAATGATCCATTCCAAGGGTGGAGCTATAAATCAACCTCTTTAAAACTCCCTTCTTTGTTTCTCCCTTTTCCCTTCATTTCTCTGTCTCAGACATTCTATTTTATCATTTGCACGTGAAAAAACAACTTTCACCCTTATTAACCCTCCTCAGCAAGACTAATACTGATAATGATTAAAGTGCCAATTATGATGGCCAGCTGTTTCTACAGGCATATATTGAAAAAGAAGTTGTGTGTACGCTTGAAGATTAGGTTTGACTTTGAGCAGTGCATGCTAAGGTCTAAGGCTGAGACTATGTCAACATAAGACTGAGTAAAAACATTTAGGCATTTACCTCGCCACATATTAAAATGCAGAGTAACAGGAAAATGAGTGATTCTTCTCCTACTGAGCATGCATGGAGAACTGACAACCAAAATAGCTACAGAAAACAAGCTAAGAAGAAAGAGTGTACAATTTCTGTGTCTGCTCTGGGCACTGTTTATAGTGAGCAGACCAAGCCCCTAGGATCAGCGCTGGGATTTGAAGCTATTTTGGTATTTTTGTCAAACCATAGTACTGCAACTTCTGTGTTGATCATGTGACTCATAGTGGCCCAAAAACATTATCCTAGGGAGAATCATTACAAAAGGAGCAGCTATAAAACAGTGAATGCATTTTTCATAGCATTACAAACCTCACAAATTGACTTATTATGAGTCTTGAAAAGCCACAGGATTCTTTTATTTTAGCTAATTGAGTGACTGGAGGATCATCTACGTAATTTTTCATGCTGGAATCCAGAAGAATGAGGATCTCTTGGAGGATCTCTAGTGTCCTACAGGGCAATGCTGATGTGAATATGTGCCATGTTTTGATCTGGCCTCCAGTTCTCATAATATATCCACGGAGCAGACTATAATAATTTTAATAAAAGTTTTGGTCACAACAAGCAGAGAATAGTATCAAGGAACATTATGACTTCTTTGTTTGTTCCGCACAAAGTAGTTTGATTTGCTTGTTCCCAGCTTTTCTGCTTTTAAGGGTGAAACTGATACTGCCACCCACTGTTTGGGATTCAAAATAACAAGTATGTGTCTGGCAAACTCTGTTTTCTCTATACACATTACAACACATTCTCAGATTAACACACTCAGAAGGCTTTTTTAAAAGACCTCAGTTTTAGGGTGGAGAAACTACCTTTTAGTCTGGACAGAGGGCCAAAATAGCAAGAGAAAGATGTGCTTCCGGATTCAACCGCCTTAATGTAGAGATGGTGTTAGAGAGTGTGCATTAGTGGAGGCAGTGCTGTAGACCAACCATTCACAGTCTAGGGAAAACAGTTTACCCTACACTGATCCTGCACTGCCAGCTGAAAAACGAGCAGGCCAGTGCCATTGCCAGGGGCTTTAATGAGAGGCCAATGCCAGGAATGTATGTGAAGGTTTAATTAGTCAAGCATAGTGATCTGTTTTTCTAGGATCACTATTATGCCTAATGAACACAAACACTCGAACCAAAAAGGACAGGATGCCTGGAAAACAAGCATGGTTTCACTTTCTTTCATCTTTCTTCCTGTCTCTCACTTTCTTTCTCCTTTACTCTTCAGGTCTCACCTACAGGCCCTAAACAGGGATATAACTCTAGATTTTATTAGGCAGCTAATTTACCAACACAGTCATATCAGCTCAGGAAAAAAGTTTCCTTACATAGTGTATGTTGTGTAAAACAGAAGTTTTTACAAGGAATTTGTATCCGACGTGGATTGTTTGCTGCTCCTGCTCGGTGGGTTTGAATTACAAATTAATTTCTAAACTCTAAGATCACTCATTTACTGATTGTTAGACAGATTGTTTAAGAGTTAAATCAGACACTTGTATAACTCAAGCACTTGTTTTAAAACTCCTGCTAACTGTGTATTA
>JAUMHL010000013.1:31738756-31748920 GCA_032362345.1 Sandelia bainsii
AAGTCATTCCACCAGCCAGGGACAACAAAGGAAAATAGACTTGACTGGGATCGGAGACCCCACGAGGAGGGAATTTTCAGTCTCCTCTTATTAGCGGATCTGAGAGGCAGGAGTGTAGCTTACCATTAGCGTGTTGATATAGGAGGGATTTCAGTCACAGCAGTCCTTTCTACAGTGCAAACTGTCTAAATTAAAGAAATACACAGTGACAAATTACTTATTTAGACATTTATGGGGCACTTCGTGTTGGTTTCAGTTTTAGTTGGATTTTGGGAGGACTTAGTATAAAAACGAGGCAGCATCAACCTGTAATGATCTCTCCTTTCATCCAGTAGCTCATTTTTTGCTGAATCAAAGTTGTAGAGTGGCAAGTGGCTGAAGCCTTTGTCTTGTGTATGTGCTTTTAAATAGCACATTAGAAACCTGGTTACATGTATACCTGGCAGTGTAATCAGAGTTCTCTGGGAGAAATCTACCTGAGTGAATCAGCTTTCTCAAATGCCCTACCCCGATTGCATTAACCAGGTTTCTCGTTTACATGACAGTTAAGAAATCAGCTTACTAGAGAAAGCTGATTGTAACTCGATTACTTGTTTATATACTATGTATGGAAATGCACTGATTGTTGCCTCTTACTAAGTCACACACCTTGCTTCCACTGATCTTCACCTCCCTGATTACATAATGACAATAATCATTATTAGCATTGTTCTACTGTGTCTTTTTGCATTATATACTTCTTCAATTATATAAAAAAAAATTCTATTCAGGTGTTTTTGATTTTTACTCTGCTGCAGTCTTACCAGATTTCCCCCGTATCAATAAGTTGCCAAATCAAAATCAAATCAATGTCATAATGTACATTTTTTCAGTTTAATAGGATTTAATAAACTGCAGCCTGTACTTTGCCAACACTCTTGAATCTTCAGCAGTCTTAGTCTTGCTGCCTTCATTCTCTTCTGTAACAAAATTTGTCCTCTTGGTGTGACAAACAGCAAGGAGTAGAGTAGAATAGAATCAAGCCGAGTTGAAGCTTGTAGTGGAAAACAGTACTAGATTGCTCCCACTATCAGCTGTAAGAGAATATTTAAACAGAATAATGACAGGATTCTAAGACATACAATACAACATAAGTGTGTGTTTATATACAGTGCAGATGAAGGCCACATTGTTAGAACTGTTCTCAGAAAAGAACAAATGCTCACAAGACCTATCTTATCATGAAAGAAAAACTACAAGAGACAGGATTGATGGCATTATTTCAGGAAGTTTGGACAGGAGCACATTCAAGTTCATTTTAAAGTTGAAAAATCATGTTCAAAGATTAAAGATTTATTAAAGATTTGACAGTAGAGAGATGACAGGAAATGAGAAAATTGAGGAGCGTGACATGTGGAATTACATACAGAGAGGATTTCAAACCTGGCTGGGATTTTGCAGCTAGGCCCACCACAACTAAAATCCAAGTTGTAATAAACCAGAATCATCCTTTACATTAGTCAGGACAAAGGGAATCAATAGAACCAAGCCCTCACAAGTATGTATATAAACTGTAAGTGTGTATTTGTGTGTATGCTGGTCACCTTGTTTCTCAGTTGATCTTCGCCACATAGACCCAATTATGTCTCCTCCTCCTCCTCTGCTCCCAGTTAGTAACATCTTGAATGCTGCACTGCAGCATGCTCCCATGTCATAAAAGACATTACTTCTCATCTCATCATATCCTTCTCTCTGTCCCTGTCTCTCTCTAGTTTTGTCTGGCACACAGGGTGGAAGATGTTTTTCTCACTTTTCCCTCCTTTTCTCCACCATGGAAAAAGCACCACACGTCCAGCTGCATTTTGGTCCGGACATGGAGTCGTTAAATAGTTTGAAAAATGAATGTCTCAATGGCATCATTGTTGTCTGCATCCTGTCTCTTTTTTATGTCTGCTCATGAATGTGTGAAATATTTGAGGTGGCTGAGAGTGTGAAACTGTTCACCACCTTGTCAAGGTACTGAAAACAGTGGCGAAAAACAGTTCCCCCCTCCCCACCTTTCCACCTGAAGTCCCTGGTGAGCAGTGGTCCAAGGCAGGTGGTGGTAACCTTTAATCAGCAAAATATATGGAGAGCGAATGTGGGCATAATGACAGTTAACCTATGTAGCTACAAGTACTGGCCTTCAATGCTTTTTTGAATGCATTTTGTCTGTCCTGCTCAAATAAACAAATGATAGATTGAACTCTTAATAACATGTATAACTATACTCTGTTTCTAATTAAACTAAAGTAAAGCTATGGCCTTTATGGTTACCACTAATAACCCGTGGACATTTTCCTTTCCTCCCATTAATCCTTCCATTTTCTCCTTCTTCTAGAACCTTCTGTCAGTCCATGACACAGTTGCCCAGAAGAATTATGACCCCGAACTACCTCCATTGCCTGAGGACATAGAAGATGATGAAGATTCAGTGAAAATCATAAGATTGGTTAAAAACAAGGAACCTCTTGTAAGTAACTTTGCCAGCTATCTTGAGAAATTATGTATTTGACTTTTGGCTTTTCAGCATCTCCCAGAAGGTTTACCAGGTTGTAAGAAAAATAATTTCTCTCAATGCCACAAAAACCTATTTTGAGTGAAGGAATGCCATTTGTTGTTACCAAGTTGCCTTGCATGCTGTTTCCCTACTGTCTTCTACTGTGAGCTTTCAATAAAGTGATAAAAATAATTTAACTCACAAATATAATACTAATAATAATAATAAAAGAAATCTCCTACACAACTATAGTATATAATCAAGCTATTTATCCTTTATGTTGAACTTAATTTTGTTAAAATCTTGTCATCTAGGTGCTGTTAATTAAGCTCCAATTTCCGAATACCTCTTGTTACAAAGTAGTGTCCACACCACAAGTCAATCCAATATCATATTTGCCTTTAATTTTGAGGTACAACCTTGAAGTTGTAAGCACACCAGAACTGACCACAATTACCATGGTCTGAGTATTTTCAACTAGTCTAGGTTTGGTGTCTGGAAACAACTTCCTTTTCTATCATGGGCAGTGCTCTCTCATTTTAACATGCCTTGCATGTTCAAGTTCTTCAGATGTCCCAGACGTCAAAAACCACCCTAGCAGCATTAACTTGGCTGGTATTCTCATTTTTACTCCACCCCTTGACATCCTGACCATATGCTTTTACTTTTTTGGCTTTCTTGGATGTTTATCCCTGTTGTGCCTTTGTTGTGATTCCTTGATTCTCTTGACTGACCTCGCTGACCAGCAACACATAAACCATCAACTACTTAACTTCTTGATGGCTTTTCAAAGACCTTCATCTGTCATCATAGCACTTTGTCGTGTGCTGAGGCCCTGCATATCTTTCACCGGGCATGTCCCCGGCTGCCTCTATTTTGATGTGTGGTTTTCATTGTAACCACCATCTTGGCTCCAGTTAGGGATGCACCTCACACCACACCCCAGGAAAAAGAGAACACGCCTAAGCCATTTTTGGGTTCCTGCCTGTTGGCTCAGAGATTTATTTACAGTGTAATATACACATTTACAATGTGTGGATTATTGCACAATAACGAAGGTGTTCATTATGTAAATATATGTTGTACTACAATAGTGTCACAATTAAAGTATAATGGTTAAGGTTAAAAACTGGATATTTCATGTGTTAAAATGAGTATCTACTCAGATAAGATGCTTACTTACTTACTTAATTTAAGATGTATTATTCTAATATTTTGTCTAAATCCAATACTTTTTAAAGTTCTGCATTTTCCTCTTATCGTCCTATACATCTTCATTGGGAAACTGAACCTAATGACAGATAGATTGTACATTAAGAAAATAACTAGCATTCCACTATTCCACTAATAAATAAAAACCCTCTAAATATGCACATATTATTATTATTTGGATGTGCTATTAATGTGTAATTTAGTAATTACAATGAAATTCCCAAGCCTGCGATCATAACGCAGGGCTGTACAGCCTTTCTTTTGATTTTCACACACACCCCGCTCACCCCCTTCATGCCTCTGCACCGGCAATAGCCAGGGCCAGAGGCATTATGTTTTCGGGTTGTCTGTATAATATTGTGAATGCTTGTAGGGAATTCCTTCAAATTTGGCACAAATGTCAACTTGGACTCAGTGATGAACTTATTACATTTTGGTGGCCATAGGTCAGAAGTCAAGGTCACAATCACCTCATGTCCTTATCCAGTTCTTGTAGCCCATTCCTGTGAATGTGATATGTGAACGCTTTGAAGGGATTTTTTAGAAATTTGATATAACTGTCCTAGTCAGTGTTAGTCAGTGATGATCTGATACGTTTTTGTTAGCCAAAGGTCATGGTTGTCCTCACTTTCATCCAATTCTTGTTGTGAATGTGATGTCTCAACAGTTTTGTCACTTGGTGTCAAAGATGAACTGATTAGATTTTGGTGGTCAAAGGTCAAGATCACTGTGAGGTCATGTATGTCCCATTCTCGCCAATGGTATATCTCAGAAACACCTGGAAGGAATTTCCTTACATCTGGGACAAACATCTGCTTGGACTCATACATAAACTTATTAGAAGTTATGTAAAGTTAATAAATGTTAAGTTACAAGAAGACAGTGTAGGGAGGGGGCTGTAGTCAACATGTAGATGCTTTCCTTGTGACTCATGTATAAATTTGGGTGTGCTTATTTAAGGGCATAGTATTCAGTAGCTCTGATTAACTGTTATAATTTCTCATGTGACTTTATGCCACATGTCAATGAAAAGATAACTATAAAAACATTTTTTTGTCAGGACAACTTTACTCTTCTTCTTCTTCTTCTTCTTTATATACCCTTTTCTGCACCCTCTGAAACTGACTGATTTATTAGCACGTTGTAGGACAATGAAAAACTTGGGTTTGGAGAGTGGCATAAATGATACAAACATCAGCTCAGTCATTCCCTTTTATTAAAAGAATGTGTTCGTTTGGATAAGATGTTTAGCTGGGGGTCTAAATGTGAGTGTTAAGGAGGTTGTGACAGGGTTGAGTATGTGGCACACTTAAAAATCTGAAAATCCTGTGCAGCCCATCTAAACAAAATCCAAGCCAAGGGCTTCTGTGTGAAGATCAGTTTCAAAGAAGTATCACAATTTCATTGCCTCTCAATGGATGCTGCAGTGGAGAGCTGTAAACAGCGGGGCCACATCCAGTTTTCCCTCCGTGGTCCTGGCTCCATCTGTGCCCAGTCTCACTGGTGGGCACCAGATGGTGTGTGGCTTCCCAGTCTTTGCTATTGGGTTTGCCACTCTGTGAGACACCTCCACTGCGTTTTCACACTCCCAGTGACACATGTTGTTTCTATTGCTTTCTTGTGGCTCACATACTCTCGTAGCTTGCTTTCAAAAGACTCCCGCGGCTTGGATGAAGTCTGTGTTTAGTTTACTTGTTTTCGACTTGTAAATACTCAGTTGAGCACTCTCTCTGTCTCCTTCTTTTTTCTCTTGTACCTTCATCTTGAGTGTCTGACGAATCTGCAGTTAAATCACCAGCTTTCCATTTGATAAGTGGCGGGAAGACATGTCAGTAGTTGCTCAACAAACATCCCATCACCTATGATTCCCCCTCATATGTTCTGGAGCTGTATAGAAGCCTGCTTCACAATCATGCGCAAAAGGCCAGTGTGTGACCCACCTGCCACTGGGACATGAACTTCAACACAAGTAAATATAGGTCAGAGTAATGAGAAATATCACTGACAATGCTGTATTATCAGTTTGATCACTTTTTGGTATATGTTACTGTACATACTTGTAAGTAATTTCAAACTAAATTTCATTTTATGAACTTAATATAGACAACGTCTTGTGGCCCACTTGCAGCACTGTTGTTGAGTTTTCTATGAATGGTAGTAACTACAGTGAGCTATCGGCAGTTTATCATTCCATGCTTTTCTCATCTGTGGCAGGCAGACCTTCTCTTCTCTGACATACAGTAATTAGGACAGTTGGCTTGTGGATGCTCTGATTCCATTTGTGTGGAAGCCCTCACAATTGCATTCATCTGAAAGGTTGCAGTTACTATCCTTCTCAACTGAGTCTAAATAAGATCTAAATTATTATATATCTAACTATGCTGATGTGGATATATACAAATGCAGCTTTACAGGATAAAATAAAGATTGAGTTCTTGGGAAGAAGTTCTTAATTGAGAAACTTCAAAAAGAGAAAAATCAAAGGACACTAGACTAGATAGATGAATGTGCTTTAGAAAAAGTGACTTTTCTATTTTCTGTTTACATCAGAAAGTGGAAAGCAAGGGGAAAGTAATGACACTAGTTGGGAATTAATGGAACAGCTTATGAGATTAGCACAGGGAACACATATGTTAGTGTTTTACAGATAGACCAATGTGCTTTAAAAGCAATATATCTTTTACTTGATGGATTAGGCCACCGTGCCTTGGGACTGCGGTAAAAGAAGATGAAGCACCACATTCAAACACATGCAGACAAGTGCTGACTTGGCTGGTTGACTGTGAGTAGTACTGTCATCCATACTAAACGAGGGTTGTTATTTGATACTGAGAAAATATTGCGTAAACTATTGACAAGATCACTGTAGACCAATAAAATTTCTAAATAATAAGGGTCAGAAATTAGTTGATGCTTGTACAACATTATGTCCAGCAGCTGTTAATCCACCATTGCAGCAGAGACACACATGAATTCCAAAGCCACATCTGAAGCATTCCCAGATCATAATGTCATGGCCCTCCTAAATAAAACATTTTTCTCCCATAATGTGTCATAAACGTGTACACATATCTCAGCACTGCGTGTTCTGAAAGTTGGAGGCTGAATGTGGGCATTCTTGCTTGTCGGACCCGAAACTCCTCTGTGGCCCTGCTCTTCAGCCTACTTTGGAAATGAAGAGTGGTATGTGAAAGTGCAGTTTTCTGATAATGATAGGGGAAACAACAATCTGAGCAGAGATAGACCTCCCTCGTTGACACAACTGCCTTTTTATATGTGCTCATACAGCTCATGCATGACTCTCATACAAGAAACACACATAACACAAACAACTAACTATCTGGCATTGTCCAACTTAAGAGATGTGATTCCACTCAGTTTACATGATGATTCATGCAGACAGTATGGAAACAAATCAATACACAAAGGTGTGAGATACAGTAACTACAGATTTATAGAATATAACAGATTCACAGATCCTGTCTGAAGTACTGAGGTGGGTTGTTAAGTGTGCTTTCATAGCAACTGGGTAATGAGTTGCTCTAACATTAAGGTTAAAGAGGCAGATTAGGAAAAGGAAAGGGGGGGTGAAAGAAGATAAATGGCACTCTGCTGCACCTGGCAGCTTCTCCTGGAACCCCTCCTGCTTGTCACAATTAACTTAATAAAGGCCTTATTTTTTTTTCTCTATATACTTGTTAATTACAGCTGGTAGGTCAGGACCAGGGTTAAGGAAATAAAAAAAGAAACCAGAGCCTAGAAATGAGAGAGGAAGTGAGGGTGGGGAAATGGCTTTTATTAGTTGCAATCAGGCATTTACACCTTTAATAAAACAAGAGGATGGCCTGATGTGGCAGGTCTGTTAGAAAAAAGCCCCCAAAAAAGTTTCATGTGTTTCTCTGCACTTCATCTTCTTTTTTGTTTTCTTTTGTTTTGCACTTCTTTGCAACAATAATGTAGATTTTCATCTGGGCTCTGGCTAATTCTTTACAGTGCTCTATTAATCTTTATAGGTGACCATAACACCAAATGGATTTTTCCGAACATGAGCAAATACACTAATATTACTCTTTCTGAACAGCACTGGAATCTGTAGCATTTGAGGAGGTATGGAACTCATAAATATTCTGGGCTTGGTGTGTATGTGGAATAGTCATGTGAGTTAAGTGTGTGGGGCTCTATGCCATGTCAGTGAGGTAAGATGAAATGACACACTTTAACACCAGATATGAATGGTGGTAATTGTACTTAAATGACCAAAAGACCTATTCCCACTTTGTATTTGGTTTTTCCATGGTCGACATCTGGTGTGAAGAACACCAGCATGTGTTTCCACTACACTTGTATTTATAACTCCAAACATAGCAGTCAACACAGTGGTCGATCAGAAGTTTATTGTTGCCGCTGCACTTTTGCTGTTAAGTGACATCATGTCAAAACACGTCGATCTTTCAGCCCAGGCCATTTGTGTTTGCTTTCCCTTGTCGCTGTCAGTTTGTAGGGTGAAATAATGTTTGTCAAATGCCACAGTGTTCTATTTGGTTTAGAGGGCAATGTTTTGAGTGGTCGTTACGGCCTGAGAGCTTGTGGTTGAAATGGATCACTATGCTTGTTTTCCCTGGCAGGGGATAGTGGAGTGGCTTTAGCTGTGAATAAAAAAGATAAAGAGATCTTAGGATCCTTCTGTTCCACTGTGCCACTTGGTAGACAGGCCACACATAGCTTGCCCTAGACCCTGAGACGTGTGATAAGCCAGACTGAGAAAACTAGCCAGCCCTTTCGTCATCCAAACAGCCTGAGTACAAGTACATCCATCTTGTACAGCAGCCAGAGGGCACGCTAATTGCCCCATAAAAATTCAGTTTGCCAGAAACTCATTCTGGCTAGATTCCTGTCTTACTCCTCTTATCTGATGAGGTTTCATGGCACTACTGTGCTAAGTGTTCCCTGGACAGTTCCTACATTCCATTCAGTCTAATTAACACACACGCATACACACATACATGAGGGATTCCAAATTTCAGTCCCCATTCTCTGTTTTTCTGTAGTGTATGAGGTGTGAGCCATTTGTTATCACATACTTAATGTGGCTGCCATGTCAGCATGTGTACTCCAGTGCATGCGCTGAGATGGGTAACAGCTTGATACTGGCAAATTTCACTCCATTTCTCATCACACAACAGAGACTAAGCCATTATGTTCAAGCCAACCCAACAATAACAATCAGAGACATTTATGTGTTAGAAATTGAGGAATGAAACCAACGGCTGCATATGGAGCTGATCATGTTAGGAGTAGATGGTTCAGGTCAACTTACTGATGACTAATTGAACAGTCCAGGATGATTCACCTCTAATCTCTTATTGCTTATGTTTTTGTGTTTTTTTCCCCCTGTGATGTTTAATTTCTGGAGAGATCTTCTCTTTTAAGCCTATTTATACTCTCATCTAGAGGGTAAATAGTAGCAGTGGTTGACCAGAGGAAGAGAGAATCAGTCCCAAACAACACTGTAGTATGTCTTTTTCTGTGCAAGTAGTGGAATTGAGCCACTTGGTTAAGTGGAGCCTTGTTTCTAACTGCTAGCATAGCCCATTCATCAGGCTTAGTGACTGTCCAGCATCAATCATCCAGTCTTTTGAGGTTTCTTGTGGGTCTGTTTTGCCTGACTTCAGGTAGAAGCCCACAGATACGCTCTCATACAATCATACATACTTGTGTGCAGACATACTTGCATCGACACAAAAACACACCTACACATGCTGTCACTCATGCGTGCATGTGTTTTGACAGACATAGACATTCCCACTCTGACTTCCTGCACTGTTTCCATGCACAAGGAAAATTCTGAAATGACTTCCATGTGCTAGTAAGCGTTGAAGGCTCAGTGTAAACCTAGTCATCAGTTTGTACTAATGCCTAGCTCCTTCACCAGAAAGGCCACCTTGATGCTTGAGGGTCTTTATCTAACTCATATGTTCATTACATATGCCACCCCTACGTACATCATGCAACTAGTTTATGTAGTTGTATGTAGTAAAATTTGTGCCCTGTTATTTTTATGAAATAGTATGAAGATATGAGTGCAAGTCTAAACTCTGGACAAAGGTGCATGGCATGCTGTTTGGTTGACAGTGTTAATTTTGGCAGGAAATTTTAATTTAGTGTAAATCATCATCTCCTGAAAATGGTAATTTATTTCAGTACATTTTAGTCATTTATTTTCACTTAGTTATGGTCATGTTTTAGTCAGTGTTTTAGTCATAGGCTACCTTTTATAATGCTGTTATGAACTTTGTGAGGCTTTAATAATTTACAGTGGGTAAAGAACTTCTTCTAATTGAATATCCAGGTACGGGCTGTGTAAATACACTACTCACAAAAAGTTAGGGATATTCGGCTTTCGGGTGAAATTTCAGGATGAACCTAAAATGCAC
>JAUMHL010000013.1:31767022-31784824 GCA_032362345.1 Sandelia bainsii
AAAGATACAGAAGATGGTAAATGAACAAACAACAACAGATCTCACGCAGTAGCAGATTTCTCTCGTCTCGTCGTCAAACCGGAAAAAAAAAATATATATATATATATATTGTATAATAATATATATATATAATAAATGTTGATTGTATTAAGCTATCACATAATTTGAGTTGGAGTAAATGTATAAATTATGGGAATTGAGCAAACATATGTTAAATTATGTTGAAATGGAAAGACTGTGATAAATTTGAAAGAACATATAAATTCAAGACAATTATGTCAACTTCAATTCTGTATAAAATGAAGGATACCATAAATCAACCCTCTTTATACACTTGACATTTTTCCCTAATAGTTCCATATTTAACTAATTGTTTATTAAATTAAAGAGATCTGACTGACTTTAAAACTTGAATAATGTGTAGGGATGAATGTAAGTTCTAACCTGAAATTATCCAAAGGTTTCTTGAAAATGTGAGGGACTGAGCAGGCAGACAAGAGGAAAAAAAGAGAGGGTTTTTATATACCCAAAAAATGAAAAAAGCAATTTACAAAATATTCAGTGATATTCTGGGCCCAAAAAAGGTCAACAAAACAAAACTCAAGCAAAGTTATCTTTCCTCTGAATAATAATAATATTAATAATAATAACAATAATAATATACCACCTAACTGACCTCCTCAATGGACACAAAGGGAACCAAGCCGAGAGAATCGCTAATGCTTCTCGCATTTGGTGCCCACACACGGTACTTAGTGTTGCACTGTTGATCCACAGCATGTGGCATCGAGCAGAGGGAGTAATACTCACATAATTCCCAGCTGCCATTCCTTGTTTATTCCTGTTGTCTCCATTACTCCTGAGGACAGACGGCCCCCTGCAGAACAACAACGATGTCATTGTGAGTGTAGTCTTATGTAATTAGGCTGTAGCTTCTAAGCAGCACTGGGGCATCACAACAAGTGGTTTTTCTATGACTTAACTTCTTCTTTCTCTCTCTGAAATTAACTGAAAGTTGATCGGCAGTCATTTTCTGCAACTAGCTGAAGTTTGATTAGCAGTCATTAAAAAAAAAAAATTCTATACTTACATGTGGAGTCTGGAAGACCTGATGCTTGTATTGTCCTCAGACTTCTCCTTTTTTTATGTCAGTTGACAAATGCATGACTTGAGTCTTTTTGAATCTGGTATTTTTATAATAATTATACTGTGGAGTTTCAACATGTAGCCTGGTGGAACAGGTAATCAAACCCCTCACCCTGCGAATCATAGACGACTGCACTACCCACTGAGCTACTTGCCGCCCCATGAATATTATATATTATTTTTAATAATTTTATATTATATTTTTATATCTGCACTGTACTTGTGTTGTACTTTTGAGTTTTAGCAATTCACAGGTTATTAGTGTCAGAATGACTTTTCCACGTGGCTGTAAGATATTGCATTGGAAAAGGGGTTTGCAGGACTGCTGGCGACCTCCAAGCAGTTGTGTGTGTATGTATATGTATGTGTAGTCACAGATTGTATTTATACTAGGTTAGGTTTCTGTCATCTTTTTTATTGCATTTTTTCATGTTTGTTTTACTAAAATGATTCAGAATCTGTGTGTGTGTGCATGCTCAAGAGAGAGGTAATGGAGGGAAACAAATGTAAAGTGAATGGTTGAAGTGAATTTGAGTTGCACTAGATTACTGAGGCCCTCCTTCAGCTGAGGGATGCTAAAGTGTAGATTTTCAGCTTTATTTGAAGAGCGTTCATAAAAATATGGCATTTACCATTTAGGAATTACAGCCATTTTAATCGATGTACCTCCGTTTTCAGGGGCTCAATAATATGTGGAGAAAGTGACATAATTGTAAATATAACAATAACTTTTGATACTACTGCCTGAAGTCTGGAGACCATGGACATCACCAAATTCTGAGTTTCCTCTCTAGAGATGCTGTAACTTGCTGCTGTAACTGAAAAGTAACTGAAAAGCATGCTCTATTGGGTTGAGATCAGGCGACTGACTTGGCTATTTAAGAAAATTTCATTTCTTTGCCTTTAGAAAGTCTTGAGTTGCTTTCGCAGTATGAAGAATCTGGTTCCAGAACATTTGAGGCTTTTTTTAGATGTTTTCTGGTAAAGAGTAATCTGGCTTTGATTTGCACCTTGTTGTAAACCCTGTGTATTTAAATTCATGAAGGCATCTCTTGATTGTAGATTTTGACAATAACACACCTACCTTCTCCAGAGTATTCTTGACTTCTGTGGATGTCGTAAAGGGGTTTTTCTTCACCAAGGAAAGGATTCTGGAATCACCCACTTTCCTTTTTTTCCATGGTCTTCCAGGTGTTTCGATGTTTTCTTTCTTTTTAAGAATGTACAAAATAGTTGATTTGGCCACACCTAATGTTTTTGCTATCTCTTTTATATATTTATGGTTAGTAGTTAGAAGGCTGAGAACAATCATGACCATTAACAGAAAAATGCCCTGAGTTGTGAAGATTTACCTCATTTTAGTTTAACCTAAAAATTTACATGTTGTAAACATGAAACCAGTCTTTAAATTAGAGATACATTTCTCCTTTAGATATTTAGATATTCTGCTGGATAGGTAGTATAAGGAGTCCAGACCAGTCAGAGAAGAGATAATGATCGTAAAGTGACACACACGCCAACCATACTTATGTGTCAACCAGACATTAAATGATATACACATTCACAGAAGTGGGACTTACATACCTCCCCACTATTTAAAATTGTAATTTGAATTGATTGCATGTTGTTGATGTCAAGGGAAACTGAGGGAGTTATGAGGTATTCACCTTCAGCAAAGGTAGCTGTCATAAAACTGAGCTGCACAATACAAAATGTGGTATTAGGCATTGAGCTATGTGGAGGTGTTTTCCATGAAACTGAAACAACTATAAATCGAAAGGCACTGCTACCTCTGGGATTAATAAAGTGTTTTGAATCTTGAATCTTGAATATGTGTAGCTACAACTGCATTGGAATTTACACCAAATTTTTTTGGGGGGGTTGTAAATTAATGTTTCTTCATGTCTCCTTGTCATTTTATGGGGACCACCAGCTGGGTTCAGGAGAAGCTTCCGTCTCAGCAAGAGGGACAAGAAGACCAACAAGTCCATGTACGAGTGTAAGAAAAGTGAAATGTATGACACGGCTGATGTGCCCACGTATGAGGAGGTCACTACATACCGCCTGCAGAATGGAGCTAAACACAGGCTGGTGGTTCTAATAGGTGAGTGCAGAGCAGGAATCTAAAAAAACGTCACTGCTTACCTCATACTTTGTTTTCCAGTTTGAGGTGGGGGCGGGCACACTTACTGTGAAATCTGGCACAGAAGAGACTATAGATTCTAAAAAAAAAAGTAACCAAAATGACTCTGTGACTCAGAGTTCTGCAGCTCCAGAAGCTTCAGGTGGCCTGGCCTTGGCCTCCTCCAGCCCCTTAAGAATTAAGCCTCCCAGTGGTGTCCTGCAGTCATCTTGGGTCTTTTAATTTAGACTTTTAGCACTCAGTGGAATTGTCAGGGCAGACTGCATAATAATCAGTCACATTTAGTAGTTCCATTTACAGCACCTTGCTCTAAATGTTTTTTCAATTTCTAAAGCTGATGGAATTGTTAACACTTGCCTGGAGAAGCGGGTTTATAACATGCCAAAGTCTTGAAATGAATTTAGTGGTTCCTCATTCTGTATTTGTGGTTAGAAGACAAGCATTGCCAGGAAATGGTGGAACAATATGCTACGCCAGGTGCAACAAGACTTAAATCTTTCTCAGGACCAACTGTGCCATCAGTGACTTTTAGAATTTTCCTTTTTAGGTTTGCTACTCATAACAAAGAATGGCAACAATGTCCCAGGTAGAGATGAACAAAACATTCCCAAATTTTTCATTGTGATTCCTGCCAATCTTTTTCCATTCATCAAGGAGGAAGAGATGCACCAAGGCATGAGAGCTCAAAAATGAGTTCCAGTCTTCTTTCAGATATTCCAACAGCAGTATTTAAACATTTACGAGTTTAATCTACAAACAAAGACCACTAGCAACAAGGTTTCACATTTTTTCTTGTGTAAGTTCTTTACCGAGTGGTGCTTTTAGCCTGATTAGCCATGTCTTGGTTCACTAAAATACAGCACACAAAGCATGGACTTCATCAGGCATGCTGCTAATTAGCAGGCTCATTTTCATGACAGCATGTCACAGCTTCACACTGAGGATGCTGAACCTCTGCCACCTGTCATGCTAATGTAAATATTTTCAATTAACTTCCACAATTTGGAGGACAACCTTTGGACAGTTTCACATGTAACAAAGTAGAGGGCCAAGGAAAGATCTGCTTTATGTTTCCCTGCCTCCTTGTCACCTACTTCCCCTCCCCAGAGTCTTTTGATTTGTCTTATAAAAATCTTTTCTTACCAGATTTTTTTCTCTCCAGCATCTCTTGCTTTTTTCTGTTGCTTAGGGGTGAGACACTTTATTCGTCAGTGTAAGACCATGTGTTTTTATCACTTTCCAATGATTATGTTCTATAGTCTTGAAAATTTACCAAAAAAAACTTAGCTTCAGAAATAGTGGTGTGGCCATTTTCAATTCCAGCAAGCTGTTTAATCAATTTCTTCTCTGAAAAAATACCAAAAGAACTAAATCTTTAAATACAAGTGTTGGTCCTACTACAGCCCATATACAGCCTATTACATGTGAAGAAATGTAGAAATGTGTTATACAAATAGTTTTTTGGTAATGCCTAATCCTGTTCCTTAATCAGTGTGGTCGCATAGTACCAACTAATGAATGACCCTCTTTAAACCTCTTGCCAAGATTCTTATCTGTATTTTCATATATTTAAAATAAGATAGCAAATAAAAAACATAATTTCACATAGTGCACACAGGGTTGAAATAAACTACTAATGATTTTGAAAAACACCTCATTGTTTAACATGACAAAATGGTTGATTTTCATGTAACTTGACAAATTGAAGTTTTTTTGTTTGTGTTTTTACCCTAACATACTTCATAATGCATAGATGAAGGTTTACATGATAACTAAATATATAAAACAGGAACTCACTGTGTGTTCCTGTTTAAAATGTACTAGTAGTGCATTGCAAATGATTTGCGGTTACCACATAGCATCATTCTTTGAATATGTTAGCAGCAAAGCCAGCTTTGTGTAGCACTTTAATAAGGCTCAGCTTTTCAGCACTAACTGTGAATTTGAGATATTAAAGGCAGCTTCTGTAATGAGTGTGGTAATGAAGTCTGACACTTATTGGCACAGCAACGCCACAGCTAAAAGTACCATAAGAGGGGCCAGGATGAAAGACAGACGGAGGAAGAAGAAACACATGAATACTGCAGCTTTGTTCAGAAAGGTTTGGATATGTATGCTTTTTTTATTGTGGTGTTCAGATTATACACATGTTGCTGTTGTATTGGGGCATTGTTAAAAACAAACAATGCACAAAGAGGTGGCTGTCGGAACGACCACAGAGCACTGTTTCTGCTTGTAAAAGGACTGGTGGTGGGCCTGTTGGGCCCCCTTGGCAGGCGGTAGTACAGCTGGAATAAGCTTTAATTGCTGTCTGAGGTACTCTGAAGAGGGCCTTCTGCCATGCATCATTTGTATCACAAGTGGCAAGCAAGGAAGCAATGTACAAGGTGGAAATGGTTTTATGAGCATGCAGATTTGGAGATGTTACTCATTGCAAGGCTAGCACAAATTGCTTGTTCTCTGATAGCCCCTGATTTGTGGAAGTTTGTGGACTCCTGGGACCACATGGAGTAAACCATTTGCATAATTGTGATAAGGCCTATAGTACCATGCTCTGCCACCTCCACACCTATACAAAACACACAACATTGGTCCACAGCACTGTGTTCATACATCCTTGCTGCATTCCTCCCGTGCTCCCAAACCAAATTCAAAATAACTCTGTTTCATCATCTTAATAAATCACTCAAGAGCTGACTTTTTCTCTCACTGAAAAACACCCTCTTTCCAGCTAAGATTGATTACTGTCTTTGTTTGGCCATGTGTTTGTTTATGTGAGACAGTAACCTCAAAATGCCATTGGCCTGTAAAGGGTCGTGTATTTTTCTCTTATTCTTTCCCTCCTTTTGAATTGACATGTGTGAGCGTATTGAGGAAACAGGTTTTATCACTTACAGCAGTCGGATTGCTCAATAGGATTCAAAACCATATGTTACAGGGTGTAGAAAGAGAGAAGCATAGGGTGTGAATTTGTCTGTGTGAAGGCTGTCTGTGTTCAGAGATTAATCTCAAAAGAACCTTGTTGTCCACACATGTTTATGACTTTATGGATATTTGTGGCTTACACCACGTCAAATGTATGGTAATAGTGAAGATGACACAAACGGAAACAGGAGCACTTCTCTTAAAACTACTGAGCTTGTCTTAGTTTCTCCCCCTCATTCCACCAAATCCACATCACTGAGTGAACTCATTGTTCGTTTGTTTTAGAGGAGCAGCCTGCTAAACACATTTGCCTGGAGAAATGAATTTCCAGTAGGGTTTGATGCGATTGTAGTGCCTGCCCAGAACGACAGGCATGCAAAGAATGTCAAGCCCAGATCAAGCGCTGTCTCTAACTGTCCGCACACTGCAGAGCTGTGGTAAAACACTGAGCCATGCATTTGTAATTCCAAAACAGATTTCTTGTCCAGTTTGTTGAAGACATTGATGCCAGTCAGTTTAAATTAGGATGATGTAGCACCCTGGTAAAAACCACCAAAACACTGGAGAACGGCTCTCAGAGACAGTGGGTACAAAATGAGACAAAGGGAAAACAGTAGAAAAAGAGAGAACAGGTTCTTTAACTTTCACCAAACCAAAACTAGTTGGCCTCAATTAAATTATGGAGGGACGTCCACGTCTTGGAGCCACAGATGCATCAATTGTTAATATTCCAATAGTTTGTCCTACCTCATCCTTTCCCACTCACTACCTCAATTTTCCCACAGGGAATGTGATGGACAATCCGTCTGACTTGCAACAGTATCTTTCTAACCTTCACAGTGAACTTGTATAGAGGTTCTGCCAAATTACAGTGAGACAAGTACCAGTGAAAAAACTATAATTGTAGAATTCCTTTAGTTTTCTCATATTAACTGGTTGATCTTTGCTCAAAAGGTTTTTACTGTGGCACTGCTATAGAAAGACACTAAGTACTGTCATTATAACTGAAAATAGACAAATGCTTTTGTTCATTAGAAATGACATAAAATATACATAATACATTACAATAAATAAATACACAGTACATTACAGCTATATAGAAGAATATATATACTGTATATATCTATAATGTCTCTGAACAAAGTTTTCTAAAGTCTTAAAAATATTCCTGATGATGTCACCTGAGTTATTGTACTGTGCATTGACCGTGGCATTGGTGTTATTGCACTATAAAATGTGATCATTTGGAGGGAATTCATTCAATTTCTGTCAGCTTAGACACCATTGATGAACTGATCAGATTTTGGTGGCCAAAGTTCAAAGGTCAAGGTCACTGATGTCGCGTTCATCCATATTTCCTGGCCCATTGTTCTGAACACGATATGTGAAGAATGCTTTGAAGAAACTTCTTCAAATTTGGTACAAGTGTCCAATTGTAAAGTAAGTGATGAAATAATTAGATTTTGGTGGCCAAAGTTCAAAAGTCAAGGTCATAGTGACCTCACCTTCATCCAATCCTTGTGAACTGATATTTTAGGAATGCATTGAGGGAATTTCTTCAAATTTGCCATGACTGTCCAATTGGACTCAATCATGAACTATTTAGATTTTGGTGGTCAAAGATTAAGTTCACTGTGACCTCATGTATGTCCTATTCTTGTCAATGCTATATCTCAGATTCTAATAAATTCATGCATGAGTCTAAGCAGACTTCTGTCAGATGGAATGAAATTCTGAGTCTGGACAGACACGCATGTAAACTACAATGTCACTGGTTAAAGGAGGCATACAACTGCAATGCAGTTATTCTAGTTTGTAATATTAAGAAAACAGTTGTGGAGGAAACATGCTGTGTTCCTTTAATACAGCCACACTGTTTTTTCACAATAATGAAAACAATGTGAACCATGCGGAAGGTTGGTGTTGAATTTAGTCCCTGCCCCTGTACACTTTCAACCTGATTTACTAAGATCCCTGACTAAGACCCTGGGATTCATAGATGACTTATGTTGCTGGTTTTACTGTTAAAGTTGCAAATGATCTGCACATTTAAAGAATGTGTGTTTATGATTTCTGTACACATACTCAGTGTTTGTGGGGGAAAAGTTACATGTGTAGTCAATCACTCCTATACTGTAACTCTGAATAGTAACAATCCATCTGTGCGTTAGCAAATTGCACCTGCCTTTCAAACATTTTAATTACAGACACAATACCAGCCACAACAAATTACTTTCAATAAGTTTTAAAACAATAAGGTATGTTTTACAGTGTGGAGATTCTTATCATTACTGTGTGTTACACTCATACATATTTATATTAATGCTGGTGTGGTTCTCTTTCATTTTTTTAATGTTTTGAGCATAGAGCAGAGGCAGTTTCCCCTGGGATTAATCAAGTTCTTAGAATCTTTCATCTTAAAAGTCAATAAAGTATAAATTCAGTAGTCTGCGACTGATACTGCTTTCATTTAAAATTTCTTTAGAATCTTTTTTTTTTATTTCCCCGTTTTTTTGGACATTCACAATAAATCTATTAAAATGCTGATGTTTGTATTTAGTATATTTTGTGTGAATATAGTTAAAGTTACATTATGCAACTTAAGCTAACACTAGCATGAGACGTGAAGTCACTCCACCCACAACCTTTTCTTGTCCCTGCTCTGCCATGCTCTTCTACCATTTGCTATGCTTCACCACCTTCTGAAATTCTTTGACTAGTTAAAAAGATGAACCTCGATCAGAATTAAAGCTAATATCTCTGCCCAGCTGCCAGTTCTTTTTTGTGATCCTGACTTTATGGGAGATCTCAACAGCATCCCTCCAAATTAAGATGTGTTTTGAAACATATTTCTACAAAAAAGTACAGAAATGTAAAAAAAAATGCATACTGTAACTTGGCAATGGCTACCTACATTATGTAAGTGAAGACACTTGAATTCAGCATAGCAGATGTCTCTCTTTGGAGAGAGGTGGTGATAGATTCTGTAGCTTTTTGTCATTTTCATGATGTACTTCTGTGTTTGTGTAGGACCAACAGGTGTTGGCTTGAATGAACTTAAGAGGAAACTGCTGATTTCTGACCCTCAGCACTTCAGTGTGACCATCCCACGTAAGTTCCCTTGTCTCTTTGTGGTTGGATCAAATACAATCCATGTATTCCATTTATTTTTCAATCTCATCTTTCTGTATATTTTTTTCTTTCTTATCTGTAGGTACTTGTTTGTCCTGTATGTGTATTTGTGTGTGTGCTATGTGACCACCATAAGCCTTTTTATGGTTTCTAAACTAATCTAAATTTTAAGTCAGCTATTGCCAAATATATTTTAAATGAAATGAAGACATGGTTTGACTTTGTCCACATGCTGCACTTATATCAGTTTAACATGCCCCAACAAAAGTTAACATGTTAGTGTGAGACACCCCTTTTTATTGCAGAGAAAATTACATTTTATATTTAAAACACTTTTTATTTGTGCATGTGTGGTTAGCTACTACTGTAGTTGATAACACTCTCAGCACTCTCTCTTTGTATCAGTAATGTACGTGCAACACTTCCTGCTGTGAACATCAAGTTGCTCAGAAAGGTGACGCACAAAGTAAAATGTGCTGACTAAATAAAGCTTTGTCAAGATCATCTGTTGGTGAAACATTATAGTATATCTATTCTTTAATACAGTTAGGTCTATAAATAATGGAATGATGAAGTTTTTTTGGCATTTGGCCTCTGTACACCACCGCATTGAATTTGAAACACTCAAGATGTGTGTTTAGGGTCATAAATAATGGAATAAAACATTGTAACATAGTTACAAATATAAGAATTGCCTTTATTACTTAGCAAAAATCCTTTGCAGTCAGTGACTGCCTAAGGTCTGGGACCCATGGTTCCATCTCTCATAAGATGCTTTGCCAGGCCTTTACTGCAGCTGCCTTCAGCTGCTGCTTGTTTGTGGGTTTTTCCGCCTTCAGTCTTGTCTTCAGTAAGTGAAGTGCTCTGGGTTGAGATTGTTTGACAGACTTGAATATATTTATCTGCCTTAAGGAACTTTTAGTCAGCTTTTGCTGTATGTTTTGGGTCATTATCCATCTACAACTGCAAAACAATGCATTTTTTTCCTCAAGAACTATTAATTGTTCTCAAATGTGGGATGTTATACTGTATTTATTAGCCCAGACAGTATAATTCTGACCAATATAAAACATGTATGGCACAGGTCCTGGCTCTCAGTGAGAGAAAATATCTCATCACCCTCTTTTTTAATGTTTCAGTGCTGCCAGTGAAAATGTGGATACATTTAACACTCACTGTTGAATTGGATTAAGCCTGAAATGTTACCCTTTTTTGTTAATTTGAAAACCAGATCTTGGGAAACCATGTGTTTGTGGTCATGGTTATGCTTTGTTTTTTCTCTGTCTCGCTCTACTTGTCGCTCTAAAATGTAAACCAGTTGTCTAAGAAGCACACATTATCAGGTAGGGGGTTAAACCTTCTGATTCCAGTTTAAACATACTGATATTTTCCATGACTTAGAAATGTACGGATGCACATTATTTTTTTGCACTGTAATTATTTTCTGTGCCACAAAATCAATGCCAAAGTGATGCACAGGTTATGATGTTGGTCCGACAGAGGCAGAGAAAGAGGCAGTTTGGCTGTGTCTTAAATGTTTCTTAATAGGGAGGTACAAGTATATGTTATCTGACAGAGCTCCAGGAGATGACGTCACAAAATCCCAGAATTCATCAAACAAATAGAAGTAACATTTGACTGATTCACCTGTAAGTTACTTGTAAAATTCATGATACTTGTGTGATAACTGCAGCAAAGCAAGGGTGGATCCTATACATACAGTAGAAAGAGATGTCTGGATACTGTTGGTCTGTAGCCCCAGCTTGTGCCTGTCATGTATTAATTACACTTGCGTAACAAAGGTAGCCTCCCAATAACCTATAAATGAATATACGCTGCCAGTTTTAGTATTTTTTAGTATTTGTTCAAAAAAAGTCACCAGATGCGCCTTCAGCAGTCATGGTCTGGGATGAAGTTACATTCAGCTTTAGCGTCTTTCTGAAGGAAGGGATGAACTTGATAATGACATTAATCATATTTTAGATGCCACTGATTAAACATGTTGTCTCTCTTGCTTTTTGTTCATCTTGATGTCACTTTAGACTGCATAAATAGTGTAAAAACCAGCGACCAGATTATTTAATAAGGGTATCTGGCTGTAAAGGCTGTAAAAATGTTGCCATATATTTATCTTCTGGTTTGCCATCTCTGTGAATCCAGTGTGAAGTGATATAGGCACAAGCTGGAGCTACAGGTCCATAACACTGTGTCTGAAAAGCACTCCAGGGACATTGTAAAGGTCAGAAATGTTAAACTACTGAGTTTTTCAACACAGCGGTCAGTGTATTTGGAATTAATGTGCATAGTAAACTCTGGCAGCTTGAAATCCATACCAGCGCCATCTATCTTCATTTATGCTGTTTCTGCCAACATGGTGGATTAAGCAGAACTAGTCACGTGACGTATGGAGCTCTATGGCATGTCTGTTCTGGGTATCCTGGGGCTGGTGACAGAGGGTCATTGATCTTCTTTAGTGTTTTCTCCGCCACAGTTGGATTTATGGTTGTTTTTTTTCCTCTCAAGCAAGTGATACATAATATAAATCACACCACCAGTTTTTCATGAACCTCGTAGATTATTCTCAACCAAATGAAGGAAAGGTACTAATCCCTGTGAGGGCACATCCTCAACATGTGCTGCCAAGAAGAAAGCCTCAGAAGAGATGTATACTGTATACTGAACTGGCCAATTTGGTTGCAGGTGATAAAAGTTGAATAGTTTGTTTTGGAGCTGGTTGGAGTGTTTGTGTACACCTCTCCACTATGACCTCTGAAGTACTCTTGAAACGAGCCAAGCTGACCCATTGACCCTCACAAATCCACCAACACTACCTGCTCATGTTCCCTCCACGTGCCACCCCACCCCTGATTTTACAGCAAAGCTTTATGGTTTACAGCCAAGTACTGTAAATGTAGAGAGTTCATGTTAATGAGAGCTCCCAAACTTAATTACCTAAGGCTACAGCGTCTGTTCCTACAGGCACCGCAGCCACATTACAAGAGACACATTTAATAAGACACAGTAAACCTCTACTGGATGTCCGTTAAGTGTCTGAGTTTAGTGCTACAGGTTGTGTATTTTATAGTGTTATTACACAATAATACATACAAGGCCTGGCATAAAGAGCTCTGGGTTTCAGACTTCCAGTGATGTTAATAAGGGGCTCAGTGCAGATGCTTTCTGCCCCAAAAGTTAGTCAGACATTCTGGGTCTGAGGTAATCACTCCTTCTGTTCTCTCTGTCAGACACCAGTCGGGCCAAGAGGAACCAGGAGAGCGACGGGGTGGAGTACCACTTTATCTCCAAGCATCTTTTTGAGATGGATATCCAAAACAACAAGTAGGCACAGCTGTGACTGGTATAAGTAAAGAAACAAATACACATGTGGCACTTCAAATTGTCAGTGTGGCACGTGTGACATGATGGTGTCTGTAGGTGGCGTTCAGCTTACACTCAGAGCACCCTGTGCATACACAAATTGCAGCCCATATTATGATATCTGCGTGTTGAGAAAGTGACATATAAAAATAGTCCTGTGTTCAGGATTTGGAGTACTCTAAACTGAGTGTGGATAAAGCTGCAGATTTAATATTTTTCATTAAAATTATTTTGGTAATATAGTTGGGATTTACCCATAAAATGAGCCTAAACTACACAATTAGCGTATGTGTGGGTCTGGCTTTGTACTTTGTAGCTTTTTGACTGCTGGTTAATAAAGGAAGCCAAGCTGAGGGAGCTCTCTCTCCATGTAAGACTGATATTAACATAATTCAGGACTTTACTGATTCTGTCCAGTCCTGTCGCACTGTTGTCACACATACTGTGTCAAAACAACAATGTTTTATTATTATTATGGCTCATTTAAAGAAAAACCTAAAAGAACCTCCAGGCAGGACCTGGAACCAAACTTAGTCTGCTGGTGTGAAAGTCCTGTACACACGCCACCGTCCATAACACATTTTAACTGGTTTTCATGTCTCAGTGTAAATGTAGCTTCATTCATTCACAAAATAAGTGACATCTTAATAAGATCCAGCAATCACAGGTGTTTCCTATAAAATATATTTGTGATTGCAGTTTAGTTGCATGTGAATGTAGAATGAACAACTATAAAATAGTATTTTACCTGTGACCCATAGAAACAGATATTTATTTCAGGGACATGTTAACGATGTTTAATAGATATTTGACTAAATATGTGAAGCCCAGTGTAACAGATGAATTAAAAATTTAGAAGCGTATAAACTGTTGTAATTTATGAACAATAGATTTCCAGTTTTGACATGTTAAACTAGTGAAAATAGGTTACATAACCCTTTCCGCATATGCCATGGTTATTTTCCCACTCTCTCACTTGAAAAGTCTGTTTATCAACTCAAACACTGTTTTATTTCATTTTTACTGTCTACTTCCACTATATAGAAATCACTAGCGTTCCATCCATTCATCCACGTTTGATGCATAAACTGAGAGAATGCGCTCATCTGTTTACTGCTACAGTAGGAAAGGATCTGTAATTTAAAATCTTTATTCTTGAAATTTCTGTACTTTTTGTACTTTTCTGCTGCTTCATTACAGTTTCATTAGACCTTAACTTTGAAAATGTAAAATTACAACTTTGTTCCCCTAGCAAACAGTGAGGTCACTCTCAAAGATTCAATGTTTTTTTTTTGGCTGTAATACTTTTTAATTTCATTCATACAATGTTTTTTTTATATCAGCAAGTTTAATAAAAAACCTTGTGTTTAGTATTATGTGAGATTTGAGACTCCTCATCTTGATGAAAGCAGCAGATTCTCTCTCTATCTGTGTTCTTAACCACAGTGAAACCAGCAGTCTGACTGATCCAGTACTTGCTGCTCCAGTTACTATGTGTCTCTCTACCAGAGTGTGAGCTCGTGTTGACAGGGCCAGGCCCATAGCTGGTAAAAAATCTCCAGACAGTCGCCCCAAGGACTTCTGTCTCTGCTTCCTACTTTCCCAAGGCATGCTCTATGAAGCCACACAACGACCTGCTTTGACATTTGTGGCTAACAAATGGAAATGCAAGATGTAATAGTCATAAGAAAGATTGATGCCTTTCTCCTGGTCTCACACAAGCTGGTGGTACAGTGCACATGCAAAAACATTATGAAAACATTTATGCACACAAACACATGCATATGTCCTACGTATGACATAGAGACAAACCTATTGTGGTGAGTGCTCACAGGGTGTTAGAGCTTGCAGAGAAAAGAAGGGAAAGGGAGGACTGTATATTTAGACCATGTTGCGGTGTAGGTCGAGGCATGCAATGTTTTTCAGGAGTCGGAGGGGTGAGTGACAGAGCTGTGATGTGGGGAAGTTGCGTGGGACACACTCCACACTGAAATTACAAGGCACCAAATTTGAGAGTGTGAGTGAGATGAACTTGTTTGCATTATGCCTCATTGCATGCAGCAGAAACAATGTGCTCTGTGCAGAAATATGGTATCCTGTGTTTAGCTTGAACAACTTTCCCAAGGGAAGCCCTGTTCTGTGTCGAAATGGCAACAATCCAACAAAACATTCTCAAAATAGCCAAACCTCAACTGGCATACTTCACTGTAGTTTATATACCTTCTCCTCTGACAACAAACAGTGCAGAATGCTGCAAGATGTGTGTTTTTATACACAATTTATTGTAAGCTCTGAAATGAATTTTCCATAACTTAATATGAGGATTGTTGAGATTTAAGCCTCCCCTTTTTGTAAGAGTAAAACTTTGTTACATGGGCAATTACCATAAACCATTCAGTTCTGTCCAACACTCACTGTGAGCAGACTGTGAGCATACCATGTGTCCTATTAGATTCAAATTCTTTCCATGTCGTTACTCTGCACTCATTTTTAGTTGAAATATACAGGTGGCTTTTTTCATATGACTGATGTGAAATAGGCAGGATTATCTGATGGAATACAGTTTGCTTGCTTGTGCCATGCAGTTGCTTTCTGGGCTAAAATCCTGGTGAATTAAAGACAGAAGATTTTGGCATCAGGGGCTTAAAATGTTTCTGGAACAAACAGCTGTTGCTGATTGAAAGGATAGTGTAGCATTAAATAATCTATAAAATATATAATATGTATGTTTTTTTCTATAGTAAATATCAGGAATGTGCTGACAACCAGACGAGGGCAGGATTCAAGTATGATTTTCCCAAGGAAAAATTACTGTTGCATTAGAAACCAATCCTTGAACTATTATAAGTGGAATTTCCTTCTCACCTCACAGGTTCATTGAATATGGTGAGTACAAAGGCAATTATTATGGGACAAGTCTAGACACGATACGGTCCGTTCTCTCCAAGAACAAAGTCTGCCTATTGGACGTCCAGCCTCATGTGAGTGACATACCATTCCTCTCTTATCATCCCAGCACCCATCATTTTTCTGTATTTTTAACCCTTTGACACTTCTGCCGCTACCCGTATTGGGAGCAGCTTTATCTTCTCTGGCTTTTTCCTAGTTAATATGTTATCAAAAGCATTGGTGTGTCTTCGTGAGATTTAGCATATTTGCATGACAGTGTGTCTCACTCCTAAACATGAGAGTTGTACACGGTGTACATGTACTACCTTACATAACAAAAATTGATTTGCCACAGATATATTGTCACACTGTGTGATGTGTGTTCACATCATGATCAGATATTAGAGAAGTCATGGTCTGCTTTATAAGTAAGGACCAGCTTCCCCAAATGTTAACATTTATACTACAAAAGACAGGTTGAATGCCTCTCTTTGTCTGTAATGATGCTGAGTCTGGACCAAAGTTTCGACAAAAATGAACAATGGTCTCCAATCTACCAGTCTCAATCTCAGTATAGTCTCAATTCTACCACTTCATGTTGAAAATTGTCACCTAAGTTTAAATGAAGGGACACACAGATATACAGGTTATCAAGGTAAACATGGCCAACAGTTTGTTTTTTTCCTTCGTTCCTTTATTTAATTACATTAATTTAACATTCACATTTTCATTTACTGATTACATTTTTTATTTATTTAAACCACTTAACTGATCATCATGGGAAAATCCAGGACACACCAGTGATAGTGTAGCTGCAAAGGCAACATGGGCTTCAGTGTGTTGACCAAAGAGACATGTACAGTAAAACTTCTGCATTAATTACACCATTGATATGCCCCATCCTAAATATTATGAAATCAATAAATGTATATTTATTTATATAGTTATATACATTACTACATTTGCAATCTTACTTGCTTGGCAAAAATTACTGTATAACACTTCCTGTGCCTTTACATTTATATCTGTTCCCCTTTGACTTTGTTTAGATGATAAAGCACCTGCGAACACCAGAGTTTAAACCTTTCATAGTGTTTGTGAAGCCTCCGACAATTGAGAGGTTGAGAGAGACCAGGAAGAATGCCAAAATCATATCAGGCAAGGACAACAAGGGATCTGCCAAACCATTCATGGTAAGATTATGTCTAGAGAGAGATACAGCACTTCTCACACAGCATCTCAGATTGTCATCATTATAAATACACTATGTTGTTTGAAGAGTGACTTAACCTTCTTGAAGTATCAGACAGGTTGGGTTTACCTTCATTTAGACAGATGGAATTAACAGACAGTAGTATTTCATTGGTGCAGCAGCTTGCATGAATGTCATGCAGGCTGCTTAAAGAGACAAATTAATTTAAACTCACTTTTCTCTGTGCTGCATATTTGAAAATACACCTTTATGTCTTAAAGGTACAATAAACAAAGGGGTGTGCTTATAAAATATTAGTTCTCACGGATTCAGTGAATATAAAAATCTATCATAGTATATATTGTAGTTCTCTGAGGGTGCACCAACCCTGGGGTTTTTAAACTACTGCCGACTGCCCTACTTACTGTGCCATGGTCGCCCCATATATGTTTGTGAGTGATGAGATAATTTTTTACACATCTTCATCCCATCCCAGTGGGGACACAGATGAAACCAATTAGCCAGTGTTCTGTGCTGTTTTGAAGTTGAAAGTAGGGGAGTGCAGATGATGGTTTTCCCAGGCTCACCAGGGTAAGTGCTTGTGTGTCAATCAACACAGGAAACATTAGGCCAAAATCCTGATTAGCAGCACGCAGGGAGATGGCCTGATGTGAGGCCAGAGGGTGTGAAAAATGAGGAGAGAGGGAAGCTGACAAATACAGACAGGACTGTCAAAGAAATGAAGACTGACTGGTGGAAACCTGTGCTGAAGTTTGTGAGGAATAGGGAACAGTGGAGGAGCCAATGATTATTTATATTTTTATTTATGTTATGTAAGAGACATTAATATCATGCAAAGAACATGAAGAATATGTATTTATTTTGAGCAAACATGAAAACGTTTTTTTCTGTGTTCAATAAATTCAATTCAATTCAACTTTATTTGTATAGCGCCAAATCACAACATAAGTAATCTCAAGGCACTTTACAGTGTAAG
>JAUMHL010000013.1:31799909-31811738 GCA_032362345.1 Sandelia bainsii
CAGAGAAACCACAGCAACAACCAACATCTGTATGAATTACAGTAACTAATAAATATTAATTGTTATTGAACAGCACACAGTACTAATATTACAAGATATGTTTAGATATATAGTGCGCTTTTCTACCTTACTGGTACTCAAAGCGCTTTTACACTGCTTCACATTCACCCGTTTGCACACACACACTCACACACCGATGACACACCAGGGGCAACTTGGGGTTCAGTGTCTTGCCCAAGGACACTTCATCATATGACAGGAGGAGTGGGGAATCAAACCACCGATCTTCCGATTTGCAGGCGACTGCTCTACCTCTTGAGCCAAGGCCGACCCAAAGCTTAATATAAAGACTGTAAGCAGGGGATACAGCTTGCCTATATCTTTACACGTCACTATGTATCTTGTTTATTTTGTCCATAAACAAAGGCGAAATGTAAAAATTATTGTTCTGATGTGATGGACAACTGATTTGTCTCCAGGCTTCAGGACCTAACTTATATTAATCTGTTGGTCTTTTCTTTTTGTGCCTGGCAGTGTGTCTCACTATTTCCATGGAGCAACATTGCTCTCTGGTTCTCTCTTGGATTAGCCAGACGGCGCCAATGCTGGAGCTGCACCATCATAAAGGTCTCATGCAGCACCCTTCTCTATTGGTGGGAGGACAGGGGAGCAGCCTCCACTCTCAGTCACCTTTCACTACACCTATCATTCACCTTCATCTGTTCTCACTCTCTCCTCCCTTCCCCACATTTTATTTCCATCTTCCACTCAACATTGATCTTCATCTCAGTTCACTCTTTTCATTGACATGTTCTTCTTCTCCCCCTTTCTAAAAACAGTCCAACTACTAACTCCCCTCCCGCCTTGCTTTGTATGACTTCTTGCCCACTCTTTTCTCTTCTGTTCTCAGCTGCTACCTCAGCTCTCCCTTCATTCTGACACAGGAAAGTGAAGTAACAAAGGGCCCCTGATGTCTTCCTGGAGAGGTTATAAAGAAAAAGTCAAACTGTATTAGAGCTTCCAGAGTGTTAGTGAGTAAGGCATTGCCAAATGTGGATGGCCTTTCAGACAAAAACTAATAATTACACTGAAGAGCTGAAGTCTGAAGAGACAGAGGAGCAAGGAGTTGAAAGGTGGATGAAAGAGAGGGATCATGTTTTTATTTTAGTGTGCAAAGTGTCTTAAAAGAATAGAACCCGCTGCTATTTGCAGGTGAGATGTGTGGGTGCAGGCAGTGCGATCAGGTCACCTGAATGGATTTTTTTTAGCTAAATGGTATTTAGAGGCCTTTATGTAGTCAACAAGTCAAGGTGGGGGCAACATATGAATACATGAACCAGACAAATACATCGTTTACATTTGCTTTTTTATCTTATTATGATGACTTCTTTTATGATTTCTTTTATTTGATGGACAGATGACAGAAAATTACACAATATTGCCCAGGTGGGAGAGCCTGGCAATAATGCATCATTGCTATTACACCTAACACCCCCAGGCCACCGGTAGTTTGTATTGTGCTTATATGGTATGTATTCCTATATAAAGATG
This sequence comes from Sandelia bainsii, assembly GCA_032362345.1. NCBI lineage: Eukaryota > Metazoa > Chordata > Actinopteri > Anabantiformes > Anabantidae > Sandelia > Sandelia bainsii. The sequence continues at coordinate 31,801,461 of JAUMHL010000013.1, forward strand.
TTTTTAATTAAAATATTGACACACAGATAATTGGGGCCAAGTAGTTTTATTCCAGTACATCAGTACTGGGTAGTTTCTTTGTGTGAACTATGCTATATGAGAAGTTGGAGAAAAGTGTGACTGGGTAGCAGGAGGGTCACAACACACTTCTCTGCAAGGTCCTTCAAGATCAGGTAGGTACTGAACCCTGTTTAGTGGAGTGTGTTTATTCACTCATTCACTTATTCACTTTTACATAAAATTAATTGTAATTAAACAATTCATGTCTATTCCTTTTGCACTATTAACTTTTTAAACTTAACTTAAACTTAATTTAGACATAACTTTATTAACTGCATTTCCAGTTTCTACTGGAAACTTTAGTTTTGCAAATACAGTTATGCTGTTAAATAAAGTCTGCCTGTCAGAGTATGACTGCTTAACAGCTCAGTGATTTTGCAGGAGGAGCTAATGATTGCAGAATTGCAACAACAAAAAAAAACTATGCAGACACTGCCTTTGGTTTCCTCCAGAAGACCATAATGACCATAAATCTTATGCTCATTTCTATATTTGACAGGCATGGATCCACTCCAAAGAAAGATGTGGTGCTAAGCATGATTTGAAGTACATACTGTACACAATATTTGAAAACCACAATTGCAGGTTTTTGTTCTTCAGAAGATCAAGGTGGATATTGTTCCAAAAATTGTCAGTGGTATAAATTCTTGACACTAATTTAGAACAGATTTATGTAATTACCATTATGCATCTAACCTTTAGTAAAATTTGGCACATTTTTGTAACGTTTATAATAGAGGTCTTCTTTGCTGACACTTAAAGTTTAAATAGAGTTCTATTTCTGTGTACAGCTGATGGTGTCTCTCTAGTAACTTCACAGAGCAAGTAGGAACCAAAAGAAAGGAAAGGGTAGCAGGGTACAAATTATATAGATAAATGAGAAGTAATATATACAGTTTATATCTATATAATGAATAAACACACAGAGGTCATCAAAGGTTCATACCATGACAAGCTAACAATTCCAAGTGGGGACAGGATGAAACGAGGTCCAAACAAACTAAGAGGTCAACAACAAAGTAGGTAATTGAAAAACAGACTGCTGGGAAGTGACACAGGAGAATCTTTGTCTCACATGGGACAATCTAGCAACAAAGCTGTGTTCAAAGCTAAATAATATGCTGGCCTCAGGTGAAAAGCAGGTGGGTGTGGGTACAGAGAACCCACAAAGGGATTCCAGATAAGAGCGGCTTAGTGAGTGTGAGACTGGCATGTAAAAATGGAGAGACTGAGAATGGATATTGATTGAGAAGGGACAGTAAACAGAAGGCAGAATTGTGACATATTTTAGTGGCAAAACCTTGTAGTCAGTTTGAGGGATACATCAGTTCAGTTCAGTTTCCTTTGGCACTAATCTTATCACTCTTTACAATATGAACGTTACCTTACACTTTTTTACACTGGGCCCTTGTGTTGGTACCTATTTAAATAATCAATAAGTGAAGCTATTACTTATAGCAGCCGAATGATCTCACCATTGCCTGTGAGATCACGAAAAGAGCAGTGGCCAGAATACATGGTGGATTAACAGCCTGTCCATCACAGACTGAATTTGATTTAAAAGCATTTGCCTATTATTCTCCATGCCTACATATAGTACATATGGAAAATGACAGATGGGATTATGGGAAAGGACAGATGGGATTTTGGAGCTTTTTACAACCAGGGGATGTGGTCACAGCCTCTTGTTAGAGTCACTTTTATGGTTTTCTATTTCAAAACTCTCACCTGGATTAGTGCAACACATCTCACAGGTGCTCATTACAATGACCAGTACCACCCCTTTCCTGCTTCAACTACATATCAGTGAGCTGTCCTGAAGTGGAAGCCTGTAAAAACTTTTAAGCTCTTTGGAGTAAAAAGAAAAACATACAAGAGACATGCTCTGCATTTCTCTCCAAACCAGGAAGAGGAATGGTAGTGTGCACAGCTCCTCATCATCTTGTTACTCACGCACAACCTTTGTTTATGTTTAATTTGAGTCTTAATGGAGTGTTGGACAGATTGTGAATTTATGTTCATATGCACCTTTCAGTGCCTGGTACAGGTCTTGCAGTACATTTCCATTCATCAGTGTGTCTCCATGTTCAAACAGCAAATGAGCTTGAGCATTGATAAATAGAATGGAGAGCAGTTGTGTTTATTTGTATTGTGTTACATTCTATTCAAATTACATTCAAGAAGCAGGTGCTTCTGAAAAAACAAAAACAGGATATGAGAGGGTTTCATTTAATCCCTTTTAACAAACAGCAGTTAGGCTTGCTAATGAGAGTATAGTTAGATGTGCTAAGACCCCCATTAATCCTTCTTTTCTCTTTCTCATTTAGTCTTCTTTCTCTCCTTTTTTAATGCATTTTTCTCTTAGTGCTTCAGAAACGCAAATTTAGACACACATGCACTCACCAGGGTGACTGAGCTCCAGCATGCTGTTACAGATTCTGAGTGCTTCAGTGCCTCAGAGTCCACATTCCCCTTGTTTCAAATAAAACACGTGGAGGGGAAGTTGTACTCACAAATCCACTCTCTTAACAACAGCAACATCCAGAATGGTGATACTAGGGATGAGAATTTAATCTCATGACATTTCTGCACCCTAATTGTGAATGATGTGTCTGGGAGCATGCTTGAATTCATACAACTTACCTCCCATACTGTGGGGCCTCCGTCTTTCTTTCTGTTTTTGTCCCAACACTTTTTAGTAATTGAGGTTTCAGTAAAATAAGTCAGGGGTTTCTTGAGCATTTCCTTTGTCATACCTTACAGGCCCTCTAATGGTTGTCCTGTAAAGTACAGGTTTAAAAATTAGACTTAACAAACTGAACCTTTTATTACTGTTGTTAGGTTTCTTAACTCTGAACTGAGTGAACTCATTTGCTGTCTAAACAGAGACTACCAACAGAGGGTTTTATTACCCATTGATTGTCTGTGGGGGGAAGTGCCATATGAAATCTTGAAGTGTTATTTTAATTATTATTCTATAATACTGAGTACTTTTTAAATGAGCATGATGATATGAACAGTATACCATCATACTTAAATAAAGATGTTATTTTGCAGAAGTGATAAGATTTACATTTACTGAAGTACTGTACTTAGGTACATTTTTGAGGCAGTTTTACTTTTACTCAAGGATTTCCATTATGTTACTTTTACTCTACTACAATCCAGAGGGAAATGTAACCAGTTACTTTAAAGATGGTGATTCTTCATATAAAATGTCAACTAGCATTCAACATTTTTATCAGTTACCCACTCACGAAGATCTTTATCTTCTTTTATTATTACTAGACATTTTCTGTGTAATTTTTTCACCTTTGAAAGTTTGCAGTTTACAGCACAAATATGAGATCACAGTAAATGTTTTCTGTAGCCTCTCACATTTTATTTTTTATTTCTACTAACTAAAAGATCAGTTTGTGAATAGAAGAAATTAATAGGAGAAGTAAGTATAAAAGTATAAACATATAAGTTAATACAACCCAAATTCTGGAAAAGTTGGGACGTTCTTTAAATTTGAATAAAATAAAAACTAAAAGCCTTTCAAATCACATGAGCCAATATTTTATTCACAAACAAAACATAGACAACATAACAAATGTTTAAACTGAGAAATTGTACAATTTTATGCACAAAATGAGCTAATTTCAGCAAACAGTCCATTTCAAATTAGTCTTGGCCCACAGGACATGGCGGCACTTCTGGACCATGTTCAAATATTGCTTCTTTGTGCATGACAGAGCTTTACTTGGCATCTGCAGATGGCACGGTGGATTGTGTTTACCGACAGTGGTTTCTGGAAGTATTCCTGGGCCCATTTAGTAATGTCATTGACACAATCATGCCGATGAGTGATGCAGTGTCGTCTGAGGACAACGGGCATCCAATAAAGGTTTTCGGCCTTGTCCCTTACGCACAGAGATATCTCCAGTTTCTGTGAATCTTTTGATTATGTTATGCACTGTAGATGATGAGATTTGCAAAGCCTTTGCAATTTGTCATTGAGGAACATTGTTTTAAAAGTATTCCACAATCATTTTACGCACTTTTTCACAGATTGGAGAGCTTCTGCCCATCTTTACTTCTGAGAGACTCTGCCTTTCTAAGACATCCCTTTTATAGCTAAGTCTGTTAGTTTTCATTTTATTCAAATTTAAAGAACGTCACAACTTTTCCATAATTCAGGTTGTAGTCAGTAGTGCAAAAAGCCAGTAACTTGTCTTTATATGGTAGCAACTGAGGTAGGGTACTTGGGTAGATAGTGACTCTTGTTACGTTCCAGCGGCAGGGAGCAAGGGGGGGCAGGTAGTGGACAGAGTTCAGCATCCTGGAGGCCTGGAGGCTCCCGTACCTTTTTCCTGAGGGGAGGAGGCTGAAGAGGGAGTGTAAGGGGTGGGAGGAGTCACCAGCAATGCTGATGGCTCTACAGGTGAGGTGGGTGTGGAAAATGTCCTTGAGGGAGGGCAGTGGGGCACCGATGATCTTGCTGGCCGCATTCACTATGCGTTGCAGGGACTTCCTACAGGAGGCAGTGCAGCCTCCATAGCACACAGAGATGCAGCTGGTGAGGATGCTCTCGATTGTGTAGAAAGAGCACATGATGGGGGTTAGGACTCGTGCTCTCCTCAGTTTGCGTAGGAAGTAGAGGCGGGTTTGAGCTTTCTTGGCCAGTGAAAGCCAGGAGAGGTCCTCGGAGATGTACGTCTCCAGGAACTTGGTGCTAAGATAAGATAAGATAAGATAACACTTTAATGATCCCTAAGGGGGAAATTCATTTGTTACAGCAACATAAGAATATCAGTAATACAATAGAGCACCATACAAAAGAATAGGACTATGTGAGTAATACAGTAACAATAAAGTAACAACAAGTAATAACAAAGGTAAATATGGTATTAAAGAAAGTCTACAATCTAGAAATAATAATATAATAAATAAATCTAGATTTAAATATTAATAATAAAATAATAAAATAGTGCAGAGCTGTTCATTAAATATATACATACATACAGTTTGTACATTGCAATGTGAGGCGTTATACACAAATAAATGTGTATATTATTCTTGAGATGGTGCACAGATCTTGTTGTACAGTCTTATGGCAGTGGGCACAAAAAAACGCCATGCTTTTTGGTGGAATTAGTCTGTGGCTGAATGAGCTTCCCATCTGCCACAGTTCATCATAGAGCGGGTGAGACGGATTGTCCAGGATGGCACTGCGCTTAACCACCATCCTCCTCTCTGCCACAGCCTCCAGACTGTGAAGTTCCAGTCCAACTACAGACTTTGCAGTTGTCTGCTGTGGAGGTGGCATCAAGGTTGGTGAGGGCAACAGACTGAACAAGCTGATCAAAAAGGCAAAGAACAGAGCAATTGCAACTGTAGACTGATAGAACATCTTCAGTAGCTTGTTGCACACATCAAAAGAACACAGCTTCCTGGGGAAGAACATTCTACTCTGCCCTTTTTTGTAAAGGGCATCTGTATTATTTGACCAGTCCAGTTTGTTGTTGATGTGGACTCCAAGATATTTGTATGAGTCCACAATCTCTACTTTCTCTCCCAGGATGGTGAGGTGGACTGGGATCTTCCTGCTCTCCCTGAAGTCCACCACCAGTTCTTTGGTTTTATTGATATTGAGCTAGGCAGTTGTTGTTACACCACTCAACAAGGCTTTCTAATATACATATATATATATATTGTGTGTGTGTGTGTGTGTCCATTCTATGATTTCTATCTATCTATTTATCTATTTCTCGCTGTTTTATTTGGTTTAATTTCAAATATTGCGTGTGGTGATTTTTGACCGAACTCGCTTTCCGTTGTGTGTATCTGTATCATAGCAACCAAAAAAGGAGTGTAGGGTACAGAACGTGAGCTTGTCGTTTCCATGGACACAGCGGATTGCCATTAAAGGCATTGAAAGACAAAAGCAACTTGAAATTCACGGTAAGTTTGTACTGAAGTTCATATATACCATATATATGTAACAGATAATGGTAGAAACACACTTTATTTTATGTTAATGAGGAAAAGCTGAACATTAAAACAGTACTACATAATATTGTAGCTTAGTAGCGCTAGCTTTAGCCAAAGATTAACTAGGTGACAGTTTTGTTAACTGGATTCCAGTTAGCAAACGTTAGCTAACTGAACAACCGCTGGTTAGCATAGTTAAGGTGAACTAGCTAGTTAGTGAGCTCTCTACAAATATGATTGCTGTGCTCAACAAGCTTACGTCTCCAGTATGTCTTCTTTTATTGTGAAGCACTTTGAGATGTGGGATTTTAAAAGGTGCTACATACTGCAGATAGCAATCATTATCATCATCATCATTATTTTCTCAAGTAATGCTAGAAAATTGTTAATGTGCTTGAACAATTTTTAGATTTTTAAAATACTTGTCAATTACTTTTGTGTTTCTGTAAAACAAACTTTTTAGCTATAAACTGTATGGAACAAAATCTTTATGTGGGCTCATCTTAATGTACCCACAGCGTCTCCAAAAAACTACGAAGTTGTTAAGATGTGAAACGATGGTGTCGTTGTTCAATTTCAGAATATTCCAGCTTGTGACATGGGGATATTGCTGAGCAGGGCAGCCCAGTGGACTACACCCAGCTCTGGTACTGGCAAACTGGTGTTTACGCCGATGAACGAGTCCTTGTTGAAAGAAATCCTGTGCTTTGTGGAGCAGTTCAGCTCTGAACACCCACAGGAGGCAGAGCATGTGTTTGATGAGCCACTCCAGTGGAGTACCACTTTAGTGGCATCTGATTTTAAAACAGACTTTGACATCAGGTTAGTCTAATCATGAGACAGGCATCTAGCTGGCCAGTGCTTTCGGTATCACATGTCTACGCAGGATATGCTGTCACCGTGATGTCCAAATGTATTTAACCTGGCTATATTCAACGCAGTAGGCTATAATTAATTTGTTTTTTCACTTTCAGTAAGACTGAGAACATTCCATTTTATTTCATCAGAAGGTTCTGGTTCATATTCAGTGTGTGGTTTGCTTTGTATTCGTGGCTTGGAAACAAAGACTTACTAAAAAGAAAATAAAAGATAATAATAATAGTAGCTTCCTAAATTATATTTATAATCTACTACAAAGTAAATGATAATAGAGATAAATGTGTTTTCTTTTCTTTTCTCCTCAGTGACTCAGATGTACAGTCTCATGAGAAAGACAGTGAAGGGAATCCTTTGCTGCAGCTCTCCCCTCCTACTGTATATGTGCGCAGCTTCAGCCAGCTCTCTAAACTACTTCATCTGGCAGATGTTAAGAAACTGAAAGAGGTTCGATCATGTTTAGAAGGTAAGCACAATAACCACAAGATGAGATTTGAATCTCATTTTTATCTTAAATAGTCCAGTCACCAACATTTCTTTGTAATCCACAGGCACAATTTATCAGTCTTCCTTGTTATTGTCTATAACCATCCAATTGGTAATTCTTTACAGATATGTATTTACTTTAGGGTCAGTGCCAAAAGAAGATAAAGTAAACTTTAAAGTAGCAAAGTATTTGTCTGAAAGAGGAATACACGTATGTCTTATATCTGGTATAACTTATTTGGTGAATGTTTTATAGAGAGTGAATGTTGGCTGTATTGTTAGTCATGTCAACTCACTTTGTTGGAAAAATTGCAGCATCTGAATCTGAACATTTTATAGATACATCTTTTATTGTTTAGAAAATAGAGACCTTATAGGTAAGATTCTTGGTCCCGGCTCTGCCAAGATCCTGGAGAGAGAAGACAGTGCTGATGTGCTGCATCTGGAAGACAAATTAAAAGAGGAAGAACAAATAAAGGACTCGGAGGTCAAGGTCAAGTTGTTTCACTTGCTCCAAAATATTGACAAACAGCTCCTCAACAAGCTTGTAGAAGACATATCAGAGTGAGTGCTTTATCTTTGAATTCACACAGATTATCTAACCATACTGCATAGCTATCTGCTCTCAGAAACACCTAGTTTTACATCTGCTTGTTTCTTTCTTGTAACAGGAAGCAGGTTTATAAAAGACATCACATGAATGTACAACATGACTAAGATGTTAGTTTTGTTTTTCTACATTTTCATTACAGACAAGTAAGGCTTGACCCTACGGCGGTGAAAAATGAAGTGGAGTTGTTGAAACAGTTCTGCAGTGAAGGCGAAAAGAGGTTTTTGAAGTCAGTTCGCTACACATCAGGTTTGAATTATCTCTACATTTAACCGGGCTGCAAGGAAAGCAATTGCTATTAACACTAATTCTGGATATTCCAAAACATAAAAAGCCTGTGTTCTGCTGCTGCAAATGACATGGAAGTCATTACATCTGTCAGTTTACAGTGTAATAAGTCATTAGTCAGTAAATCTTGTTTGCTACATTGCAATACTTTTATCATGCCCTAACAAAGCATTTAGCAGCTAATGAAAAATAAAGTCCCCTCATACCTCCATACCAGAAAAATTATGATGGGCCACTATGTGGCTCTGTTTTGGTGGAGGATTTATATTGCACTAAACAGCTCAACCATTTCTTTCTTCCCACGGGGGCAGAGCTGTTGTGATTATTCCCACATTGCACTACATGTTGTGAAGTTTGCAGAAAAATGTTTCTGGATTTAAACTTTTTCTCCTTTTTCTTGTTCTTTTAGACTATGAGTTTTCAAATGGCTGTCGTGCCCCTCTGTGGAGACAGCTGCATGGTGAGATGTGTTACCTTGTAATTGAGCCTTATGACACTGAAAACCTCTACATTACCTGCAGCAACACTGGAGTTTTTCTCAATGGGGTAAGACTATGAAGAGAAAGCATCATTGACTTCACCAGCTGCAACAGCATTTTATCACCCAGCCTTTTTATTTTAAATGTGGGAATAGTCGCTTGTCTTTAGTTTTTATCAGCTCAGTGTGAAATGTGACTTTCTGTGTGACACTGCACTAATATTAACTTTAATATTGCTGTTTTTGAATCACTTACTAATATGAAATGTTACTACATTCCTGCAAAACACTGTCAAGCTCTTGGGAACTCTATAATGGAAAGGCATTAGCTTCAGCTGTGATGTAGATTTAAATCTCACAATGCAGTATGTAGTGTCAAAGCTGAGTAGAAAACATGTCAAAGGTAAAGGAGCTGTCTCACAAATTAAGAGATGAAATAATGTCACCGTTTTTTACTTTACACCATAAAGGCACTGGTTGCAAAAAGACTTCCAAGACTCTTCAGATTCCAAGAGACATAGTTAACAACATCATACGTGGGCTTAAAATTCATGGTATAGCAGCAAACTGTCCTGGGCATGGAAGAAGAAGAAGAAGCTTTCCCCACTGTGTGGTGTTTCATATATGTTATAATGGCATTTGCAAATGCCAGCCAGTGTTTAAAAATGCTGTGGCAAAAGCACTTATGTGGAGTGTCCTTTAAATAAAAGCAATGCATACAGCTGAGTTAAGATAAAACATCAGTAGTAGCTTGTATTTGCAGTATTGACAACTTCTTAAAATAATGGCCTAAGTCATTTTTTAAAATGATTCAAAATGATTAAGAAATATCACTATATTTGGTTCGGACCTTAAAAATATGACTTTATTATTATAAGAGGGTAAGGGTGGTGATATTTTGCATGCAGCCAAGACATATTTTTTGTTAAGGTATGACTATACATTTCTAAGTATGTTCTATTTCAGTCAAATTACACACTAATTCGAGAACCTGGCTTTTTATAACGATTGTTGTTATACTGTAACATGACAAATATTGGGTTTATACTAGAGGTCTTTACTCCAAACCGACCCAAACCCGATGTGCATAAATACATTTAAAAAAAAAAAAGACAAACCAGATCTGAAGGGGAGCTGAGGCAGCAGCATGATGTGCTATCAAATAAATAGATCAAGCAGCCGTAGTGAAAACGAGTAGTAATATTACAATAATAATTCTTAAAAAAAAGAAATTAAGTCATAGAATTTTTTGCTTTACATTTTCTGTGCATCAACAGGCATTTTAAATACGACTGGTTTTCTTAAAATAAATTTCATTTATTGGAACAAAAACGTAAACACACCTGATACCGTGTATGCTCTGGTCCATTCATTTCCACTCAGGTATCGGACAAACTAACACACAGAGCACGAGCGAGTAAAACCAAACCCAGCCAGACTCAACCTAGGAGAATTTAGACCCAACCTGACTCGGGTCTCAGTTGTGGAAACCTGAAGTTCTCTC
>JAUMHL010000013.1:31816141-31828544 GCA_032362345.1 Sandelia bainsii
TATAGTGCATTTTAGGTTCATCCTGAAATTTCACCCGAAAGCCGAATATCCCTAACTTTTTGTGAGTAGTGTATAATAGAATTTCAGAAAGCTGGATAGCCTAATAAAGTTGGACTGCGGGTTTGTGGTTGGTTGAATTAACTTGTACACTTTCAATACTAGGTCACTTTGTGTTTTATGAAAAACAAGTCTTTGGAAAAGTGATTGGGCATGCTTGTCTCAAGCTTGTGCATGGACACAAGTCATACAGATATAGTTATTTTTCCCTGCCCTTAAAAATATTGAGGCCCTAACAACCAATGACAGTCTGAGCTATTTCTGCAGAGCAGGTGTCTGTGATTAAATACTCTCCTGCCTGCTAACCTTTCATATGTGTCTTATTGGCATTTGTACATAGGTTGTAAAGTTTGGTATAGAGACTTTAAAACTTGACTCAAAGACTCTACTTTGCCTGTGCCAGGCTGCAATGTTTTTAAGGTGTAGGAATGTACAGCAACAATAAACTTTTTGATATTGTTCAACCAATTAACAGAGGGGAACTTATTCTGTGTAAAGTATTGAGAAAGTGTTATTTAATTCCAATCCCTCAATAAAGACTGAATTGTTATGTGGGCCGGCATACTGTTGAGGACAGGCTTTTATGTGAACTATATGTTTTTCATGCGTCAGTGATACTGTACTGTAGTTTTAATATGTCTCGTTTTTGAGGGGACTGACCAACACTTTGTCAGACATTAATGTGTAATCTGTCTCAAATAATGAGAACAGAGGCATCATGTAAGATGGCGGGTGGAAAATATGGTGCACAGACAGTCACAAGAAGCACAAATGAACATTAGAATTACTATTTTGTTTTAATAAGCATAAACCAGTTTTACAGACGGAATTTACAGTTCTCACCACTAGCATTTCTGCAAATCTTTTTCCTTGTTCTTCAGCCTCTGTCATTTTCCCCTTACTAACAGGATTTTGCAGTTCAAGAACTTCCATCAACACAAAAGATCCACCATGTGGAATCAGTTGATGCAGAGAAACAAGGCCAATCCCAGAGGTCTTACGAGCAACAGGAAAATAATGTGGATGAGAAGGCGAGACAACAGCATATGCCTGTCAAGGCAGATGGCAAGAAGAAATACGAACCTTGTCCGAGATGGAAGAATCTTGGTCTCGGGTCTTTATGTGGGTATGTTATGATTCCTTAGATGTAGCCTGAAATATCTTCAAGCTACCATGTACTTCACTATATATGTGTGGTGGAGATCCCTATTGCTGAAGAGAAGTACTTTAGATGATGGTGATGGTGATGGCAAGCCTGAACATATGTGTTCAATGTATCTGCCAGCAGACACACATTACAACAAGATGGCTTTATGGTTTATAAATTTTAGGGAAAGTGCAAATGTTTCCAAATACACAATGATCTGAGTTAATAAATACACACAGTGTGGAAACCCTTTCTGCCCAATTACCGACAGAAAACTTGGGAAACAGTCTCCAAAAGATCTATCGCATATGGGCTTTGATTGATAAATAGATCTAGCAAGGGTTGAGCTGTTGCAGCTGTACCTTGTGGTATCTGTACCAATTTGGGGAGAAACTGGCTCAACATAAAAGTATCTAAATTTCTGAAAACTCAGTTGAACTCCACTTCACTCCAATTGTTAAATAATGATTATGTTAGAAAAATAATCATTTTCAAAAAAGAAACCGGCATAATGACTTTTATTTCACATCATTGCAGTAAAATAGAAGAAGAAAACCCCAGTAAGAGCTCAGGAGAGGTGAAGTCTGGTGAAATGCAGAATAAAAAGCTGGGACTCGGAGCCAAGAGCAAGATGAAAGCAACATTTTCTGTGTCCTCTTTACATGGATGTGTGTCCTCCCAGAAAATGTAAGTGTCCTTTGTTAGTTCTCCTTTGTTCGAATGTAAAACAAGCTCTGTCTTTCTCTGCAGGTAGAGCTGACGGTTAACAGATATTGACATTGATAAGAACTAATGCTATTTTAATCAGTGCTCAAATTTGCTTTATACAATGTAACCTCCAAATATCTTAGTCCATGTGCTGAACACATGTGCTGAATGAAATATGATGGTGACTTCAGTAATTTAGTGATTTTATTCTAGTCTTTACCTGTTGCTCATATTCTGAGGAAGTTCAGACTTGACAATTGAATTTTAAAATCCTTAACAGGTCTCTTTGTGTGGGATGAACATGTTGTTTTTTTCTATTTAATTACATAATATTATAGTACATTTGTTATCTGGATACATATTGTCTACTTATTACACTGTTCCACACCTTGGCAGATCATTATCTGTGGTTAAAACTGCTCTTTATTTTGTTCAGTAAAACCCCAGGAAGAGCCATGCCAGTGGAGCATTTCAGTGAGAGTTCATCTGAAAGTGAGGAGGAAGAGGAGCAGGGAGAGCGCCGGTCAGAGAGTAACACAGACCTGCCTGCTGAGTACTGGCAGATCCAGAAACTGGTCAAGTACCTTAAGGTATGGGAACATCACCCTTGTCTGTATAGGCAGCTCACAATCAACTGGTTACCAGTGAACTCCATGCTCTTTTCATCTGTACAATAATATTCATGCTAACCTCAATACATATTTACATATTTACAAGACGTCTGGATTGCAGTGTATGGAAAATTAAATTTAGTCAAGGATGTGCAGAAGAACTTAGGATAGCTGGTGGAAAGGCAATTTCCCAGTCTCATATTTCTTTCTGCCTGTTCACATCAGTCATATAAATGAACTACTTAGTTTAAAAAGAAGATGAAATAAAGTATAGATTATTCCCATTTAAAATCATGTTTTGTAGTAAGATGCTTATTGAAGTGGTTGGCTTGGCTTTTGGATTCCTGGTTTCTGACACAGGCCTGTTTGTTTCACATGCAAGCCAAGACACAGGGGAAAGAGCTGTCTGACGGCAGCAGCTGTACTCACTGTTTACCTCACACCACAGACGTATGAAGCACGCCTGATAGGTCTGACAGGGCATATGGTGAATATTAATGTGTCAAAACATGGAAGGAAAAGAATAGAGGAGATATATGCCAATGACCACTGGACAGAGATTATCTTTCCTCACTCAGTGGTTCCTATTATCTGTTTATCTGGATGGTATTATTTACACAGATAATATGCATTTACTTTGACAGTAATTTACTTTTGACAGGAATTATTTTTAAATTTCAGAAGAAAATTAGTGTAAATGAATGAATGCTGTTTCAATGTGCAGTAATGTACATGACATATTTTAATACAGCATAGGATTTCTATTTATTACAATACATTTGTGTTCTGACTTGAGTTGACAGTAAAAATGTTTAGAGCAAGCACAGCTTGAAAAGTTCAACTTAAGGTAGATATTTTTAACTAAGTAAAACATAATGGAAGGAAATTCCCACTCTAAAAGCAAATTGCTCGTTTCTTCAAGAAGGGAAAATGTAAAAGAGGTAAATTCAGATTTTAAAAAATTCTTAAACTGAGCTTTAGGCTTTGTATATGATCCTGTTTCAACAAGATGCCGCAGTGCAATAACCAACATGTCCTAGATTTCTATCTGTCTGGAAACCACACTTGCACAGTTATTTATGGGGCTTGTCCAGTAGTAATTTTATAATATCATTACCATCAGATGCTGAAACTTGCCATGAGCCAAGTTAAATATCTGTTTTATTTTAGGAAATCTTTTTTTCCTCTTTTTTTCTTGCACTATAGACAGCCGTTTGTACTCTTGGAAGTTTAACACTTTCATAAAATGACATATGCACTTTTAATGATATTTGTGAAGGAATATTTGCCTAGGGTTCAGATGTGTTTGTTTTTATACATGTATGGCTGGAAATCTGTGCCTATAAAATGGTTACATAGTCTCTCACAAAGTTCAATATGCATATTAAAGTCTGCTTCTCACACACATGGATTTATGTGTGTGTGATTATGAGAGTGTAGTGTACTGTAGGAGAGAATCTGACTTTTAAGACAATTCACCTGCCGTATTCTACTATGTAATGCAAACATTTTTAAATAATTGATATTGTTATGTATATTGTATAGGCTGTATGTGTAGCATATAGGCTTTCAGTACAATACGAAAAAGGAAGGTTAAATAAAAACTCTTTTAAAGGGTTGTTTAACTATTCAGCACTAAGTGACTTTTCATGGTATGTTTGGCAGCTAAGCTGAAAAATGTCATTAGCTATTTAGCTACCAATATTTACCAGCTGTTACCAGTTAATTTGGTCTGTCTCTTTCTAAACAGAAAGCAATTCTCATATTTTCACAAGACTTTACTAGTTAACAGGTAAACATCTTTTGTATTTTAAACATGTTCCCACTTTTGTTTTTACTTCCTACATGAAACTATTATACAGCTTTTATAAAGTTTCTAATTTCTACATAGCTTTCAAACCATGCCTCTGTTAACGTTTATTTTAGGTGTGAAAATATTAAAGATTCACAAGCTGATCTGGGTCCTGACACATATGGTTTTGTGTTCAGCCCTCATCATGTTTGTCCCCCCCCTCTGCTGGCCTGTTGCAGTACTACTACCCAGCTCTTAGCTTAGACCTACTCTAAACTCCACTAAAACAAATTCTGTCTCCAGCAGACAGCAGCTGGTCTCAGCTCAATAGAAATTAATTTGTTGCTAATTATGTTGTGTAGTATTTATGAAATTTTTTTGCACTCAGCTAAAACATTTAATGTTTACTGATTGTAGTAGATTTACTGCTGGTCTAGTTTACAGAATTTATTTACGAATGAAGAATTATTGCATAATTTCTTTCTTGAGGTGGCCAACTTTCTACAGAAAGACCTGACTAGGCTAGACTAACTACTTACTAAGCATGCACAGTACTTGTTTTATGACAGCAAGCCCTATTAAGTAGTTATGTTTTATGTTGTAAGAGATCTTAATCCAGATATGAAGTCAGAAATAGAGCAGGACATTGGGTTTGTTCTTGTCATCAGTAGGCTCCCCTCTCAGTCTGCTGTAGATTGCCCAGACATATGAAACCTTTTGCATCCTCTAAGTCTTGACTTCTGCCAAGACCCAGTAGTTCTCTCTTACATTAAGCACTGGCATGGGCCAGAGCCCACCTGTCACCAGTCCAGCATGGCAGATGTACACATTTTGTGTATCTGAGCATTTATACTCAATATACACTTTCACCTCTCTTGGCATGAAGTCCAACCCACACACACATCCACAAAATATACACAACAAAACTGTTGACGTTAAAGACCTGAGGTCATTGACAGCCCTGTTAACCTCATCCGTGGTCCCATGTGTTTAGTGCTGTTATTTTTCAGCCTCAGAAAGGCTCAGGCAGGACAGTCTGTGTCATGTGTCTTTAGCATACATTTTGCTTCTTCAGAGGATCCAGACAAGGATAAGATCTCCATTTAGGAGAGAGAATGCTACAGGTTATTTGTAGCTCAGGTTGAGACACCTGGAGTAAAGGAAGAAATAAAATGCATCTTTCTGTAGCCAATGTCAAGTTCCCCTTCATTAATGGAATTTAGACCTCCATACAGTTTAATCTCTTCTAAACACATTTTTGACATTCACCTACATTCACCAAACTTTGAGATTTCTTACAAATCATCTAACAAACAACTAGAAATATCTACTGGATGGACAGGCACAAAAATCTCGTACATATATTCATGGTTTCTCAATGTATGTAGTCTCCTTGATTCAGATTGAAGTAGCTTGACTTAACTGTTGAATGGATTGTTACCAAGACTTTATTGATGCCCTGACTCATGGTAGCCATCAACTTCACAGCTTTTGGTTTTGAGTAAAACATTCTGACAATTGACAGGTGTGAAATTTGCTACATATGGTAAATCTGGTACAGTAAACATCCATCCATCCATCCATTTTCCTAACCGCTTGTCCTCGTAAGGGTCGTGGGAGTGCTGGAGCCTATCCCAGCTGTCCTCGGGCAGGAGGCGGGGTACACCCTGGACAGGTCACCAGTCCATCGCAGGGCAGACATATAGAGACAAACAACCATGCACGCTCATATTCACACCTATGGACCATTTAGAGTCATCAATTAACCTAACATGCATATCTTTGGACGGTGGGAGGAAGGCGGAGTACCCGGAGAGAACCCACAGAGACACGGGGAGAACATGCAAACTCCACACAGACAGGCACCTGGCTGACCTGGGGATCAAACCTGGGTCCTTCTAGCTGTGAGGCGACAGTGCTAAACAATACCTGCTAAATACCATCATGTTAGAATGGTGTTAATGGTTGAATTTGTTCCATTTTGAGCATCTGCCCCTATCATGCCTGGAGAGAGTAAAATATCTTTTCCCATAAACAATTGTCAGACAGTGTCAATGTTTTAAAGAATGTTGACAACACTTAAATACCAGAGCACATGATCTGCTTTTTGTTCTCCCAGCTATCACTCCCAAACATTTTTTTTTATAAGGTACGAACGTGCCTGCTGAATCCTTTGAAGAGTGAGAATGTTGGAGACAAAGGAAGCAGTAGATCCACTGCTGTTAATGGGCAAATGGTTCACATTTGGGCTAGCTTAATAATATGGAGAACATATGTGGTGGTTATTCTGTTGTATCATAGCTCTTTGTGAAGGAGATATGATCAAACACTACTTGAGACCTTGGTATCGGCCACCATTGATGCGCCGTCTCCTCCATAGCTGCATAAAACAGATTTCCATTCTTTTGTTTGTTTGAAATGATCTATTTAGAATGGTCCTGAAAAGTCTAATTCTTTGTGGCGTGTGCAGCTAAAACGTATAAAGCTTGTTAAAATAAATATTAGATGTCTAATCCACTAAATTGATCTATTTATTTATCTATTTATTTTATTTATCTATTTATTTATAAATGTATCTATTTGTATATATATCTATATATTTACATCTATCTATAAAGATTCTATCTATGGCACATGTAAACCTCTGAAAGAGAAATATTTGATTGTTCACTTGCCAGGAGTTTTTGGACTAGATGTTATACTGTAGTCATGTAGTAGGTCTGGCTAAGTTTCTTATCACTGGGGTGCATTTCTAAAATGATACATATAATATACAGCAGCTGTAAAAACATATTCTGTTTTACCACTAATATTATTCTATTTTATATTGAGACCAACATCTAACGGTTTCTAGGCATAGCGCTGCGGTCAAAGCTAAGCACTTTGTTAGTAAATAATTTCTTTTCATTAATGTTTACTACCACGAAGCTGAACTGTAGTATAGACAAAACAGTCTCAGCAGTAGTGGTACATGGTGGGGGAATGGAGGGAAGTTTGTGTCCTCACTTTTCCGGATGTCTGTTTAATGTCTCATTTCTCCTCCTCTCTACCTTGTCTCCCATTTTTGTTCATTCTGTATTTGGCATTATTATTTCAGGTAGGCGACCAGACAGCCACTGTACTCACTTTGTGTGCCATGATGGACTTTAATTTAATGCAAGAGACGTGCCAACTGGCCATCCGGGATGTTGGTGGCCTTGAAGTCCTCATTAACTTGCTGGATACAGATGAAGTCAAATGCAAAGTAAGTAGCCGTGCCAAAGCTGAACCTGGATGGCCTGCAGGTGTGAACAGTGCAGTCAGTGTGTGCCAGGCTGTGTTTTACTGTAGTTGCGTAATCACTAGTGTTGGGCAGACAGTGTGCCTTTAAAGACAAAGGGTAGCAATTATTCTCCTGTATGCTGAATGACATGTTTGGGTGCTCATAAGCCTGTGTTTATTATGGCTTTTTGTCCTGTCTATTTGTAATGGAGTGTGAAATCTTAATAGATGTCACTAAATGCACTCCTTTCTTTTCCATAAAATCTAATGATTTTAAAATGACCATGCTGACTCTATGACGTGTTCTTGCCATTAGATTGGATCTCTGAAAATCCTGAGAAAGATAAGTCACAATGTGCAAATCCGTCGGACTATTGTTGACATGGGAGGCCTGCAAAGCATTGTGAAGATTCTGGACTCACCAGTCAAGGACCTAAAAGCCTTAGCTGCTGAGACAATTGCCAATGTGGCTAGGTTCCGTAGAGCAAGGAGAACTGTCAGGCAGTATGCTGGTATCAAGAAACTGGTGAGTAAAAACAGAGAAAATTTAAATTTTAGGGATGTGTAACAAGATGTCTGTACTTCCCGTATGAAGTGCAGCAGAGAAGACTGCAAGACAGAACCTGGTATTCCTCCATTTGCATTATTTTAATAATTTTCTGTCCCACAGTGGCTTGCCATTAAAACAATTGTTCGCTTATGCCTGTGTCAGCTTGTTTGTAATCTTTAATAAAAAACCTTTATTACGAAACCAGACAGAGGAAACTTTGGAAAAATTGGATGGTGTCTTATGTCTCTGTGATCCCCATATTACACTTTTACATTTGCTTTTGTTATAAATTATAAATCAATATCCAACTTTTGCCTTACTATATTGATGCACAGCATATCAATCACTTACCCATGGCCCTTTCATTCCTCACATCAGATGCAAGATAGTGGCCCTTCCATTTCTGAAAAACTGTGTGCAGGGCTAAAAGAGATAGAATGTCCCTTACATCCTCTGTCCTGCAATCATGTTTGTTGACAGAGGGACCTGTGATTAAAGCCTCTATGCCTTGTATATTTTCCTCAGCCCCAAATCGGATGTTCTCATGTGTAAGTCACTCACGAAGGCAGATTAATTTCACGCTGTGCAACGGGACCACCTTTGAACTGTACCGTGTGTAACAGCTTTGCCTGTTCTGTCTCACTGGCCTGGAACACTGGAACTATGGATTATAACAGTGAATGATGACATAACTACAACACTACAGCCAATGACTCACAGAATCAGAATCCTAGAATTGATGTCAAGTTCATCAAGTTTGATTAGGGTTGTGTGTGTGTTTATCCATATGTACTGTATATTGAATCTAATTCAAATTTTTTTTTTTACAGTGGTCCATAAATAATGGAATGATAATTATGATGATAAGTTTTTTGGAATTTGTCTCTCTACACCACCACACTGAATTAGAAATGACATACTTAAGATGTGAGCAAAGTCAAGACTTTCAACTTTAATTTAAGAGGTTTGACAAAACTGTGGGAGCAGGTTTCAGTAAGACAAAAATCTATTTGATGGTCACTTATCAAGTCATTTGCTAACAGGGATTTAGACAACCCAGATCTGATAGTTAACATTTGATTGTTTTGTTTTTATTTTTTTCTGTAAGAGGAGTCATTTTTATTTTTATTAGGTTTTTCGACTCATGTTGATTTTTTATTCATATAATTTAGGTCCTAAATGGTAAGCTAGTCACCTAAGAAAACAAGAAAATTGCAAAATAAGCAGGACATTTTATAAACAACTTGAGTAATTCAGGCATATGCTACAACTCTTAAATGAGTCGCTGTTTCAACTGCTTCTCAGCCATTTTTTCCATTATTTATGATCCCCCCAAAATGGGGGTATGGGTAATGAAAATGGGTTTGGTTTTGACTTTTCTCACATCTTGTGTTCCATTTCAAATTTGATGTGGTGATGTACAGAGGACAGAGAAATGCCAAAAAAACTTATCATCATTCCAGTATATATGGACCTAAGTGTATAAAGCACCAAATCCCCCAAAATCATCTCAAGACACTTAGTAAGATCCTTACAGAATTCAAAATGTACATTTGTATTCCTTGTCTTGCTGCTCAGGTAAAACTGCTGGACTGCTGTGTTCCTAATTTAGCCAACTGGACTGCAACCCAGGAGAAGGATGTAGACGTGGCCCGCTGTGGAGCTTTAGCACTGTGGAGCTGTAGCAAAAGTACCAAAAACAAGGAGGCAATCCGCAAAGCTGGGGGCATCCCTCTGCTGGGACGTCTGCTCAAGTCTCCACATGAAAACATGCTTATCCCTGTGGTGGGCACCCTGCAGGAGTGTGCCTCAGAGGTGATTGGGGGAATATGATTTTTGTGGCACAAGTTTTTAAGCCTGCAAGTTTGAGAAAGTGATAATATACAGCTACAGAACTCTGAGCATTTCAGTGTCACTGATCCAGTAGGGTAAAAGTAAGAATGGAGAGATAGTTGTCTTTAGTTTATCATTCAAGTTGTTGACAATAAAAATATTGTCATCCAGCCTGATCCATCCAACTATGGTCATATTATTAAAAAGTATAAAATATCTGCAGGGTGTGCACAATAAAATTAATGCATGAAATGAACACAATGAAAGATATACCTAAATATAGGTAAGGTATGACATTCAATATTATTAAGAAAGTTTGATATTTAGAAATGTAAGGAAAAAATAGTGATGCTAGACATGTGATATTTATGTGGTTCTTTAATTGATATGTGACTACAGGAGAGCTACAGGATTGCCATTCAAACAGAGGGCATGATCAAAGATTTGGTCAAAAACCTAAGCAGTGACAATGATGAGCTTCAAATGCATTGTGCCAGTGCAATATTTAAGGTACCTCTTTTCCATATACATACAGTCTACTCTCCATATACATATACTCTCTGTATACAATTCTCTGAGACTCCTAAAAGATGTATACTGTAAAGATACTGTAATGTAGAGCTTGACCTTTTCATTTTCTTTGTAGTGTGCAGAGGACAAGCACACCCGTGACCTGGTGCGTAGGTATAAAGGTTTGCAGCCACTGGTTTCACTGCTAGGCAAGGCAGATAACAAGCAGCTCCTGGCCGCTGCAACTGGGGCCATCTGGAAGTGTTCCATCAGCATGGAGAATGTGGCTAAGTATGACTGGACTCAGGGTGTAACTCTTAGTACTTCTCATTAACACACACAAGGATCTGTTTTCCTGAAATAGGGTACAGGCCCAAACACATGTCTTAACCCTGGACAAAGGTGTTACAGCCGTGTCCAACAGTCTTTTTGTAGTTTTTGTGAGCACCTGGTATTGGCATACATTAAAGATAAAACTAACGGGCAGCTGATGTATATTTTATATTAAACATTATTTCTTATTTATAGATTAAATATTAGGATATAGTCATCATATATTTAAACAACCAAATATACTTTTCCCCTTTGGGAATCATTAAAGTCTTGCCTTATATTGTAAATTGATATATTTTGTGGGTTGTATCACTTTGACAGTATAACTGTATGTGTTTGTGATCAGTGGTTACAGATAAGCGAGACTTTGACAAATTACTTACTGTACATAGGCGGAACAGTGAACATTGAAACTCAATGTAGAAGGACGTTATTAGCAATTAAGCATTTTGCCCACATGTGCCCATAATTAAGTATGTTTGCAGAGTTGACAGCAGCTTCCAGTATGTACGGTGCAGTACAGTGTAAATACATGAATTGCACAACAGGATACATACAGTAATACACAAGGTTCAGCCAGCTTACATGCATTAGCATCATCATGCCATCATCGCATATGTTACTTTTACATAGATGAGTGTTAAAAAATGTAAAGTTTTTATATGGATAAAGTTAGATTATCTGTCATGTGAGTGCTGACTGATTCTATAAAGTGACATGCTAGTCGAAGGCTGTTAGTTGTACTGAAGCAAATATAGGAATGCTGGAAGAATCAGCTTTAAGATGGTGATTTTATAATGTCAGACACAGGCTAACAGAGCCTTTAATCATATGTCATGTAAAACGGAGGTTTATTTAAGTGTCATTCAACCTAGTTCCCTTAGCTGTAACATTTGTGGAATCGTTTTTGACTTGTACTTTAGTGACAGTTGATTTTAAGTCAGTAATTTTCCATCTAAAATAAATAATGCACGGAGACTGTGCCCTGGCACTGGTTCCCCCAGTGTTCTATTGAAAGAATGATTTAGCTGTATTTATTTTCTTATTCAATGTGAGGCCAGAGACGTAATATATGTGGTTGCGTGCAGTGATATTAATACCTTGGTAACATAGTTAATTCAAAAGCTGTTTTTTCAGCATAGACAAGAAGGTGATTAGACATTTTCTTTTAATCATTTTAAGTGTTTTTCAAGTTCAGGGTTTTTTTTTTATCACTGAGGTGATATTATGTGAAGTGGCTTTCTTCTGACTCATAACATCAGATTGCAGTGGAATTCTAAAAATAACAAGAAAAAATCTCAGTAGCACTCCCATGGATCATACTGCACTTCATATATCAAAACTGACAGAATGATATCCTACATCTAAAGCCTAAGTTAAGTCCTCCCAACTGGAACTGAGTTACTGCAGCCACATTGAGTTAAGCAAAGATTCCTCTGCAGAAACAAAAGCATGAAAGCATGTAAAGCAGTGATTCTCAAAGTGTGGGGAACGCCCCACTGGTGGGGCGCAGAATGGTGACAGGTGACCTGGAGGAAAAGTCACGCTCGTCAAAGCTGCAGCGTTTTCTGGATAGAAACGTCCCGGTCACCGTACTTTCA
>JAUMHL010000013.1:31837756-31855391 GCA_032362345.1 Sandelia bainsii
TAGTGCATTTTAGGTTCATCCTGAAATTTCACCCGAAAGCCGAATATCCCTAACTTTTTGTGAGTAGTGTATGTTGTCAATTAATAATAATAATAATAATTGACACTTTATTGATCCCCTTGGGGAAATTGTTGTTTGGACATCTGCCAGACAGTAGTTGTCAGCGCTACTACAGGGTTTTGGTGTCTGGTGGTGGTGTCCCCCTTAGGTTGGAAGACGACTGCTCTACCCACTGAGCTATCAGTTGCCTCCCTGGCAACACTAATTTCACTTAAACTTTTTTATTCTCTTAGTACTTGTATCATTTTTACCTACAAGCATTATGTGATTTTGTTAGATTAACACTGTGATCAAGGTAAGTGGTAGAATCTGGTAAAGTTTAAACAGACATATTGGGCCAAGACAGGTGTCTTTGGGGTGAAGCCCTTTTTTCTGGCTGGAATTTCTCTGGCCCACATGGAGTGTGAACTGCAGGCCAACTACTGAGCATTAACAAAGTTTGACAATGTTTGTCTGATTGCCTGTGTGCCAATTTTTGGGGAAATTCATGAACAGGCTTTATAGATGATTTTTCTGTTACAAGGGCAATGACAAGAGTTAAATAGTGCTCTTTTTGCATTGAGTTGAGAAACCTGATACAGCTGCTTTGGTGCAGTCGTTATTTAGATAAAAACCTCATGTGGTTTGAGTTAGCAGGACTATAGTAGATTTATGAAACAGTAGTGCTATAAATGCATCAGCTGGATGCTCCATACACTGCTGCTGCCCCTCAACATACACGGGAAGACACTGTGTTCTATGGCCACAGGTCAACAACTTAATTCCATTTAGTGAGATACAAGTACTGTGAAACTTAGTAGTGAATCATTCAATTATTTTTGTTTTACAATCAAAGAAGTGGGACCCTACCAGTCGACGTAATGGAGCATGTCATTAATTTGCCTGGATTGATTTGTTTTTCCTTTACATCAGGGCCGTGTATGTTATAGAAGCATGACTGCTTCAGAGAAGGGGTCATGGCAGGCTCTGCCAGTTTAAGCTTGGCTTGCTCTCCTCGGCTTGAGATCATGCAAAGCAGATAATGTTTTTTCTCTTTCATTTCAACCTGGGTAAGAGAAGAGGAGAGGCAGGATAGAGAGAAAGGCCTTTTCGTGTGCAGCCTCATAATGCTGCGGTTTTCAGATCTGGCAGCCTTTCCAAACCATGAAAGAGATTCTGGCTAGTCTGTCGCAGCTGGTGGCTTGAGAGAGCTTCCTCTGTCACAGGGACTCCTGGCCAGCTATCATCAGTATTCTTGAGTAGGGCTTCCTGTGTGTCGGGGGGTCAGCTCCTGGCCCTGGCCCGCCTCCCTGTCCTGCATTGGACACATTGCTTATCCCCTGGCACGGCATCACAGGGTCCATAGACCGCGCCCTGGCATGAGCTCTCTGTGAAAGAGGACAATGCAACAATACATTCAGCTCCTCCGAAGTAGCTCCAATAGCCAGTGCTAAATTTGATGAAATCACATAATTTACTGAAGAACAACTAACTAACTAACTGCACATAATATATTTTGTTATACATTGTGGTATACATCATCTGTTTATTGATATTAAAATATAGTCAAACTAAGCATGCTTTGTGATTCCATATTCAATCAATCAGTCAATCAATAACAACTTTATTGACCCCAAGGGGGCATTTGCAAATGCATTGCAGTACAGTAACACAAGACACAAACAAAATAAGACTATAGTCAACACAAAGTACCCAAAGGAGAAATGCTTACACTTGCATTACCATATTCTCTCTAGATTCGCCTCAATGATAGCAAAAGGTAGAAAAGAAAGTTTGTATCTGTTGGTTCTGGCTAGTGCCTGCCTAAAGAGAGGGTCAGAAGCAGCACATGGGACACTGAGTGCAGGGCATTGGAGCTGTCACAGGATGGATTGTACTTTGTTCAGTGGCTACTTGTTATGGAAGTCAGACAGGCTGCTTAATCGCAATTCCAGTGCTTTTACACTTAACTTTAATCCTGTGTAATTAACTTTTTTGCTTAACACTGAAAGAG
Organism: Sandelia bainsii; assembly: GCA_032362345.1. Lineage (NCBI taxonomy): Eukaryota > Metazoa > Chordata > Actinopteri > Anabantiformes > Anabantidae > Sandelia > Sandelia bainsii. The sequence goes on from JAUMHL010000013.1 coordinate 31,839,810, forward strand.
CCAAACCTTCAGATAAAAGAACATGTGAGGACACATTCAATGAAAGCTCTGAAGAACAATGTTATCAAAGTTCTGTCCTGAAACTTGGCCAGTCTTTGGAGAACAAAAAGATGTTGACTTTTCTTGCACAGCATGTTTGAATGTTTGAATTTTGCACAAATGACAATTTGTGGTCAATTTTGGTGCCCAGGTATTTAAGCAAATCAACCGTTTCTACAGCTTGCTACCAGTTGCAGCCTGCACCCTCTTCTTGTCCTAATAGTATACATTAAGAGAAAAATTCTGTTCTATTTTCACTACACTAAACATTACAGGCTCAGCCACTTTGATGTATTCTTCTGTGGTTAGCAATACGATGAGTTGTGATTTTAAACAGTGACCTGATGTGCCAATTCATTCTAAACACAGTGTCTGTGCCACCTCTTCCGCTGTGGTTCCTTCAGTACTTCCCACCAGACTCTTGGTTTGGTAGGCATTGCTGCATGAGTGGCTCAGAGCCCTGTGGTACCAGCTGTTGCCACGAATTCAAGTCATGAAGTGTTAAATCTACAGTGTGTGTCTGCCTGGAGCAAATTATATGTTTTTTCTTTATGACATACTAGAGTGAGAAGAATAGCTGACAAAGATGTCAAATTTATTGCTACAAAACACAGTTGTATTGTAGAAGAAAGTATTTTTAGTTTTGAAAGGCTACAAAGACTAAAGATAGTTATACCACTTACTTTGCACCAGTGGAGCTATAATTGTTGCCTGGGCTAATGAAAAAGCTTTCTGTATACTTATTTTACTGTACTTTGTTTTGCTTTGCTTAAATGCCCCTGTCGGTCTACTTTTTCTTCATTATTATACTGTCTTCCCATCTATAATCTTGTCAATTTTCACAGAGCACAAGCTAATAAGCAACTCTTTTAATATAGGATGCAGGGGAAATGGTGCGCTCTCTCGTCGGTGGATTGGAACTGATTGTTAATTTGCTGAAGTCAAGAAACAACGAGGTTCTTGCAAGCATTTGTGCCGCCATCGCCAAAATAGCCAAAGACAAGGAGAATCTGGCAGTCCTCACTGATCATGGGGTTGTTCCATTGCTGGCCAAGCTGACTAACATAGTAAGTTCACCTCACCTCTGGAAACAAATTGGGTTTTATTAATTAATGTCAGTAATGTCAATATTCAAATGACTATACTATGGATTTTAGTTGACATTTTCCTACTCAATGCAGTATAAATCCAGCTAAAAATAAGAACATTGGTAACCATTTCTAAGAGTTTCTTGCAGAGCTTGTTGTTTTGTGGAAACAGGTAAAATAATATCTTGTTATCTTCTCTACAGAGTGATGACAGACTACGTCAGCACCTGGCTGAAGCCATTGGACACTGCTGCATGTGGGGCAGCAATAGATCGTCCTTTGGTGATGCTGGGGCCGTGGCCCCCCTAGTACGCTACCTGAAATCAAAAGACATTGCAGTCCACCAGAGCACGGCCATGGCCCTGTACCAACTGTCCAAGGATCCTAATAATTGTATCACAATGCATGAAAGAGGAGTGGTCAAGGTCAGTTGTAGTACCCTGTAGGTGAATTTCAACTTTTCACAACATTTCTTTTATAGATAATTGTTGGGTAGTGTTCAGCAAGAGCTAGCTCAATATTCAGTTCACACACATTAAAATGAACTTCACATTCATAGTTCAAATGCAAAGCAACAGACCTATGCTCCTACAGTCCCTGAACGTCTCACACACATTGAGTGAACACTGGTACAGATGTGGGATAAGGGAGAGCTGACCAGATTGTGAGGGCACACATCAAGTGAACAAAGCTGTTGTTGCTCATGTTCACCCTGCATGTAAACAATGGTCACGTTCATGTTCTTTAGTTGCAAACCAATTTGTTCAGTTCATTGTTCACTGAGAAACTGAGTGTGTTCAATGAACTGCAATCTTTAAGTGCAGTCATGCACAACATTGGGGTTGGGGTGTATGATATGTCTGATGGCAGTGGGCCCAAGTGAGCACCTGAAGTGCCCTGTCATACTATTTGGTGGAATTAGTCTGTGTCTGAATGAACTTCCTGTTGGCCACAGTTCATCATAGACAACATAGGATGGCACTAATCTTGTCCAACACCCCCCTCTCTGCCACAACCTCCAGACTGTCTTGTCTTTCCAGTCCAACAACAAATGTACCTTTCTGACCAGCTTATTTGGTCTGTTGACATCCCCAAAGAACAGTTTCCATTCTCAGCAGCCTGTTGTGCATGTGGGGTCGGATGGTGTTAAAAGGACTAGACCTCCATGCCTCTCCGTAACACAGGCAATGTATATCACAATGGTGATGGGATCCTCCACTCCTATGTCTGTCACAGGATTCAAGATTCAAGATTCAAAATAGTTTATTACCTCAGAGGGATTTTTTTTGCCTGTTACAGCTGCTCAGGTGCAAAAAACTCATGAGCAATTAGATCTAAGATGGATGAACTAGGTCTGTACTAGTCAGTTCACACCCAGAACAGAGTCAGCTGCCCCGGCAGACCACAGCATACAATATGACAGTACCCACCACAAACTCATAGGACATCTGCAGCAAATGTTGAAAAGACCTGAGCCCTCCTAAGAAAGCCCAGCCTGCTCTGGGCTTTTTTATAGAGCACTGCTGAGTTTGTTGTCCAGTCCAGTTTAATTCAGGTCCAATATACTACAGGATTAGCCTTCATAACCTGTGATTTTAGCACTACAGATCATATAGATGCACAAAAAATGTCTGCAAACTGCCCAGCACGGAAATTAAAAGTATCCCGGGATTGACCTTTCACTTTGTATATCTTGAGTTTGGAAAGTTTGAGTTTGTCACAGAGTAAGCAGCAGAGCTGTTGATGAGAGCAGTGATGATAGGCACACAGAGCCACTTTGTTGGTTCTCCTTAAACATGGGTTCAGCACAGTAGCAGACTCTGGGTAGCAAACACACTGTCTAAGGTTACATGCACTGGTTACAATCAGCTTTCTTGTGCAAGCCAATTTTATGACTCTAATGTAAACAAGAAATCTTGCTACCATAATGGAATTAGATAAACATGATTTCCCTAGGTAAATTTCTCCCTCCCTGCTCCTAGTTATTAAAGCTGTCTTCCTACTGTTGAGGTGACTCTGAAGTCCTTATCAATGCATGGCTTGTTATTTGGAAAACAGTTGGCTATTTTGGATGGTACAGTATCCCTCAAGTCGTAGATGTAGTCTGTTATACAATAAAAGAGATCATCTGTGTCCTGACAGATCCCAGTTTGTAACATTGAAACATTTCCAGACCAAACTTTCACTCACCTTTTAGTGATCTACTGTTGTGTCACAAATATTATGTTGGTACCTGGTATATTTCATTGTTGTCTGATCTGCTAAGTGGGGGCAGGGCTGAGGAGCTCCACATACCCTTCATGCTGGCATGCAGGAAGTCAATTATCTTATTTTCCTATGTTTCACAGTGCACATATTATTTGAAGTTGGTCAGGACTGCAGAAATAGAGATATGGTTGAGTCCCTGTGAGGGCACTGGGACGTTTTGTCTGAAGTGATGACTGCATGCATGACGTCTCACCCTCTGTACAGCAGCCAACAGCAAGAAGGACCCGGGTTTGAATCCATGGGTTGGCCAGGTGCGTTTCTATGTGGAGTTTGCATGTTTTCCCTGTGTCTGTGTGGGTTTTCTCCAGATACTATGGCTTCCTCCCACAGTCCAAACACATGCATGTTAGGTTAACTGGTGACTCTGAATTGTCTGTAGGTGTGAGTGCGAGTTTGAATGGTTGTCTGGCAACCTGTACAGGGTATGCCCCAACTCTCGCCAAAGACAGATCGGATAGGCTCCAGCACTCCCATGACCCTTTTGAGGACAAGTGGTTACGATGATGGATGAATGCTTTGTGACCCTCACGCTACAATGTATGAGCTGGGATGTCCACCAGCAGAGCACCAGCTCTATGTAAAATTTCCAGCAGCTCGCCACAAGAGTCCGTGATCCCTAGATCAAAATATATATCTGCCCCAAATGCATCCGAGTTTTGATACTAAATCAGAGGTAATGGCACTTAAGGAAACGTGCTTTGGCTCCTCACCATTCTTTTTTAATAATGTGTAAAAAACACTGAGGAAGCTTTAAAAAGCTGTGACTGGTTTCAGAACCTTTGATTGATAGAGGAGAAACAAAGTTTGTTTTATTCAGTGCAGAAATAAAACACCAGTTTTTAGTCGTCATGGGAATTCAGAAAAGCAAACATCTCAGTGTGCATGAATGGCCATTTCTCTGGTAGACCCTATATGCCATTATAGCACAAGTCAAAGGGCTGTAGCTGGGGGTAACTTTTGCTAAGAGCTGTTCCTGGACATCAGGGTAGAACGCAACAGTGATATGTTTCAGGCCAAAGAGTTGAGTCAGAGTTGTTCAATGCTTAAAGAAAACAAGGTTTGTTTGTTTTTTGCTCAAGTTTTTCCTGTCTGTAAGGCAACATCTGCTGGCTTTCTTCCAAAAAGAAACAACACCATATTCTTGCCTGTCTTGCTGTTTCCATGCTGAGCTCCACAGACAACTTGTGTTGGACTCTCTGATGCAGAAGTTAAAATTAGGCTGTAACTGACATTTTGTGATGATCATGTACCCATATTTTAGCATTTCTGGGAGAACATTGCTAGCTCATTCACCGATTTGATCATGTTTCACATGACTTTCAGGAGAAATCTTTTTGTGGCCACAGTGACTTTATAGTCCATCCCACTTCCCCCATCCACCTCCCCCCAATCCTCCCCCCATATAACAACTGCAGTATAAATTATGAAGTGGCCATGCCACTTTAGCCAGATATTTTTTCCCATGTTCATTAAATGGTGTACTTTAGCTTGATCTGCTGTTACAGTGCATTTTGGTTCAACACCAGCCATAATTGGTAGCTGGAGTGAACATTGGGTGTTCCAAAAGAGTTTTGTCCAATTTGCAAAAGTCGTTAAGCTGAGTGTTTTTTGTACTTTGAGCCATGACAAAAACTGCACAACACACTTCAGTGTGTGTGTGTCTCTATTTGTGTTAGTTTGTGTGTGTGCGTGCAAATGCAAGACATGCCACCCTTTTTAATCTGTCTCTGTGTTTGCCCTTATTAATGTACCAGTTAAGAGTTGCAACACTACTCCATAATGTATTTTTGGACTTTTAAAGAGCTTATTTATGAAAGGCCACATAACTGCACTAGCACTGCATTTGTTCCTAATCTCAGACATGGTAACACAACACAGGCACCCTCATTGTTCAGTCTGGCATGAGTCTCAGCCAGTCTGGATGAAGTGGCTGTTCCTTACCTGCTTAATACTGGAGAAAACAACATACAATGTGGGAGTTTGTCAGTTTCCACCATTCCGTGTACTGCAATGCTCTGCTTCATGATATACAGGCAGCTGCCAGGGACAATGTCCTAAAATAATGTCTATAGCTGTGAATGAGTTGTAGATACGGGGCCCTGGGTCTAATTTACGGCCCTTGGTAAAGTTCTGGACTGCTACTTGTGCTATTGCAACCATATTTCTGTAATAGTAAAACTACTTCTGTAGTAGTTTTTCTGTGCCTCCCAAAACTTGGTAACCCATGTGTAGTATGCAATTTCAAATGAGTAAAGATTTCTCTTACTCTAAAGTTGGTTTAGAGTACATTTAATGGTGTATGGCCTAGTCCCTTAAGATTCACAGGGGAAATTAAGTATTGAAAAGAAAGTATTTTACACTGGAAAACACATCAGTAACCTGTCATGTGGTGTTTTTATTCTGTCTCAAGCAAAACTTTCAAATATTTTCGATTCAGTAATTTATTTTCAATGCTGAGTATTAAACATCTAAAACAATCTGCTTAAATTCATGTTGTGGATAAAACCTAATTTTGCCTTTTCATTTTGTTAACTACATTTTTTACTTTACTTTTACTTTACTTTACTTGGCAGTTGCTTTTATCCAAAGCGATTTTTTTGTGGAATGTTTCATGATGTCAGACCTTGTTCAAAAAAGGGATTCAGGTACTTGGTCTCACGGGAAATACATACCTGGGCACAGAGAAATAAGAATTTTAGCTTCATAGATGAATGACACTCATCGTTTGATTTGACATCCACTCTTGGTATCTCACAGTTTTACACGGATGTGCTTCATTTTGTGTCATGTATAGAATCAACATGCCTTCCCTCTGTGCTTTACTTTGCTTCCAAAGTACTGGAGATTGTTTACTGAAACCATAAATCCTTGTAGACAGCTTCAGCCAACTTATAGAGACTCTTTCATAAGAAAAGCTGTGTGAAGAAAATTGATGAAAATTACAAAATGTGAATGGTAATTATTGGTAATTTTCAACTGAAGGTATTCCAGAATCTAGCTTATGCCAGGTCCTGGCATGTATGTAGGCTTTTACTAATCCAAATGAGAAAAACGTTTGCACTTTACCATGAACTCTACTTAAGTGTGGTTAGTGTTTGTTTTATTTTTTCTCTGTTACAAGCTCAGACTGGAGCAGTCAAAGTGTGCAGTGAGACTACGGGGCACAAAAATGACACATTTGTAAGGCAGGAAACAAAAAACAAGCACCACCATAGATTTGGATGGTTTACCTTAGGTTGTGAGTGTGGTGAGGAGATGATACAAGATTTCTGGGCTGCCGGCTCTGTTATGACTACAAAATTGCTGGGATCCATCGATTGTAATGTTTTAGAGTCTTTGGCTTAAGTGTCCCTCCATCACTCCAGGACCAGAAATGCCAAGCCCTTGTTTCTCAGATTGAACAGACTTAGTATTCAGACTGAAACTTTCCCCTTAAAGTGACTGATTTGAAAGCTGCCCTGCCTCCTTTTCCTCTTCCTCTTTAGAGACACAGAACAAGCAGCTTGTCTCTCACTTGAGGCTCTAGGGAATGCTGTTTACCTTGACTTCCCTGACCAACTTCCACTCGACCCAGCTAAACACTGCTGTCTGTCTGTGCTGTTTGCCTTCACAGTGGAATGTAAACACCACGACCCCTCCTTGTATGATAGGATGTGTGTGTACACATGCAACAATATGTGCAGCCCTCTCAAACGGCATGCCTACTTTTCCTCTTCTCCCCTCAGCGGGGGAGTAGCATGTCCCCAGCTCACTTCTTGGAGGTCCATACCCACAGGAGCTCTCTGCAATACAAATACTCACGGTTCACTTTTCAAACGTGAGGCAAGTGTTCATGTTACCACAGTTTGGCAATATTTAACAAGTGACATATTATATTCTTAGAGGTGGGAGGGCAAGCAAAAGCTAGAAAAAAGGCTGCACAGAGAGACACGCTTATCATAGCCTGGCTGTGTACTTCAGGAGACCTTATTTGGCGACGTCTGAATATCATGCTATGAGGTTGGCAAAAATTCTGCGGCTGGCACTTCTCAGGCATCTTCTCTTTTCACAAAAGAGACTTGTTTAGTGTGCTGCATGTTTTCTGGAGCCTTTGGATGTGAGTTTGCTTTTGGTGCTGTTTTGGATGCTATTTAAAAATCATAAAACCCAGGGGCAAATGTTTCATATATACTTCTTGACACTGGTGCATGGAGAGGAGCTGACATCTTGGACTGCTGCATGCCTTTTCCCACAAAATAATGTGAACATAATCAGGAAGGATTTTCTTTTCTCAGTTTGTACTGGATTCAGATTCACAGTACTTTTGTGGTCATGCACAAGTTGGCTCACCTTATGTATTTTTCTCCCACTGTTCATCTTTGCCCTGAAAATCTTGGGATTGTCTGCTCCCTGGCTCTGTCCTATCTATACAACAGTGTGGAGCAGTGTTTTAAGTAACATGGAGAGGTGTCAGGGTCAACCTCTGCTCTACTTCCACATGCTTTATGGTACCAACACAATGATAACCGAGGTAAACAGCCTTGAGTTCTGATCAGCTGGATAGAAATCAGGATAAGTCCATGCACAAAATATTATTGAAAATCACTCAACTTGACTGTGATATTATTTGTGTGAAAGAAACAAAGGAAAACTATCACTTCCTATGTTGATACATGGAGCCGGTGCTGAACTGGATGGTAGACCAAAGGTAACAAAAATTAGAAAATGGAGATTAGACAGAGGTTTTCAGTCTTTCTGCTGTGTTTGGTTCTAAATTTTAAAGATGCTTAGTTCTTAAATCATTTCCTTTGATATTGTGTTGCTCCAAAAAGATGTGAAATTGCTGTGCTAAAACCAGCAAAACTATCCAGATGGTGTTAAAGTACAGTTTGTAAGCCTACTGCAGCATGTTCTTTGTTAAATAAATCTTCCATAATCCTTTTTCATTCAGGGACTTGATATATGGAGCTTAAAAGTGCCACAGACATCACAGTATTTACTGTGTTTATGAAGGCTTCATTGTGTTGAACACTGAGTCCTTAAGTGCTTCGTTGAAGGATGTAATGTTGCTTTTGCTTCATTATGAATGTAAACATGACTATCGGAAATAATTGTGTGGCTTAGGAAACCTCATGGGCACACCATTGTGATTTTGCCACATGGCACACATTGAACAAATTTAGATTCATCCATTGCACCAGAGTTACATTTACTTTTGTTTTGATTCAGGCCCACAGCCGCCCACAAACATAACATAGTGATTGTGGTGCAGATAAAACAAGGAAAAAAAGTTCACCCCTAAAACACATGCCACTCAGTGGTAGTTCATATGTCCACTTTCTTTCTTAGTTTTCCATAATACACCAATCTTTGAATGTACAAAAATCTTTTAAATGTTCAATTTTATGTAACCAAAACATAAAAGCTAGAAATCTATGGAGAGCAGAAAGCCTTGTTCTACTATAAGATCTAACGAGATCCATTCCACAAGCCACTAATAGTCGGATATAATGTGACCTTTGGAGTGGCAGGCTGCTGAGTGGTGTGGTTCTCGCTCAGGTTTTTAATGTCGAGTCTGCCCTGCACGACTTTCATCTGAACAAACTTAGTGAAACATGTGTGCTCGCAGCTGTAACCCCTTTGCTGAGGCATGCTTTGGACACACACACACACACACACACACTTTAATACACACATGGCCACACACAGAAAGACACGTGCCAGTGCAACTTCAAACTGTCACAATACATCAAGTGTAGATCTTTGCAGCCCTCAATAGTGCTACACTGTACACTGACTACTGCTGACATGGCTCCATTTCCAGCAGCCTATTGGCACTGTATGTTTTTCCAAAGCTGTGTTAATCCACTGTTGGAAAATAGTGATTCTGAATCTGTTCTGCAGCCACCCGTAACATCTGTCCTGTTCTCCTGCAGCCCCTCATCCATATGATGGGCTCTGATGACGAGATGCTCCAGGAAGCTGCTGCTGGCTGCGTGCGCAACATCCGACTTCTGGCCATGGCCAATAGGAATGCGAGATTATTAAAGTGACAATCAATGATCACAGCACCCCTGGAAGTCTAATAGGGACTGTAGAAAAAAATACTTGGGAGGTTGAACCTTATTTTTGACATAGAGAACATCCTCAGTATTATTGATATTTGCTTAAAACTCTCTTCCACCTAACATCTCAACTAAACTGTGATTTCAGGTTTAATGTATACATTTTTACATAGCTCAAAGCACACAGTTGGAGCAGCAGCCATCCATTATATTATTTGTTGTGGGAAATTTGATTGTTCCATTGTTCTGTTTCCATTTGTTATTTTTTATTTTTCTTGTTCTACACTAAAATCAGAGTTTGTTTCTGCTTAAAAGTAGTTTCAAACCCACGTATGAGAAAAGTGTTGCAAAGATCAGCACGTGTTTTGAATATGTTGTGTCTGAGAATTATCTGAGAAAAGAGTTTAAATGAAGTAAAACTTGATCTGAATTAATTTGTGTTTTAATTTTTTTCTTGCTTGATTTTAGTAGAACTTCAATCTCAACTTGATAATAGTGATGATAAAAATAAATGTGTTGTTTTCATGTTTGTTCCTTTGCACCCATATGCTGATCAGAGTGAAGCACTTCAAAGTTTTACTGTTTAAGTAATCCACATGAGACTACCAGATCTAAACAAGACAAACATCTGTTTGGGTTGCTCAGCCATATACATATACTTACTTATTAATATGTGTAACACATCCAAACCTGCACAACCTGGAATAGGTTATTTAGATAAACAGAATAACTTACTGTTGGTTAACTGTCTAGTTTAGAACACAGGGGGTCTGCACAGATGTTCTGTATAAATACCACAAAATAATGTGAACACATACATTTAAGCACTGTTATTATAAGTGGATAAAAATGACTATAAGAATAGTGTGTCCAGTTTTTACCACACATATTATCTTCAAGAATCAGTTTAAATCCTGATTTTCCACGAGTCATAATTTATTTAGTCATTTCAGATTTTGTAGGGGGAATTATTATAAATCATTAAAACAGATTTTATAAACAAGCTCATTATTTTTATCAGTAAAAACAAAAATGTGCATACTAGTCAGCCAGTTGGGATCATCTCTGTACTAAAGCACTTATTCAACAGCAACTATAAAACAATGTAATGAAGGAGTTTTAGAAAAATACAGGACATTTTCCAAAAGTAGTTATTTTGGTTGCAGGATACGAGTATTATTTCTCAGATTAGTGACTTTATACAGTACATATTTAGACACTGCAGTGGTAATGGCGTGTGAGTTTGGCTGATCTTATCTCTTTTAATCCATTGTCTTCTCTTATAAATAGGTCATGTCAGGCTCAGCAGTCTTTTGCACAGCACATCTCAGTAAGAGACTGATGACCTCCACTGTCCTTTCACATCTGTCAGCCACTGTGTATCCGCTGTCCTGGCACCAGTCAGCTTAGACTTTCCACTCTTTCCACACAACTGTAGGCACTGCCACAAAATCACAGGCCTTTTAATACTAACAAGCTGAAATAGAAAATTAGTAAAACATAAAAAATATGTGGTTGAAAATCTTCATCATCTTTTAAGCAGGGGTCAGTGGAAGAGCACTGATGAAGGAAAGTTGAACAGATAATCAGTGAACTTATTAGGGAAACAAAACTAGGAGCTAAAGGAAGACACTGTCTCCAAATCATTGAAATAAAATAAATGAATGAATAATTCCAAGCAACAAGATTTATGGCCTCTGAACATGCCTGATATCCAAACTGATTCATGTTTAGGAGAAAAGCATTTAGTCAATTTAAAAAAGTAAAAAGGTGGCTGCTTAGAGTTTCCCATTCTTCTTCTCATGTTTTTACATTTGGCTCTCTAAATTCTCTCAATATTAGTTCATTTCCTGTTTAGTCTTCCTTTTAGAAGCTAAATGAATTCAAATTCAAAATGTGGGTGAATAGCTTGAGATGAATAAAAAGAGAAGCACATTCTGACCCTGGCTTCCTATTATGTTTTCGGTCCTTCCCTTTCCTTACTGAACCTGATATTGAACCTTGCAGGCCACAGGGAGGAGGCTGAGAGGAAGTAGTAAGTTGGTTACAGGAGCTGGCCCTCAGGCCCATTGGTCATAAAGCCACCATTGAATCTATTAGTTGAGCCACAAACTCTCTGAGAAAAGAAACTTCCACTTTCTTTGGCTTGCCATCCGACACAGGGACATTATTCATAGGAAATTAGAGGTTATGCCTCCACGCCTCGGCACAGGCAGCAATTACGTCCAGCTCTGGCCTTTCTGGTCACCATTCAAGATCCCATGCTTCTCATCACTTCATGGAAGGACTGGAAATAGTAGAGGTATATCCCAATGTTGTTTAGAGGGAGCATGTGGGCACACCCCTGCATGTCAACTGGTCTTACCACTGGCCTGACCTTCACCCTGACTCAAGCAGACATTTCCCAAAGGTCAGACTGATGGATGCAACCACTCTAGAGGACTTCATTAGACATTACACAGAACATTTATGTAGAAATATCCTTTCTACAGTAATGAAATACAGTGTACAGAGAAATAAACATATCACTTATTTTTATGGTCTGGGAGTCCTTCAGAGAGTTAGCTGTGTATTGTGATATTAGCTCAATTGTTTTAAAATGGAACTACCCTTTTGAAGTTTTCTTTAAAGATCCCACATCTCTCCAGGCCTTCTGCAGCAATATTTCATAAAAGAAACTAATGAACAGTAAAAGTTCTTTCCAAATATTAGAAGTGGCTTTCTGTCCCCCTCAGTGTCTAAAGAGTCTGCTTGTGATGCTGCCATTAAAAATGTGTGTACACAGCAGCCTCTCAGAGCTCCATCCAAACAGAGAGCAGCACTCTGTGGCAGCCCAGGGCTGGGGAGTGAACATGACTTCTTTTCTCACTTTTAACTCACAACTTTTAAATCATTAGAGCTCGCTCACAACGCCGGGTCTGGTGGGAGCCTCACCTGTCTCTGTGAAACTGTTTCCTTCCTTCAGTAACTCATATGTTCTCACCATTCTAAGTGCTGTCCTATGATCAACTCATTTTCAGCATTTTTCTTCAGCAACGTAATAGAGGCCTTTATAGCACCAATGACTCCTGACATTCCCCTCCATAAAGTGTAAATAACAAGCTGGCAGGACAAAAAGTAAACAGAGAAATGACTACCAGAGCATCAAGATTTGAGGTGAAATGTCTTCATAAAGTTCTCAAAATATTAACAATAACTTCATTGGTGACAGCTGTGGCTTTGGGTCATGTAATTAACTACAAGGATGAGGTTTTTCAGAGTAAGCTTTAAATCTCAGATGTATCATTTGATCACATATAAAGACAAACATTTGTGCCTGCTGAATGGTCTTAAAAGGCCACTTAAGGCTCTGGTCTCAGTTCTGATTATAGAATATGACATTTTCAAAACACAAACCAGTCGACCAATCGACCGCAATTGATACGTGATCCGTTCAGATCACCCTCCATGGTTCGGCACACATGTGAACCGCAGATTAATTGCCAAGTTTAACCATCATAATGTGAGGAACAGTTTTATTTCCACTGTTTAAAGTACACCTAAGGATTCCGTACATTTCAAACAAGGTTGCAGTGAAAAGATAAAAAGTACATTGTATCCCACAGTTAGACTTTACTTGGTCAATATATTGAGTCATCCATTTTTTAACTCATCTGAGAGAACGATGCCATCCACAATCAACTAACTAGATGACTAGTTAAGATCCAGGTCCTCAGTTAATTTGAAATGGACTGAGGAGAAGTGAAAACTGTCCTGTGGTCTGATGAGTCAAAATTTTAAATTCGTTTTCAAAGTCTTGGAGGCCGCATCTGTCACAGTTTATTCTGCCAGCTATGTGGCTGCATCACTTTCTGGTGTGACTACACAACTATGAACTACGACACTGAGACCATCCATCAATTATCCTACCCAACACTTCTCCTCTGAAGGGTCGTGGGAGTGCTGGAGCAAATCCGAGTTGGTGAGAGGCAGGACAACCTGGACAGGTCACCAGTCTATAACAGGGATGACACATAAAGACAGATAAACATTCACACCTATCCCCATAACCTAACTGCATGACTTGGGAGGAAGCCAGAGTACCCAAGGAAAACCTACGCAGACATGGGAAGAACATGCAAACTCCACACAGAAATCCTAACAATCCATGGATTTGAGCCCAGGTCTTTTTTGCTGTGATGACAGTGCTAACCACTACACCACCATGCCGTCTGACACTGAGACCTTCTCTTTCAAAATACTGACATTTCTCTCACGTGACATTGAGAGGCAGAGCAGATTGGAGAAGGAGATAGGAGGGTTAGTCATTCTGACTCATCCTGAAATGTTACGGCTCTCAACATCTACGCATTTCTGATGAAACATTCTTTGCTTGTCTGTCTTGTCTGGTGTAGTCACTGTAAGGTAGAAGAAGCAGGGCCCGCAGTTTAGGATATGCCTGTCAACTGCATTAACAGATCATAGCTTTTGTTTTCTGTACCTTACCTTGAAATTGAGGAAATTGTGAAATCTTAGACACCACTGCTCTGATTTGATGAATCTTGGAAAGTATGACTCTTCCTTTAAATAAATCACACTGATTGACCTCTAAAGGCAACAACATGTTTTAGCAACTACAGTTATTTTATATTACTTTGATTTACCATAAGTCACTCTCTCTACAACTTCTTTGTGATTTGACAGATGATGTCCAGCATATTTCAGTTTTTGGGTGACCTAAAGCCTTTCTAGAACTTTGTTGCCGTTAAACCAATTTTCAGTGTTCAAAAGAGATTGCTGATAGCAAACAGGTAGTTATAGTCATGCAGACAAACAATAATATCTAATAAAGATGCTCAAAAATGCCAAGTTCCTCAGACAACAGACAGTGATGAATTGGTATGTGCTCCCAGCTGCACAGCTGCGAACCATAAACCCAGCCAGGTTTCCCTCGTAGGATCATTAGCCAACCTGAGAGCGTCGTATGGCACAACACCAAAAATTATATTATCCCAGAGTTTTCATCAGAATCCTTTCATCAAGCTATCACAACTCTGGACCTGAGGGAAAGACATGAAACTGAGGGGAATAGCACCATTTCAACAAATCATCAGCAAGGCATTATAGAACATCCTATTGAAATCTGTAACAGATTGCACACTTTGACACAAATGCACAAAGTTCAAAACTCCAGTAGACGCTCCCTGCTTGAGTTTCTTTACAGAGTGAAGAATAATATCTGCAAAAATAGTCAATAAAGCAAATGTTAAAAAGTCTAGCATAGTTTTCTCTCTTTTATTTAACTTTTTTTTTTGTTTAACCTTTTTTTGTTCATTTAACCTCTAGGCCCCAATCGTTTTTTCCCTTTTCTATTATGTAGTTTAATAAATGTCCTTTGCTTCCACATAATGCATAAATAACCCACTGTTCCAGTCGAGCTCACTGCAGTCTGTCAATTTGCCTAAGCCCTCCCATATACTTCAGAGCTTTGCAACTGTCTGCTCACAAAATCAAAATACCTAGAGACTCAAGACACAACTAGATTGAAGAGTACGACTAGAAATACAGAGGCATTTCACTTACCTTTTCACACTGGCGTAATTAATGACCACGGAAAATTAGCTTTTTCTTATTCTAACAAGTGAGTAGTTTTGGAATTCAATTCAATTCAACTTTATTTATATAGCGCCAAATCACAACATAAGTCATCTCAAGGCACTTTGAATATATACACAATATTTGTAGAAAACCCAACAATCCCACTTGAGCAAGCACTAGGCAACAGTGGAGAGGAAAAACTCCCTTTCACGGAAGAAACCTCCAGCAGAACCAGGCTCACGGTGGGCGGCCATCTGCCTTGACCGGTTGGGGTGAGTGGAAAGAGGAGAGAGAAAAGAACAGCAGGCAAAAGAGATCAAAACAACAACAAGGAGCAGCAGCCGAGGCACTGGGCAGGTTGGCAGGACCAGAACTACAGGTCCAAGGCGGAGGATACCTGCAGAAAGATACAGAGAGAGAGAGAGTGGGACTGTTGGGTTTTCTACAAATATTCTGTGTGAACACATATATATATATATGTATCTGTATATATATATATATATATTGTGTAAGGTCTTAAACCTTACACTGTAAAGTGCCTTGAGATGACTTATGTTGTGATTTGG
>JAUMHL010000013.1:31867786-31882833 GCA_032362345.1 Sandelia bainsii
GAGACATTGTTCCAGGTATCAGACCCAGGAGCATAATCCTGGGATCCTTGGGGATCTTAAAAGAAAATAAATCCTCAAAAGTCTGGAGGACATTTCTGTACATGACCAAAATAATAATAATTGATACTTATTTTCTTAGTTTATTTTTAAGTTATTTTCAATGTCCTTTGATTTTCTATTTAAGTTTTGTGTTGCTGAGATAGTCAGCTAGTCGACTAATCAACACAAGTTAAAAAGTGCCAAAACATTATCATTCAAGTCTTCAAAAAAAACGTAACTAGTACTAACATTAGCTGTTTCTGGTTTCTGAGATGTAAGAACATGTTGTTTTGTATCTTGGTAAATTGAATATTTACCAAGATATTATTTTGGCAGCCTGGTAGCTCAATGGGATAAGCATCAGACTGGGATGCTGAAGGTGGCAGGATCGAATCCCAGCCCAGACCCCATACCAGGTGTGTCCTTGAGCAAGACACTCAGCGCTATCTCCCCGGGCGCCTCCTGTGGCTGCCCACTGCTTACGGGTTAAATGCAGAAGTCAAATTTCATTTTAACATGTAAATGTAATCAATGACAATAAAGCTGATTATCTTATCTTATTTAATCATGCATCTTGAATTCTGGGAATTTGTGATGTGTGTTTTTCACTAGTTGGGTTTTTTGTGTTATTGGGTTTTCTACCTAATTCTATATATAGTTATATTCTTAAAGTTCTTAAACCTTAAAATGTTAAGTGCTTTGAGATGACTCTGTTGTGATTTGGCACTATATAGATATAATTATTCAAAAATTTAATTGAATAGGTCCTGACATCTTTATCAATTATTTGTAATCAATAAAAAATCAAAAGTAGAATATAAGTTAATTATCAAATAGAAAAGATATTCAACAATTGATTTAAGATGAAAATAACCGGTAGATGCAGCTGCTTCTCCGGACATGGAGGTTAAGAACTACCCTGTTCTTCCACTGTTTAGTCCAGATAAACCACTGTTGCTGCTGCCAGTAATGTAGAATGCATCACTTCCTGTGCAGTTTTCCTTGAAAACATCCACCTGGCACAAGGTGTTTGAAGCAACTAAATCTGCCATGTCTTAGCAAAACACCCCCTTTTTCCATGTAAATGTTATGGAGTATGTTTCTTTAAAGTTTGTTCTAATGAGACGGTGCCGTCTCTCCATCACCATCACCACATCTACATGCAGTCTCCTCTACGGTACACGCAGTCCAGACAGGCCACGGATGAAAAGAGATGGTTTGGCTGGGTTCCCCTTTTTAATATCTCTGAATGTCATCGGAGTAAGTGTGCCATCCTCCTCCTCCCTGAGAGAGAAAACACTCTGGAGGGATCTCTTCTGTTTTCTCTCACTACAGCGACAGACGTCTTTTGTCCAGTCCTTATTAGTGAGCGCCTCATGCCTCACGTCGTCTCACATCACTTTGCCGCACCTCTGGCTAAGTACTTGATTCTGCCTTCCCCCTGGTGTGCTACAGCGCTGGGCTCCAGACAAAGGGATGTGAGATGGTCTTTGCTAATGAAAAACACAATCCTGAAAGAGAGGATCAGAAAAATAAGTAGTCTAACATAAGGCTCCTGACCCAGCCCTTTCATAAGCCGCTTGAAATCTATTGAGCATGAAAAGTTATTCTAGTATAACATCTAATGGTCTCCCTTCTCAGTGAAAAGAAGAGCACCAGCTTAAGTGTCTTTTTTATTGCACCTCCAAGACAGTGTTGGGAAAAGCTGTATTATTGGAGGGAGACTGTGCGAGTCCAGAATAAGCACAGTAGACGCACGGCTTGGTTGGAACATTAGTTAATGAAACGTTGCATTCAGTGGCTGTCCGGCGTTTGGAGGGCGTTAAATGCTTCTGCATGGTGATGATATAGAAAATATGCATGCCGGGGTGTCTCTCCAGAGCATCTGGGATGTTTCTCAGAGCTCAGTTTCAGAAAGCTGCTCTGCAGCCTGACTCTGTTTCTGCTTTTTACCCTGGTCTTTCTTAGTTTTTCTGAATGAGACTGATTGCAGGCGCACAGCAGACATTTTCATAAATGACAGTGTTTGTTTTGCTATGGCTGCTGAAGGGTTTTTATTTGCTGTGTGTCCAAATCGCCCTCTATCTCTTTCTCTCTTTTTTTCAGGTCTCCAACTGGTTCGCCAATGCCAGGAGACGTCTGAAGAACACGGTGAGGCAGCCAGACCTGAGCTGGGCGCTCAGGATCAAGCTGTACAACAAATATGTTCAGGGCAATGCAGAGAGGCTCAGCGTCAGCAGTGACGACAGCTGCTCTGAAGGTACAGCTCAGCACCACCGCAGCAGCAGCAGCAGCTCTTTCACTCCTCACGTTTAAGCTAAAAGATATTTGTGTTGTAAAAGTCTAAAAGAACCAAAAACACTAAAATGGTAACCATCCTGCAGCCCCAGTCCCTCACACATCCTGAGAGCTCATGGTTTACTTTGGAGCATGTAAATACAGGCTTTAGGGCCCAGTAGCAGCAAATCCAGAAAAGTAATTGTTAATTGTTCATCTTTACTAGAAATATTCAAAAATGTTCAAATCATTTCCTTGCATATTGCCCTCATTTTGAGTTTTGTCTGTGACCCTACAGCTGCTTCATGTTAGTTGCCTTTTTTCTTCTACTGAAACTCATTCTTGTTGAAAGCAAAATGCACAGTAATATGGTCTATTCACCAATCACTTCATAAAGTTGACTGGCAATAAATGTATTTTGTGTATTAAAGCATGGTAGAAAACCTCAGAGATATCGCAGCATAATGTCTCAGAGATCCATCATGAATTGTTCACATTTCTTGTTGTGAACCAGATGCTCTTTGCACAGAATGGCTGGGAAAATCTCCACACACCAACATTTAAATCTAGCATTATGCCATGCTGCATGTGTCCCATAACAGGTTGATGCTATGCAGAGCCATGTTCTGGACAGATATAAATGGAGAGTGTGTGACCCAGCCGAGAGACGCAGAAGCCAGCGGGCTGCGACACGCTGTCATTAAGACACCCTGCTGAGCTGCCTCTGTTTCTCAGCCTGCAATTGGAAATGCGTAGCTCTCTGTCAGCCGTGTATTTACAGCAAACACACGCACACATGTTGATTCTCAAGGGAGCGACTGCCTTTCTCTGCTCAGTGACAGCACAGACTGCATGATCAGGAAACATTAGAAAAATAAATAAAACATACGTACTCACAAAGTGAAAGTATGGACAGAAAGGAAGAACGCTGTGGTGTCAGTGATCTCTAATTATATTTCTGAGGGGGAGAGGCAGAGCGTGCGGCTGAGGGAGGAATGTGTGCATGGTGTTTGCATTGTGTCTGCCACAGGCCACCGTACCACCAGACTCTCTGTATATCTTTCTGACTCCTCTCCCTGTCACATTATGGTTACGAAGCTATCCGCAGCCTGCTCTCACTTCTGAACCGACACTAAAAGGCCTTCCATTATGTTTTTAAGCCTATTCTTTTGTTCCAGAGGCTATTTATGGGGCCAGACCTGACCCCACTGACCCAGTGTACATTCCTCTTACTGTCCTAAAATGGTTGAGCTTGTTTTGTAGCTACAGTACCAAATGCTGTTTTTATGCAAAGTATCTGGAGACATGCTGTCATGGAGCTGTGATAAAGGACACATTTCATTTAAAGGTGGCAGATGGAGGTGTCAGAGCATTATAATGACAAGCCAGAGTTATTATCGCTCATGCTGTTTCAGAGGAGATGTTGAAGGGCTTAAGAAGTTCTACCCTAGACAGCGCAGGGGAAGGAGTGTAAGTACCCTACCTCCATGTGTTTCTAATATGTAGAAGCCATAATTTTAATTTGTCCCAGACTGAATCAAATATCCAACTTGCCCAAATTACAAAATTACAGTCTTGGCAGGGACAGTATCTAGAGTGAATTTCTCCCTGATTTCCATCCTGCCAGAGGATATCTGTTTTTTTTCTGTATGGTGTTTTACTTTCCCCCGTTTCTTTCATCAGGTAGGGACCCATGCTTTAATTCACTCTCTCTGGCTAAGGTGATTCTGCAGGGAAATAGAGGGGCAATGTGCTTTTGATGGAGAGGAAATCTACCATCCGTTATGGCTTGGTAATGCGTCTCTGCTGGGCTGTAGGGCTCTTGAGGTGATGCCAATAGGAGGGCAGGAGGGCCAGGTTGAAATCTCCTTGCTGTGGTATTTGGATTTGAGATGAGCTCAGACGGAGTCAGAATCAGTAGGGATGAACATGCAATGCTAAGAAGTTATAAACTTTGAAGAGAAGAATTTGCTCAAGACTGTATTTAAATTTTACTGCATAGTTCTGTGTTATAAACATAGTGAACTTCATTTTAATAAATCTTCTTTTCCTATGAGTATACATGTCATCATGAGCTTAACACATTCATGAATTGAATTGAATATACAATGAGTGGGCATTTTATAATGTGAATGTAATTTGTGCTGAACATAGGTGCTGAGATGCTGTATGTACTGTACCATGCATGTGGACTGCTCCTAACTGTTAAATCTGTATGAGTTCAAAATGTTTTCAATAAGAAAAGTCATAACACCAAAGACCTGGACATGATTTGACAGAAACGTGTTTTGGTAGCATTTCAAGTGTAGAAGGAGAGTGAAGTGGAAAAATCTCATTTTTTTCCAGACTGTACCACTAAACATTCACATATGTTTGCATTTTTTTAAAAACAGAACCTTTTTTTTAACCAAATTTGTCCCTGATGGCACAGATGGAGACAATCCTCAGAGGACACAAAGTGGCCAGGAGGAGCTCAACAAGCCCATGTACCAGAGTGTCATCAAGAAGGAGGGATCCTCTATGGTCCGTATGACCATGGGTATGGGTGCAGGACTGCATTCGGCCGCTGAAGCCGCGTCACTGGCTGAGGACTATGTGTCTCCTCCGAAGTACAAGAGCAGCCTGTTACACCGCTACCTGAACGACTCGCTGCGACACGTTATGGTGGCCAATGTGGTCATGGATGCTCGCAAGAGGAACCACTCTGGCTCCTTCAGCTCCAATGAATACGATGACGAGCTGCTCTCACCATCCTCTTCTGAGGCCGAGGGGAACTTTGTTTACCGGGCTGGTAAGGAGCCACATTTCTTGCATTCTTTCCTTTCAAGAGTCTCCGTCACACACACGACATCCTTCACTTAAGTTGTTTTTTTCATCCCCTCCATCTGCACATTTTGTTTGAATTCCTGCAGCTGACCCATTATTTCCAACTATCTGCCTGCCCCCCCACTCACTCTGTATTACATTGCTGCTGCTTATTATTATTATTTTCTCCCACCCCTACCTCCATAATTAATAATAATGAATGTGTTGTTAAAAAAACATGATATTTCTTGTATCTACTAAAGTTGAAAGGTCTCTGTGCCTTAACAAAAAGCTCTATTAGATTTAAGCAAGAATACAGTGTGTATAAACCACTGGAATCAAACACAGACATTCCCATATTCACAGTACTGGAATACTGTTTTGTCACATTGTGACAATTTTCACTCACCCACTCCAGCCAGGCAGAGAAGGAATTCCCCCAGCCAGCTTCTCTGACCAGACTTTAACAGCCCAGACACAACAAGGCTATGTGGAACATGCTCACTTTCAAACTACTGTTTGTCTTTAATCCTGCCACGAGGTCTGCAGAATGCAGGGACAAAGGAAAATGGGTTTTGTTTGTGTGTTGGCATTTATTTTATAGATTAATTTGACCTGAGCTTTAAAAAAGAGAAATAATATAGATAATAAAAAAATATAATATAGAGCCATATAATGAATTAAAATATTGAGGATGTCTAAAGGCAGCATGACATGTAGAGTATCACATTTACATTATTGTTGCAGATTATTATCAAAAATGTCCAATGAAAAAAGACACAAATCAGCTAACACATAGTTGTAACTTAAAATGTCTATATTTAATTTTTAGACTATTTCATATTTCATATAAATATGAACTGGAGTGCTGTCTTACTCTAACTAATCAAATTAAGATTAAAAAGAAATAAAATTGGTTTATTAGCACATTTTTCCTTTTTTTCTACTTTTTTCAGAAAGCACACATGATCAAAACATATCACATTAACTTGCAGATTTTGAGCCAATGATTAAAGCTCAGTGGGTTTCATATTTAAGGCAGCTGGGAAACATACATGTTTAATTTCATTTTAACCCATTTAAAACTATTGTAGGTGTAAAACTGATGCAGGCGTTCTGTGAATTTACTGTCAGTTACTGGCAAAGCAAGAAACTCTGCATGCTACAAAGATTTAACAGTGTGTCAGCTCACAACTTGTCTGAGCTGTGAACAATCAAGGTCAGATGTGTCTTCTTCAGCTGAGAACACTGGGCCTTTGTTCAGATGGACTTCATAACTGACAGTAATGTTTTCACTTTGTGTTGAGCTTGTACAGGACCCAAAGGGGGCAGATTTGAAGGTGTAGGTGATAGAGTGACAGAAAATGGAGGCTTTGTGTGGAGAAGAGCAGGTTTTATTGTGTTCCATTCATGGACATATGTGTTTCATATTATCTGATAGTGTGTATGTGTGTGTGTGTGTGTGTGTGTGTGCAGGGAATGACATGCATCAACAACTGCAATGGTTACAGTCCTCCTGACTGAAAAACGTAAAACCCTGTGACCTGAGAAAACATCAGGCTTTTCCACAGCAAAGCACCTGCTGAGACTCACACATGGGGCAGGAAAGAAGGAGATGGATAGACCAAGTGAGACTTATAACTCCCTCTCTACCAGACTTTAATAAGAGAAGTCCCTAAAAAGGATTAATTCACCTGGCTGGTCTGCTGTTTTTAATAGAGAGTAACTATTTTATCTCTATGGCTATCATTTCTTGGCGCTGACGTCTCCCTCTCGGATTTCTTGGGATCTGGCACCTTTACAGAAGAGTTACTCTTTTACATGCGAGAGAAGCCTTTGAATCAACACATGGAAAGTTCTGAGGCTGTGTTGACTCGCGGGATCGAACAGCTGCTGGGGCCCTCGGATCCGATTGGCCAGTCAAAGAAACAAACGAAACGAGAAGAGTCGAGAAAATGAAATTTTAATTCCACATCTGATCTCGCTGATGCAGACAGAGCAAATGAAAGAGGGAGGCAGAGAGACATAACTTTAACTTAAGGTTTGCATAATTTCCTCTGTGGCGTTTTTCTTCTGTGGGCTGCCCGTGCCAGATATTTTTGTAGTGAACACATTCCTTTTTTACATATAGTTTTATTGTGTTTTCATAATAAGAGAAAAATGTTTCCCTGAGTAGAAGATTTCACATAAATCTGTACTTGTATCAGATTTAAGCTCTCTGAATGTTCCACTAGCTTCTTTTTGACAATGACAAAATGTCTGACATTTTCAGACAGTGGGGAGGAAAAGAATTTGAACTTGAAAGAAAAAGCACAAACGGTGTCTCTTGGCACACTCTTTTGCTGAATTCCTGCCTGTGAAACACTTGTGATTGGTCAAAGCAAAGTGGCATGCCTGGCAGCCATCATACCATTGGCTAAATGTCAGGTAATGGGCCAGTTGGCTGTTGCGGCTCTCAGTGTTATCTGGGACTACAGAGGGCAGTCAGACGTGGCAGGAGATGGAGAGTGTAGATTTACCCCAATGGAAAACTAAACTTTTGCTGGCTTGAAAGGACACACACACACACACACGTTTGTATCCAGTACAAACACCCAAAAGCACACATACCTACAGGCTAAAGCCTGTGGGGAACTTCATTGAACACAAGGAGCAGTAGAATTCCATCACACATGCCAGGGGTTTCATGCCAAATTAACCTTTAATGGGATATTAAATGGCAGGGATCTGGCTGAATGTTTTTCTTCTCGCTCTATTCCAGATTTTGCCCCATTTGATATCATATAGATCATTATTCGGCAAATAACTCCCAGGGTTTCTGTGGACAGAGACTAGAAGATCTTCGTCAGACGTTTTACTCGCTGACAGTGGTACATTTTCTCAGGTTCTCTCCTTTATGGTCTCTAGTTACAGCTGAATACAGTAGGCTGGTGGTAAATGTAGTGCTTGCCAATGCTCCGATTGATGTGGAAAAATACAGATTACTCAAAGCAAGTGAGTGGCCACCGGCAAGTTTCCAATGCTTTGATTTCCGTGGACCTTTTTTAAAAGCATTCATATTAAGTTAACATGTTTTGCCGATAAACACACCTAAGGATCTAGAGCCATGGCAGTTCTATCAGCTAAATGGAATGCGTGTACTGAATTTCATGGCAGTCCATAATAGTTGAGACCTTTCAAAACAACATTGTTGCCCCAGACTGAGAGAGGCAACATGAACCGATCAGTTACCCACAATTATCTCTAAATCAATTCCAGACCCAGCTGGAACAGTTAATACATAACTGATCCATAATTAAATAAGCTGGGAGCTGCTGCTTGGGGCGCAGAACGCTATCAGGGCATACAGGGGCAGAAACACCCTCCATAATGTCAATGAATTATGTTAACTTGTTACTGCATGTCTTTGCATCTGTGCCCTGTTTCAAGAAAATCAAGCTCTCAGAGTCTAGGTCCATGCTACAGCTCTGTGAGGTCACTAGCAGTACTACTAACGGTGTTCACAGTCTTAGTTTAGCAAACATTAAGTAGCTGAGGCTGTTGGGAAAGTTATTAATTCTACAGGTATGAACCAAAATTATTGATCAAAGTTAAAGAATCAATAAAGACGTTACAATTCATCCTGAGGAAATGTCAATGTCTGACGTGGTTAAAAATATTATTTCAGACTTGCCAAAGTGATCATATTATTTATTTTGTGCGTCACTTCTACAGTTTATTGCATGTCCTATCAAAAGATATCTACGTCAGAGGTTTTCGGCCTTACAAAGCAGCAAACTCATCTTTATCTCTCAGCATTAAAGGGATTTATTTCTAAGTCAGGTGCTGTTTAACACAATAATTTCTGTGAAAACAACAGAATTTGATAGTTGACAGAGATTCTTTCAAACTGGGTCACTGCGACTGGCAGACACTTTTTCAGTCCTGGACACTTTACAGTAAAACTTATCGTCCAGGTGAATGGAAGAAAAATCATCTTAATGTGGAAACACAGATAGTTTGGACTTCTTTTCTTGAAGTAGAAAAAAAGATGTGATGGTTGGTGATGATAAAAAGAGTTTTACATTGTGGCTGTTTCATATATTTGACTAACAAGATATACTTAACTGGAATTCCTTTACCATTATTGTCACTCTTGTTTCCTCTCCAAAGAGAAACCCAAATGTGATGATTGATATGACAGTGCTGTTGAGAGATCATGGCTGTTGTGTCTGATTTAAGATGTGTGTTTGCTGACTGAAGAGTGGTAGTGTAATTTACAGTAGACCACGCTGGCTGCTAACTAACAATGAGCCACTCCCAGACAGTGATGGATAAAAACTCCTCATCTTTGGGTTCCAGATACTGGCTGGAATTTGTTCTTTCTGCAGTTTCATAGCAACAAAGAAAGGGAAGACAGAGAGCAGAGGGGATTGGGGATGTTGTTCCAAGACATCAGTGTTTTGCCAGAACTCACTGGGTTCTTTGGGTTGGACTTCATCATCAGACATCAATAAGAAGAGGAGAGTTAGGCACTCAGTCTCCTGCAGTGGCCTGTGGGGAGAAGAAAGACAGTATGGTGGCAGTGACTAAGACACGCAGACAGTGAACTTTTTGTGTGCAAATGTGTGTGTACGACCTTAACTTTTTTCTCAGAAAGTTAGAGAGATGAAGGAAATCCACCACAGTGAGGACAGTCTTATTAAGGGACTGTTTCAGGAATAAGACTTGGATTTAGAGATTGGGGAGATTATCCATTAAACTATTGTAAATGGAAACTTTAGTTAAATCACTTTCTTTTAGTGGTGTCTGGTCACGTATTGACAGTTTCTGTTTGAATATCTGATTCTGAAGCTTCTGCCTGTGCTGTTGTAAAATTCAACAGCACAGTCACAAACATTGTCCCAGTGATGCTGGATAATTTGGGACCTCGCTGCCAACTCTCGTCTGGTCAGAGTAATTGTACCCGCACCTTTTTTTAAAGAACTTATTTTGACAAACTAACAAAAGAAATAACAGTAATGTAGAATATGTGGAGTATCCAAATAACAGAAATAATACAATATTAAGTTAAGTTAAGTTATTAACTTATTTTCAATTACAGAAGAAAAAGAACAGATTATGCTGCTGTGCAGATTCTCAGCTAAATATTGAACTTAAAAGAAACTTAAATTAAGCTAAATTAAAAGTATTTCTTTTCATGAAATACTTGAACAGATGAGGCTGTGTTGACTTACCCGTACGGGGTAATGATGAGATGTATAGCAGACTTATGTCACTGAACCGGTGGCTGGCCAGCGATTGTAGGGAGCAGGGATTTCAGTTGGTACCTTTATAAAGCACACTGGTAGTTTTTCACATTATCCTGTTAGGATATGTCAGGTATGTTATAGAACATAAGCTTATACGTTACAGTTCATCTTTGTCTTTGATGATAGTTACTTGCTCTCCTGACCATGCACACTTATTCTACTCAGAGAGAGGATGTCAGTGTGAATCTAGCACTTTTGTTCTGTCTATCATGTGACAACATAGAAAGTTATTTTATATTTATTTCTTATTACATGATTGAAGTGCTACATTTTTCAGTAAATTTCTTTCTGATGAGCTCATGATGCTTGTGTTTTAAGAAGGGAACCTTTTTGAAGTCAGACTGTATTTGTCATACTTGGTATAGATAATAAAACTAACTAGTTAACTATATTACACAGACATCCAAGTCATTTTTACACTCCACTCTGGAGCCTGCAGTGATGTATCTGAAGGCTCTGAAGTGTCCCTCAGGGTGTGGCTGGCCCAACGGTGGGAACAACTGGGAGTTGGCAGAGGGGAGGTATCATCCTGGCAATAAGCTGTGGGGCGGCAACATGCGAATGGAAAGGTGGATAAAAAGACAGAGAGAGTTAAAAAGGGAAAAAAAACCCTGATGGTGAACCTCTGTCATTGGAATCTGGGATATTGCCTTCCGACCACTAAACAGAGGCTGGGTGTGAGGCAAACAGAGAAGACAGCGTTTGAGACGCTGTTCATTCTAGTCGTCATGCTGCGGAGAAGTGTTAACAGACAAACTTTGGCAGAGACACAGTTTATACTCAACTTCCCAACACAGAACTGGAAGAGTGCAGAATAATGAACCCTCTCAACCTGATCATTTTTAAATCATCAGCACACCAATGCTTTTTGGGACACACTCACACACACACAATCAGGTCATCAGATTCAAAACGTTGCACAGCTGCCTGCCTAGTCAGGGAAGCCGAGCCGCACTGCCCTGGTCTGTATAAAACACAAATTGTTTCCATTTTAAAAACCAAGCCGTGTCTAGAACAACAGGCTTCCATTGTGTTCCCACGGGATGGTGGAGAGCAGAGAGTGAGGGTGAGGTTTAATGAGAGAGCAGAGGTGTGACCTAGTGAGAACACAGAACGCACACACATAGAAATCCCCCAAGAGTGTGAGAGGGCAATTCAACCTACCACTGTGAACAATTGCAACATAATGATGTAGTAAGTGCAGCACAAACATATCATTTGGCCTCCAGCTGCTGAAAAAAGAATATTTTGGGGCACATAAAAACACTTAAAAATCCAAATAATGTTTACTCGTGGTTGTGCTTTTTTCCTAGTGTGTGTGGGTTTTGTGCATTTCCCTTCATCCATGAGACTCAGTCTGTTCTGTCTCTGTTGTACCTGTTGTATCAAAGCAGTGATAATAGGCTCATCTGTTCATCATCAACCAGGGTTCGAGTATAAGCCCTGTGATCCTCAGATACTATCACTGTCTCCTTTTCAATCTTTTTATTTTTATGTGATCATCTGTTGTCACGCCAAACCCCAATCTTTTCTCTTGTTGAGGCTTTTGTTTCTTTTTTTTCAGTCCACACACACACACTCAAAGAAGATGCTCACACACTCACCATGACAACAAATGTACTTCTCGGTTGAGACGCTCTTTTTAGCTGATTTACAGGGCCTCTGATTACACTCTGTTTACTTGCGCTCGTAAACACTGTGACAACCTGGCAGCATTTAAACATATGAAACACTGTTATTATTTCTCTATCTAACAAGAAGACACAAGGCAAGCCTTATTGCCGGATCTCAGTTATCTGCCCCAACCGCAGCCACACCAGTGTGTCATCTGCTGGGCAGACGAGAAAAAAAGCAACAGAGAAAACGAAGTGCACTGGATGGAGTCATTGTTGGGCAGAGGCTCAGGATCTGCCTGGCTATGTCATGTGCATATGTTCAATTTAACAGCACTAATCATTGAATATTTTTTTAAGTCATGGACGTACTGTCAGGGCACACGGAGAAGACATTAAATTTACACCATGTACTGTGGGATGTCTTTGGCTAACTGAGTGGAACTGACAGTTTGGTTCTTTGGAGCTTCAAACTTAGACTAACTTGCCATCAACAGAGACACAGAGAGAGAGTTGGTGGGAGGGGTAATACAAAAGTAGCATTGACTGAAAGCAGGCCAGAGGAGTGCCAAAGCATGTCTAACTTCATTTACAGACTCTTCTTGACATAAAAAGCACAGATCATTAAAAAACTCCATATACAGTGTGTGTATACTAATGTATACACATGTTCATGTAAGGAAACAGAACTCAATTTCTGGAACACAGCCTTATTCATTAGCATAAAGCCTTTCATTGTTTCATATACACTGTTTTTGTAAGATGTGGACTAGCAAAAAAAATCAAAAACAGTGATCACTGTGAGTTGCACCTCATGCTGAAGACTGTGGGTTGAGCTGGTCATAGATTGCATCTGTATGATGTCTGTCACAGTTGTCATTCACTTTTTGGTTGGAACCGAAAAGACTAAACTTACTAAGGTAAGAAAAACAGATGAATGCAGTCACATGTCTGAATGTGACTTTACATCCAGTAAGCTTCATGGTGTGGCCTCATGACTCATGCGTGGTGACAGTAACTTCTGACTCATCCTCAGACCTGGACTGGCTTTTCTCATCCTGATCTGTTTTGTGGCTGCACAGGTCAGCGACCTGCAGATTGTCAAGTCTACAGTGTCAGTGTGGTTCTCATCAGGTGCTTAAGGATTTCCTCAATTCAACTACTGAGTTTGGATTTGTGTGTGTCCAACTTTCACTTTTCCTCCAGTCGTAGAATCTTCTCATTCCTGCCAAAGTAAACTCTTTCCACCTTCTCATCAGTGTCATACAACTTTCATCATCACTTTCTGATAACTATCCTTTTCTAAAGGGTTTATTAGTTGCAAATAATAGCTTTGTTAATTTATAATTTAATGATGCTACACAGATCAGTTATTTAAGGTGGGTTTGTGAACATGTGTTGTCTTCTGGTTTGTGATTAGAATGATGTATGTGGAGAACACAGGCGTTTGTAGCAGCTGGGAACATCAGGGGCTAAGTCCTTTTCTTTTCAAGGAATGTAAGCATGTTAGGGAACGTTAGGGAAGTTACTATGAATATAATGAATGAAAAATATGATTCCTCATATTCTGGGTTTGTTCTTCTCTGTCCTTTACATTTCCATCACTACGTGGATTTTTTCTGACACTTTACTGTTACTTCTGTCTTTCTGTTGCCACTGAACTTCTTCTCCTTTTCTAGGTTGCTGACATTTTTTCTAGTTCTTTTTTCTTCTCCTCTGCTGTTGATTTACTCTTTTCTCTTTTCACAGATTTTTAAATAGACTGCAGTGTGCTGCTGGCAAAACTCCTGTCTCACTTTCTTCCAACCAAAGTATACTTCCCAGTTTTTCATTATCTTCTATCACTTTTCTCTTTTTGCCATGTTTTGATCTTTTTTTAAATTCCCTCTTATTTTTCATTGTTTGCAGTTGCAATGTATTTCATTTACTTAAATTCAAGTCCAGCATATAGGCCAGAGCAGACTCATTGAACACGTCTGTCAACAGAAACATAATTTCTCAGTAATATTGATCTTGAACTGGTTACTGACTATTTGCTAAGCTTAATCTTAATCTAATCAAAAAATATGATTTTCTTGAACATATTAGCATCCTTTTAAGTTATGTTCTTCAGTTGGTTAATTAGAATTTTTTGACTGATCATTTTATTTCCACTGTGCTTTTATTCATGTGTTGTAGTCTATTTATTTAAATACTTAAACATTTGTGGTGATAAATGTTTTACTGTAGATGCACTTATTAGAAAGACATTACTGTGATTATTTGTTTAAGTTCTGCCTGTTCCTACTGTATATTCGTTTAAGGAAATATTTCTGGAACATGGCCTTATTCATTAGCATAAAATCATTCATTGTTTCATATACAGTGTTTTTTTTTTAAGAAAGCCACAGTAGTGTATTTTTCCACCAGGACTGCTTCTCTATTAGCCTTGTCAAGGACAGAATACTTGCAGTGAGTAGAGTATGACAAAAAATATGACAAAAGTGATTAGTGACGTGGCTGTGTGCTTCACTTTTTTCTCCTATAAACTTTTATAGGAGACAAGACATAAAAACACTTTCAATGAAGCACAAACGTGACCTTTATGTAACTTATTGTATGGGTCTATTTGTTACCATGTAAACACTGCTTTCCTCCATATTATACAGTGCTAGAAAAGAGTGTTTGCATCTGTTGGTTCTGGCTCATGGCTGCTTAAAGAAAGAGCCAGAATTCTGAGTGTAGGGAAAGGGAGATGTCAGACAGGGTCGACTGTACTTTGTTCAGTAGCTGCTTCCTATAGAGGTCAGACAGGCTGCTTGGTTTAATGAACTTGAAGTCAAACCAACAGATAAAAGAAATGTAAGAACACTTTTGATGAAAGCTCTGAAGAACTATGTAATTAAAGTTCTGTCAAACTGAAAATTGGCCAGTCTTCACAGATCGCAAAGACACTGTTGACTTTTGTGAAATTTCAGGATGAACCTAAAATGCACTATAACCTTTACAGGTGAACTTAATGTGACCTTCCCTAAACTTTTGA
>JAUMHL010000013.1:31882933-31894271 GCA_032362345.1 Sandelia bainsii
AATGCCCTACTTTCATGATATAATATCACTGTAGTGTGAACTTTTTACGTTTTCCATAAATTTCACCCGAAAGCCACTTTCCATTTCACTCTCTAACTTTTTGTGAGTAGTGTATATCCTTAGTTTTGGATACATTCAACTCAAGGAAGGACTCATAGCACCTTTTTAATTTTAATTTTAATTAAATTTTCAATTTCATTCAATTCAATTACTTTTATCACCAGATCCCAACAAAAGTTCTCTTAAGGCACTTTACAGTCTAATGTTTATAAGACCTTACCGAATATAACAATTATACAGAAAACCCAACAGTCCTACTTGAGCAAACTTTAGGCGACAGTGGAGAGGAAAAACTTCCTCCAGCAGAACCAGGCTCAGGGTGGGCTGCCTCGACCAGTTGGCATGAGAGGAAAGAGGAGAGAGAAAAGAACAGCAGGTAGCAAGAGAACAACAAGCAGAAAACAGCAACTGCTCTGCCAACTGAGCTACGTGCTGCTATTTGTCACACTGATTTAGATCTAACAAATTTTAACATTACACAAAGATAACCTGAGTAAATACAAAATGCAGTTTTAAAATCATGATTCCCTTTATTAAGGGAAAGAACCTGCCCAAACCTGCCTGGCCCTATGTGAAGAAGCAATTGCCCCCTAAACCTAATAACTGGTTGTGCCACCCTTGGCGGCAACAACTGCAATCAAGTGTTTGTGATAACTGGTCTTTCCCATCGCTGTGGAGGAATTTTGGCACACTCTTCTTTTCAGAATTGTTTTAATTCAGCCACACGTTTTCGAGCATGAACAATCTGTTTAAGGTTTAAGGTCATACATACACAGCACAACAGAAGTCTGTACTCCAGAATCTTAATTTTGTTTTCTTTGAGAGGTGAACTTGTTGGTGTGTTTCGGATCATTGTCCTGCTGCAGAACCCAAGTGACCTTGAGGTCACAAACTGATGGCCGGACAAGATCCTTCAGGATTTTCTGGTAGAGTACAGAATTCATGGTTCCATCAATTATGACAAGTCGTCCAGGTCCTGAAGCTGCAAAGCAGCCCCAGACAATTACTTTTTTCATAGTGTCAGGCAGGTTTGAACAGCTTATTTTCCTTAATGAATGATTTCATCATTTAAAAACTGCACATTTTATTTATTACACATATGTATTTATAAGTGTGAGGAATAGGTAAAAAGAAAATCAAGAAAGGGGCAAATACTTTTTCACAGTACTGTATTCAAAGACAAGGTGAATTGTTCAATGAGAAACACTTTGTATTTTTAAGACATTTTATATGGTTAAATGACATTTTGTTTTGTTTTGTGGAAAAATCAGATGAGACACAGTTTGTTATTCAAAGCAGAGCACTGTGGTCATATGATAATGAGTGGTTCTGAAAGAAAAAAAAAAGTTTTTTGTCAAACAGTATTTCCAAGACCCCATAAGAACCCACTTATTTTCTTTCTTGCTATGAAAGAAGATTGGTACCACTTACATGTCTGTGTATTCACTGAGCTAGAAGGCTAACCTGACCCCGTCCAGAATTCAAAAATACACCTGCTAGCCTTTGTCGATCAGGAGCTAAAGCAGGTTTTCCCATCAACCACAGTGGTTCGATCCCCAGCTTCTCCAATCTACAAGGTTTGTCCTTGAGCAAGACACTGAACCCTATGTTGCTCTTGTCCTATGTCTGTGTTTCTCACTTACAAGTCACTTTAAATAAAAGTTTTCTTTTTTTGCTTTGATTTTCCATATGCAGTAGGTAGATACAGTCATGTGACAGTCACATTGCATTTAACTCTCAGTTTGGATAATACCAGCGCCTAAAACCCTGCAACGTAAATCCCATATAAAATGTGTGAGTGTGTTTATTTGTCTGCTTAATTCTGCCCAGCCCTCGGTTTGTGCAACGAGACGTTGTTTATTGTTGTGTGTTGCTAACAACAGCAACACATGTTAATGATGATAGTCAAGCTGCTCCTCTGCACTCATTTTAACAGGTGTAACCTGTTACCATGCACTCTCTAATTTGTTAGCTGCTGTTTATTTATTAAAGCTAGTCATATTTTTTTTGTATTATGCCCAATCTTGCTCTTCCTCCATTACACCACAGTCATGGTAAGTGAGCTATAACTTTTGGCCTTCCAGCATGACAACAGAGACGATCAAACTTCTTAGATTTCCCCTTTGGCAGACTATGAAACCTCACTGTCTGTGGAGTCCAATGCAACAACAAAGTAAAGTGTTCAGTAGCAAAGTAGTAAAGCAAAAAAAGAAAAAGAGGGAAAAAGAATGAGAAATAATAAAATGTTCTCCATGATTTATTGGTGTTTTATTGAGTCTTTGGCACAGCTTTTGTTTTTGAAAAATGAAGCTTTAGATGTTTTAGGCATGTTTTTGGAAATGGTAGAGTTTTACATGCATTGGTCCATTTTCACATCATGACCTGGATTTCCAGAGTCAGAGTCTGATTGTGTGTCCAAGGGAGAAGGTGTAAGGTCCTAGAGGTTGAGATGGCTTGGGTCAGCTTTGTATCCACAACTGGTCCTCCTGCTAGAGGCCACTGAAAACACACTGTGGAAACACTCCACTGCATTTTGCACCCTGCAGTTACTTCACAGCACACAAAACAACTTCACTGCATGTTATTTGTCTTTGATGTCAACTTTTTTGCAGTCTGTTTACCAATCCATGGCACTACAGCATTAACCTCTGAGCTATTTAAAACAATGCAATTAGCCCTTCATTTTCCATGCTGTAATAATGGAGAATGATGCATTTTTTAAATCAGAACTAATGGAACACGGGCAACAATCAAGAGAAGGAGATAAAGGGCAGAGAGAATGTCACATTATAATGTATTATGATAAACAAATAGGAGTAATAAAAATTTCAGAAGCTTTAAAAGGAGCTTTTGAAAAAATGAAAAAAGAAAATTCATTCATAACAGCACAGAGGCAGCCTTTAATACATTTTGGCTTTGTCTTGACTACCTGGATCATGACATATTACAACAGATCACTGCAAAAGGAGGTGAACAGAGAATGATTGTTGTTGATAAAGCAAGATAAAGACCAAAGGAAAGACACGCGAGAATGTGAGGATTTTGTCGGAACTCGATGACACACTAAAACCGAAAAACTCATTCTGTGGTTAGTTAGGTTATTGTGTCCTCATCTCCCTCTCATTCTTTCTCTTCTTCTGTTTAAGATCAATCAAAAGAAGAAAAATGTGAAGGCTATCTCTCTCTGTGGAATACAGCTGTTACAGAATAAATGGGAAAATGACAGGAAATTTCATAATCAGGCCCGTATTAACCCAGGGCCTCGCAAACCTAGTATTGTGAGAAGCCTAAACACAAAATGATGAAGGGCTTTGGCGAGGGTAAAGGTGAAGCATAATGGTAAAATCTTGTCTGCTGTCTCTGACATGGGACAAGTTTGGAGGTTTGGCTCTGTGAGTGTCTGTGACGAGGTTAAACCTCTAGCACGGTGTCCTCATGCAACCTTTCCCAGTCCCTTTTAACAATCATCATCATCTAAAGTGAAGGGTGCAGATTTTCATGCTCAGGAACGCCCATCGTCTGTTGTGTTGTGGTGACAAAAGCTTGTTAAAATGCCAGCTCAGGTTTAGATATTTGCTTTACAGGCAAATGTGTCAAAGGGGAATACAGGAGACTGGTTGGCCCTGGGTGCTGGTTTTGTGGTCGGACATCTGGGAGGGTGGTGAAAAATAGTCCTATGCAAGAGAGCAGGGACTCACTGTTGAGAAGGACAAACTGTTTAGTACCTCAGCACTAATTTGAACGTTCGTCATTCAGCAAGTTATCTTTACCTGTTTGGATAAGCTAAAGAGAAATGCTCTGCTTCCTTTTAATGCATCATGAAATGCCAAGTCTGTCATCATATTCAGTGCTGGGCAAAACTTGGAGCTGGAACCAAGACAGAAGACAGGTTCAGTCCAAACACACACAAAAATGAACCCCCACACTCAATTGTGCACATGGTCTTTCTCTGTGAATGAACAGCATGCTGAAGTAAACACACTTGGTTGCCCCGAAGAAAAGTTTACTTTCATTGTTTAATGACTTTGCTATTCCCCACTAATGTTTTACATATGAGATAGAGATTGCTCTCATTTGAAGAGAAAAAAAAGAGAAAGCATCCATCTTGCTCTCATTGACTCACTTGCTGCCTTTTCATTCCCACTCAGATCTTTTACGCTCAGTCATTTTCAATCTGATTTCCTCAGACAACTCAATTATGTTGGCTGGAGCCCATTTGTTTTTGAACAAAATATTAGAGAATGGAGTTTGTGAGTCATAAGAAACATCTTTCAACATGATTCTATTAGTCACCTTGTTTCTTGATGGCTTCTTGCAAAACATCTGAGTAGAGAGAGAAAACAGAGCAATACATGTTTGCACATGGTGTCTGCACACAGACCACACACACGCACACACACACACCTCTTGATTTCACATCTAGATTTCAATAGATCGCCATTGGCCACAGAGAAAAAAAAAATTACAATTATTTTTTCTTCTTTTTCAGAAACCACAGACCATGGATCAAATAAATGTGACAAGTAAGTACCTATTCCTTTGCCTTGCAGCTTCGTTTTCATTACAAGCTAAACTTGACCTCTATTGCCTATGTGTTTGTGTTTACATGTTGTGCTGATCATCAGTGGCAGCAGTGTTGTCAGAACTGTGCAGAAGGAGAAGGTGAAGGGCAAAGATGAGACGTACTGGAAGGAGATCAACGCCGCCATGGCCTTGACTAACTTGGCGCAGGGGAAGGACAGCGCCTCTGGGACCACCAGCTGCATCATCCAGAAGTCCTCCCACATAGCAGAGATCAAGACTGTAAAAGTGCCGCTGGTACAGAAGTATTAGCCCTGATGTCATCCTCTCGTCTCTCTATGCAAACCAGGCAACCAGAAAAATCACCAGAGGCCAAATATACTTGTCTTGAAATGAAAAAAAAAATTAAAAAAACAGTTGGGCGGGGTAGCGGGGGGGTGGGGTGGAACAAAAAAGAGAACACATTCTCTTTGGTTTCTATTGGTGTCTAAATAAGTACATAAGAGACTGTGACCATGCTTTGCTGGGTACACGTGTGATGGACAAGTGTTGGTGAGAATTTCATGTCAGTGTTTCCTTAAACAACACACTCTTGTAATGTTAACTTATTTTTCTTTTTTTATGCTAAAATGTGTATTTTGCCAAAGTGCCTGAGTGTTATTTAGATGAAGAACTCACCGACTGTGGTCAGTGCAGATACTGAGGTGCCTTCTTTGAACTGAAAGAAATATTTTACATCTAGATTCACAGTCATGATTCAGCATTGTTTTGTGAATGGCAGTGCCCTTAACAGCCTGTGCCTTAAGAACTGAATGAGCTCAAAATCTGTGGCATTGCTGAACTCAAACAGCTCTCACTCACAAACACACACACACACACACACAGAAGTTGCCCTGCATTAATTTTCTGAAGGTATTGTTCATGTTTTGACTGGAGTCTTCATTTTGACTGTAAGCTGAACACTGTTTTGTCTCAGTCAGCCTGTCATTTCTGGCAGGCCAACAATAACTGTTGGATACGTAGATCAGTTGCACTAACAGCAGATTGATAAGCAGCCAACGTTCTCCACCTTGTCCACATCTCGACCTTGGATGTCATGAACAAATGAAGAATTCCATTCTTATCGTGACTTTTAGTTGAAACGTACACAGATACTCAGCTGGATTCAAATAAAGTCACGTTCACCCACACAGTGACACAGTTCCGCATACTCAGGCATGCTTTAAGAGGTCAGTACAGTATGTGAAGAATGCCACAACCTAAAAGGGATGCTTTTGCTTTACATTATCATTGGTTTACGTGGACAGTGGTGCCTTTTCACGTCTGTGCTCAGAACATGATAGTCCAGAGTCTTTTGATCCTTTCAGCTGTTTAGCATTACATTCAAATTGCTGTTTACAGGAAGCCAGAGAATAGAAAAAGTTAGATTCTTTCCAACTCACTGTTTTTCCTTTGGTCTTCAACAGTACATGTCAGTATTATCTCTGTTGTTGCCCAAGCACCATCAGCCTGTATCAGAACTGTGGTAATTTTGTTGTACTTGGTTTCACTTATCCATTGTCAAGTCCAGTGCCAAGTTCACATATTGGGTGACTTTTAGGAGAAACTGAAGTTGGCTCTTCGTGCTGACTTTTTAATTTTATGTATGTCTTCAAGGTACTGTTTATGTGTGTCCAAATGTACACTCCTCATTAAAATGTGCAGTTGTTATTTTTTACAACTCAGACTGTACTAAACAGTCAAGGACCTTTGGGAGTGGGACTGCACAAACTGACTTTTTGACCTTTTTATGTGTCTTGAATGTGCAGTGCAAAGCTTCACTTACAGTTCTCATCACATAAAAGTGATGAGAAGTAAAAGAAATGAAGGACAACCTTATGTTAGTCCTGTTAGCGTGCCTATGGAAGTGTAATGAAATTGATCGCACAAGCCAATCCCCAGGCACTATTTGCTTATGCAGTGGGGGTTGTGGGCTTCCACATGTGTTTTTTATACACCTGATCCAGGCAGGGTAGCTGTGGGGTAGTGCTGGGCCCGCGCCTTGTGTTTCTAATCACACCGTTGAACCTCCGGACCAGTCTCAACCCACACACCTCACAAGAAACCCATTTGCTGAGAGAAAAAGAAAAAGTCTTCAGAGACAACAAAGCAGCCTTTGTTGTTTGTACCTGCAATCACTTCCCAACAACGACACTTCGAGTGGTAACAAATGGTTTGTACAGTCAAGACTTTGGTACTGTATATGTGTTTCTCCAGCACAAACCCCATTTTCACAGCCATGCTGACAGATAGAAAGCGTATTATAGCCTATAAATTATTACAGACTGTAAAAACAAAGAAAATGATGACCATAGTTTGTTTTTTATTGTTAAGTTATATCAACTCAGATGTTTGTTTTGATGGAGACTGGATTTTCAATCCAATGACCAAACATGTATCTCCTTGTATTGTTGAGTTTGCTCTCATGTAAAGTTTCTTTTATAAAAACAGTTGTTACTTGGTCAAAGCAATGAATAAACCTTTGAATGAAATGAAATGTTTGCTCATTTATTAACTTTACTGTTGCTTTGTTTATTTGTATTAACAGATTTTTTTGTAGCTATACTTGGGGGCAGTGAAAGAAGCCGTATAATCCATCTATGTGCTGTGCAGAACATTAACATTTATGTAGTGTAACTTTAGCTGTCCACCAAATTTGTTTGTGGACATGTAGCTTTCAGTGGATTTAGTGCTTTCAAAACAGCTTCCTGCTGCAGCTGGATAGAAGTTTGAACCTAAACAGTACATTTACAAACACACACATAAAAATAATTAGCTAAAGCTCACTCACGATGGCCACTTGACATTGCATTGAATTTATAATTATATAAAAAATAACTTTCATTGCAGCTTTGAAGGTAAATATTATGTAACCTAATAATTTATCACATCTAAATTGCCTCAGTTTATATGTAGGATTGTTTGAAAGCCCTGTTCACAAACACATTCCAGCCTGTAACAGGCTTCTTCGTGTACTTATGTCTGTGTTATTTTGTTGACCCCAGGCTAAAGTCTTAATTCTTAATCTAACTACGGGCCACTGCTCAACGCTGCTCACAATATACATGTTTGTTTATGACACACAAGTCAGGGTGGGTTTTAAGAGCTAAACAAACTAATCATGACAAACCACTGGAAGAGCTGAATGTATACAGTAGTGAGCTGCGTCAACCACATACCACACATTAGTGGTTTGGGCTCCAGCATTTGCTATCTCCTGTGTATTTTTGCTACCATTAGAAGGATGTTGGGAGTTTCACTTTATTTGTTTGACCTGGAATTAGATCAAAATCTGTCTCTCAGGAGTTCAAGAGGGCGGCAGCAGCACATTAAGATTTTGTAGAGTTGGGGTTATGTGCTGACAGGCTGTGGATGAGGATACAATTGTGGTATTGTGTATCCTGTAAAGATAGAGATATCTGGCATCTCAGGGAGGCCACCGGAAGACTGACTTTATGTCGTGCACTTTCTAGACGTGTGCTCAGTCTTCATTCTCTTTGCTACATGCTGCAGTGATGGCTCTATCAAAACTCATTCTGAATCTGAGCTCTCCAACAACAGCTGAAGACCCCTCTCATATCAGGAAGAATGAGATGGAAACTGACAAAGAAAACAAGTTCGCTAGCTGCAGAATATGCAGATTTGCTGTAACTCTGCATATTCTGACTCTGTTATCAGTCAGATACAGCATGTAGAGTGAAACACCTACCAAGATCCCTAGCTGGTTTTACTGTAGATCACCTGCCTCTGGACAGAGTGGGAACTGAGAGATGGCCCATCCTGACACTTAGAAATAATCCTATCAAGTTTTTGTGACCTCTTTTCCCTCACTGCTCTGAGCCAGCCAAACCCCACCTTCACTGAGCCACAGTTTCCATTGAGAAATTAAGTGTTATTCCATGCTGCCTATAGCTTCTTCCTTCTTTTTTTTCACACACACCTCCTCTTTGTGCTGCTGAAAGATTTGAAAGCAGTTGTGGAACTGCATGGTTATCTCACAGGAGATGGACAAGTGGAGATTCTCGCTTGGAACAGCCTGCAACTTGACAGATTCCAGACTTCACCTTGGCCATTTAGTCTGCCAGAAACTCAACTTCACCGACAGCAGGCAAAACCACACAGAATGAAATCCAAGAATGCAGACACTCTGAAAATCATTTCACATTTGATGAGGAAATATGACTCCAGAGGCATGCTGAAATAATTAGTTACCTTGCTGTGAAAAATGCTTGAAGGAGCCCCCGTTCATTAGATCCAAGACTTTGTCTTTTGCTTGCTCCTGGACCTTGCACACAAATCTGAGAAAAAATTCCTTACCTAATTGTTAGATTCCTCAAAGAATTGGCTGATTAAAAATGTGGTCTGGCCTTGCAATCACTTTGGGACTGGAGCTGTTTTGGATCAGCTGTATCTCCATGGGTGTTTGAGGAGGTGATGCATGCAGCTCATGAATGCATCAGGAACACTGTGAAAACAGTGGCAAAGACAATCACAAGGGAGACAAAGGATCAATTTAATTCAATTCATTTCAGTTTATTTATATAGCACCAAATCACAACACAAATCATCGCAAGGCGCTTTACATAGTAAGGTTAAGAATTTATGGAATTATATGGTCAGAGAAGCGTTATCACTTTACAAATTACACACCACAAATTAGCATATTCTCCTTGAAGGGTACATCTATAGAAGAGTGCAGCATGAGTTTCCATGATACTGGAAACTTCCACTGGATTATACTGACAGAATTAACTACTTTAATAAAGGCAGTGTGCAGAGGGAACAATTAATAATTTCAGAATTCATTCTGATTTTCAAATGTATTGCAAACATGCTCTTATACTGGATAAACAGATCAGTTCAATGGTTGGAGCTTTTTCAGCTGTGGTTATTCTGGAAGGTTAACTGCTTTCTTTCTTTTAATTATTTTGAAAAGGGAATTCGTGCCTTTATCAGCTTGAGAATTATTGTATTGTCTTATTGTAACGCTCTGTGTGTTGGAACCTCTCAAGCATCATTGTACCGTCACCAGCTGGTCCAAAATGCAGCTGCTCATCTTCTGACTAACACACGTAAACATGAATAACACATTTGTTTGTATGATTAATTGTGGGTTTACTTATTTGTTATGTTGTTTTTGCAATGGATTTATTGTGAAGCACCTGGCTTTAGAAAGGTACTATTTAATCAAACTTTTCTCTGCTTTTCTTTGCTTTAACCTAGGACAGTTAAAATATTTCCTGTCTTTATTTCTCATAATAAACTTCTTGAAACCACCAGAAACAAGAAGGAGAGAACTATGCTTACACAGAACCACAAGTAAATGCCATGTTGTGGCCAAATTAGGACATGCCGGGTGTTATTCCAGGTGGTCATCATCTGAATTTTCTTTTGTGAGAGAGTCTGTGTCTGAAATGGGGGAAATGTGACACATGCCAGTTTTAAACAAAAAGGGTCAACTGCAATTGTAAGAACAAACTATGGAGGCATGCACATTGTTCTGACCTCAGACCAACAGGAAATGGATAAACGTCAATGGTTGAGCTGCCAGAGTAAACTCAAAGGGAGACACACTTCTCATGAAGTGGAACAGGAATGAGTATTTTGAGGGTGTGAAAATGCAGGAAATCTCTGCTTTGATACCTGCTGTCAAGTTTTCATTCGTCATTATTTCATCAGCCATAGCTGCTCATACATGCACCATGCTGTGTTGGCTCTGTTGCTTGTTGGTGAGAATATACAACACTTACACAAATTCCAACACACAAAAGATTTCCTCCACTTACAGTCACACAATCCCAGTCACAGTCTCACCGCAAAGCCCTGTAACACAACAGGTCTCATGTTTAGAGGTTACTTCCCATTTTGCTCCTACTTCAAAACAGGCTCACCATACAGAGCCACATGCAGTGGATCTCCTTGCTTGTTTACTCGAGCATTACGCCTGTGAATTTCCCTGCCAGGATCATATGTCTCAGTCCATCCAAGCGTTACTCGCACACACACGCACAGGGCTGAACAAACAGAGCATCTCAAGTGTTTCCCAACAAACTTAAATCCTGGTAATTGGCCATCTCCTGTGCTCCAGAGACAGACTGACTAAACAGCTGCAACAAACAATGACACACCTCTCAGAGGTGCTGGAGCAGAGTCTCAGCCACCACGTGACTGCAAATATATGGTCAGGGCAAAGCAGAAGAACCTGTGGACCCCTGTGAAGGGGGAAACCTGGTACTTCCACGTCTATCTGTGATGACCTATCTATTTTCATATACTATACCTTTATACTATACTATACTATACTATACGATACTTAGACTACATATACATACACTTGGTGTTACCTCATGTATACCTCATATAGATAAAGGCGGCACAAGACCAAGCTGAAAGGCTCCTTAGATTTGTAAAGTTTCTTTACAGTCTGAAGTTTCTTCAAACACTTCAAAAACTCCTTCTGTGCTGGGCCATCTTTCCGGTCTCCGGTCTTTTAGGTATCCGGTTTTTGGGATGGAAAGACCGGATAAATAAATAAACATAAGAAGAGCAATGTAGTGTAATGCAGTGAAGAGTGCTCCTAGCTGTACATTGGAGAAACCAAACAGCCGCGACAAAGGAGGATGGCCCAGCACAGAA
Source organism: Sandelia bainsii (assembly GCA_032362345.1). Taxonomy (NCBI): domain Eukaryota; kingdom Metazoa; phylum Chordata; class Actinopteri; order Anabantiformes; family Anabantidae; genus Sandelia; species Sandelia bainsii. Next base: position 31,894,190 of record JAUMHL010000013.1, read on the forward strand.
GGAGCAACACCTCAGTGCGCAGGCGTGAGCCTTGCAGCAGGCTGTTTCGCAGTCTCTCTCTTTGTGATGTCTTTTCTTAAAC
>JAUMHL010000013.1:31900111-31917384 GCA_032362345.1 Sandelia bainsii
GTCATCACTGATCAGATTAGGAAGGGGTCCAGAGAAAACTACGGAGTCAGACATCGTTTTTGCATAGTTACACACCGTTGCAACATTAATTTTAGTGACCTCCGACTGGCGTAGTCGGGTGTCATTACGATCTTACTATAATTACGTTTATACTTAGACAGGAGTTAGAGATAGGACTCGATGTCGCCCGCTCTGGCCCCGGGAATACACTTGACTATGGTCGCTGGAGTCTCTAACTTCTACCCCACTCATGCCAGCCCATTAAATATAAAATTAGAACCAGCAGGCAGTTAGTTAAAAGGTGCCATAGAAACAGGTGAAGACAGCTAGCCTGGCTCTGTCGAAAGGTAACAGAGCCAGCACCTCTAAAGCTCAGTAATTAACTCATTATAACTCCTTTGTTCAATCTATAAACATCATACTAATGACAAAGTTGTTGCACTTGGATGAGAAATTGTTTGGCACATAACATTCATTAACCACCAACCACAAATTCTCACGTTTTATTAATTGGTTTTTGTGCAGATTAAACAGATGAGAAAAGCTGTTAATTAGTGAGCTTTCGAGGCTTTCTTTTCAGTAAGAGAGAACATCAAAACTATGATATGCTGTGAGTACCATTTACTGTAAGAGCACAGCAGGAACCCCAACAGTGTTAACGGACATGGCAAGAAGAGACAAAGAGGCAGACAAAGTACATAGAGAAGTATTACCGGTGGCTTGACTGATACGACCGGTCCAGTCTGTCGGCAGAAGCCAGTCCTTGATCTCGGCACAGTGGAGGTGGTAATGGATGGCAGCTCATGACCTCACTGAAATATATAGGCTGTGTGCTACTGTCTGCTGCTTGATTGTATGAATGTAAATATTTGAGTGTAGCACTGCTGCCTGCTAGGAAGTAAAGCTCAGGCATTCAGAACCATAAGTGAATTCTGGAACCTTTCCAGGCCCTGCAAGCACCAAGCCAAGGTTGGAACTGTGGGGAAGCGCAACCATTACACTATCTGTTCACAGCCCCAGGAAGGTAGCAGTGACAAACCTGTGATGAGATGGTGTTTTAATACACTTTGGGTACAGTGTTGTGAAAGCTGATGTAAAGAAATACGTTGCTAAGATAAGCTGGAGCTCAGCAGGGTAATAACATGAGCCTTATTGCAACTGGAGGTGGTGAGGTGTAGACAAAATAGCCACCCCAGAACTGTAGCTACCATTACTCTCACACACATACCATCTGGGTGAGAGTAGTGGGATCATTGCATGCAGGAGCATAAAGGAATGCCCACATGCATGCACATCTGGTTATCAAGTCTATGGCATTTGAAGGTGTCATTTTCCTCCAAAATCTGAAACACTCAAAAACAATGATCTATAAATTCCAAGAACAACACGTCTCTACAAAGCCAAAAAACAGTAACTATATATTTGGTCAAAAGTAAGTTGAGATGAGAATCTTTGTTCTTATATGAAAAATCAGGATGCCACAAAAAAGTGTAATTAAACAAACAAACAACAGCAACACAAAAGCAAACAATAAAACCAGTAGGTCAGAATCCACCTCAGACCAGTACCAAACATTATGATCAAAGTTAGTGTGTTGAAGTTCAGTATGGTTAAGTTTATGATTGATTGTCTCAATTGGACAGTATACAAAGAAAGCTGTTATCTTGTCCACAAGCACACACTGTAGCCTACATTAAAATTTTGTCTAATCCAGCAACATCAGTCTGAACATATTACACACTTCCACTACTTAAACCTTGACCATCAACTCTAGGTGGGAGTGCAAAGGCAAGAGGTCCTTCAAAGGGGACAGACTGAATGTTATTTGAGCCTGTATTGCAATAAATATATAATGGTTTTCTTTAACTTTACTGATATTGAGAAGAATATGTTATAAAATGCTATGGTTGGTTTCAATGTCAGTATAAATGCTATATTTCAGACAATATTTCAGTGTTGAATAAATCATATCGTGCTAACTGATCAAACAATGTTCTCTCCTGGGCCATTAAACTGACAGAATTACCTGTGTTGAACCCCAATAAGTGACTTTCGCAAGCTATGTGGTTTCAAAACTTGTCATGCGTCTGTTATTCCTCACAGTCTGATAGAAAGGAAATCCTGCAACAAAGTGGATAGTGGCTACACAAACATGAAACCCACGGACACGGGAAAATATCTTGTGTTTGCGTGACCTCGGGGTGAGTTCTTTACAGACTTATTTGACTAATGCTTGTAAGGATGAGTATAGGAGCAGTACAGGTTTGCTTCTTGTGGTTTTTGGTAATAAACCTAAACTTGGATTACATGCAAGGACTGCAAACAGTCACAGGTCTGCAAACAAAGTGATGTGGACCTGTAATAAAGAAATAGCATTTTTCTGCCGCGTGGTACAAACTCGACTACTCTATTTGGTTTCAGTGCCAGGTACTCAGTGTAGCGGGTTGTCATAATGACTGCTGTGAACTGCTGTGAAACTGCCTACACACACAGGAGCATCGGGAGAAATCGAAGAAATGCTGCTCATGTTTCTTTGTATGTGGCTGTTTGTTACAGCAAGGAGACAAAATAGGTTTCAGCAGTATGACGAAAGAGACTGGGAAATGCTTAAGAGTTCTGATGACAAAATGTCTGTGGTTGTCTGCAGTGTTTTCACATAACTTTTGGTATTGCCTCAGCTCATTTGGAATTTCAATGGAGGTAATAGCAAAAAAAGTACCAGGTCTAGGTACTATCAACAACGTTTGCCTGATGGAAAACCCAAAAAGGACAGTAGAGTCGAGTTGAGTCAATCTGATACCCTGCACTAACTTAGTCAGAGTCAGAAGACCCTGCAAGAACTACAGAATGTGCCAAAAGCTCAACCTGTGAACTTCATCCCTTCAACTAGTCTGAGTCTGTCCTGATGGAAAAATCTTCTAATGCCTTCCAGAACAGTCTCTTCAAAGACAGTTAAATCAAGGTCTTTTAGTCTTGGTAGTTTACAACAAACTCTCTTGTCCAAAATTGAGATCAGCTTGGCAAAGAAAATAAGCAGCGCAGTTACAACCCAGAGACCAGATTATTTATACAAAATAATGAATTTGTTTCTATACATGCCAATCATCTCACCCAGAAGAGAGATTATTAACGTGTTTTTTTTAACAGCACTGCAGTATGCGTCGAGTCCATGAAAATGTCTGAGACGTGGAAAGCTTACACCTGGCTCATGTTGATACAAAGTGATTAGTTTATTATAGATACTGATGGCCTGAGTACATGGGTATTTGCTTCCATGTTGTAGCAGTAGCATGAGAGAGATCTGAATGTGGGTCCTGACACACTACATGATGACAGACATGGAATCTGACATGTAGAGGTGGCATGTGACCAGAGATATGCCACATGGGACAGGAGTACAGTGAACAAGTGGAATTATGGGTAGTGGTACAATGATGAATATAGAAGCTCATACTCATCCTCTGTCAGCCTGTCCCTGATCTTTTTGCTTATTGCCACAGTAACCCAAGGATGGAATGAAAGCATCCCCTACTGTAAGAGGATCTGTTCGTCCCTATTTCTTGCTTTCTATACGTCCTTTACACAGGGTGCTGTGTTTTTGAAAATAACAAGAGTGGGTTACAATACAATCATTTAGGTTTAAATTGGATAGACAGAGTATCAAATATGAGGAAACTCAATTACAAACCTAATACCAGCTCAGCTGACTTACATGGATTCAAGGTTTAAGGTTCACACTGAACAAGGACAGAGGTTTCCTGCTTACCTGGGGCCTGTTCTTATTAAGTTACAGGGGCCTGGTGTGATTGATAGGTACACATACAGGCCTGCTGCTTCTGAGGATGTGGGTAAGCCTCTGTGTTGACAGAATCTACAGTAATTCCTGATTGGACCAAAGGTGTTTGAACACTGAGGTAGTCTCCTTAGCAGAAATATTATTTAAAGCTACAACAACAGCATTTAGAATCAATCCAGCCTTACATCTACCTACTCTGCTGTGCCCTGCGACATTCTGCTACACTCCACTTAGCCCCTTAAAGTACTAGACCTATGAAATTACAATAAATAAGGTAAAGTCCAAAACACATGCAGTTATAACTGGTGACTCTAAATTACCCGCTGGTGAGAATATAAGCGTGAATGATTATCCATCTCTACATCAGACCTGTGATGAACCTGCCTGAGGTGTACCCCACTTCTTGCCCAACGGGGTTAGCCCCAGCACCCCAATGACCTTTAACAGGAAAAGGGTTTAAATAAAACGTGGATGAAGGCAGCCAGGCTGTTCAATGCATAAAGGCCAAAGAAGCACCTCTCCGCATTAAGACGTTTTGGAGCCTATTTATACAAAAAAAAAAAAGGAAAAAAAAGAAAGAAATGAAAACAATTACATATGATTGGTATTTTACTACAGTATATACACAAGGATTTTCATAGTGAGTTCCCTGTAGCCTAACGTACACTGAGGTCTACAGCAGATCACACAGCTCAAAACTGATCAGTGCCTGAAACAGGACGCTCTTTTTGCCTGATGAAATGTCAAAGGGTCTAAATGTAAACGGGTGTAACAATGTAAACACAAGGTTCCACATAATCAAAGTGTTTCCACCTGCAGTGACAGAGCCATCAGTTCTGGGTATCCCGCTCATTACCTCACAGTCTGCTGGTGCCCAGAGGGTAACCTAAGAGAAGCCAGAACCTGGCTTCGGCTGACATTAGAGGAAGGAAAGAGCAGGAGCAAAGGGGCATTTTCCTCTACCTCACCTCAGAACATAAACAGTCAAACGGTCTGCAGACCTACAGGTGCCTCTGAGTCTTTGTCAACCTCCCTTGTTCCAGAACAAAGTTGTCTGGAGAGAAAACGGTTTGTTCATGTTTACAAAAGGTCAGCTACAAGACCTGAGGGCACTGAACTCTTTTCCAAGACTTTTGCCAATGGGAACTCCAGAACTCTATTATTAAGAGCTGACCTTATAAAATATGACTTCCTTACTACAATATATCGTTCAGATGGTTGTGGCAAAAGATGATCTTTCAGTTCTTTTTCTTGATCATAGTAAGTCAGCATGGTACAACAATTATTTGTTTTCTATAGCAAACCAGCAATGAGCATGACAAAGTAAGTGACATCTGGAGGCCCAACACCTTATGACACAATGCCCGACTTCTCATAACATTTTTACACGACAGTATGACTCTCACGAGGGGCTCATCTGAGACAAGGAGCAGGGAGACGAGGCCGTGTTAATGAGAACCAGATCTCCTCTGTTAGCTTAGCGCTTGGCTGCATGCTCAGACACAGACAGCAGGACAGAAAGCAGTCCATCAAGCTGCCCCTGCAGTGCTGCTCTCAAGCTTCTGAGGCAACAAGGTGGGGCAGCACAAGATGGTTCTGGGAGTCTGATGTGTTACTAAGCCTGGATGGAGCAAAAAGTGTTAAGTTCTCCACAACATCCTAACTTCCTCACAGTTTGCAGCCAGATGAAATAATATATATAAATAAGGATAGCTTCTAATTATATTTCCGTCAGCCTAATGAACATACCTGCAAAACATCAGTCTGTTCTCTTTGTCATTGCAAGCATCTTAGTCTTAATTCAGTGCTAGCTCAAGTAGTTCAGGTACAGCCTGACAGAGCCTCAAGTGTGTACAGCACTGAAGAGGTAAAACTCACAAGGAGAAAAACATCTTTTTCATTTATTCTTTTTCTATCTTGACAATAATTGCACTGTATGTTAGTTTTCTGAAACAATGTCGAATTTCACTTCCAGAGTATCACAACATACTGCATGGAGACACACAATGAATATCAAGAACTTTTGCAATAGTTTTAGAAGAGTTGAAATGACTTGTGATTAAGAAAAAGTAATCTGCAACCATTTTTAAAACTGAACCCATTTAAATCATTTATGCAGTCAAATGTCTGTTTTATTAAATTTATATGGGCCATTTCTGATATATGATGAGCATATTTTCAACAGATAATTTTTTAAAACTTTATTCAGAGAGGCTACTGCTGTTTTGCAGGGACACAAAGATCACATGCACACATGTACTCACGTACACACCTGGAGAAGCTGGAATTAAAGGTCTTGCTCATGTGCACCACAGTGACGTTAATGAGGAAGGAGCAAGCACTGCAATTTCACTTGTCCTTTATCAAGCAGATTTAATCCTGCCAGTCTGGAGAACTGAGCTTGTGACTCTCATCAGGTCACTTCAAAAAATGACAATATGTTGCAGACATAATTTAGAGAGTCAATTCTGCATAAACTGTCATTTCTAAATGTAGCAGATAAGAAGTTGCTTCTAAAAGGGAACCTGACAAAGGTAGTATAGCACTAAAAAGACATCAACCAACTGTAAATTATTAACCGTCAGCTCAGCTCCCTGAGCAGATGATGTTTTTCCAGTGTAGGCTTGAGGAAACAGCAGGACTACAGCTCGACACATGGTTGGACCCCATGAAAGCATTAATATGCCGTTTGCCTCCGTTGTTGTTTGACTGAGACATATTTCCAGACAGCTGCCTGGAGTGTGGCAAGAGATGAGGGATATGCTACAAGGGACAAGTCCTTGCTCTGACTGCCAGCCCCCAATCCCTTTCATAATCACCCAGGAATTATACACATACCAGTCAAAGCACTGGCAGAGTGACTTATTGCTGTGGTGGTGCTTCCTGAGAGGTCTGCCAAAAAGATGATTTAGATAGGTCACACGTCTGGGGTGTGGGGCTTCCTTGGACACTATTTAAACACAAGCCTTTCTTCTGAGGACAGGGGAATGTGAAAGTTGGTGAGTGAAAAGCCATCACCTAACAGTGACATTTCCAACATGGCAACCGTAACAGCATTTACAGAGTTTATTAGTTGTCTGTCATGAAGACCTGGACATTAAAGCAATCACTACAAAAGACTTATTCTTCATGTCTACAGATTGAACTGCTCCACAGCAAAGCCTGGAGTCCAACATTAACACAAACATATTCCCTTAAAAAATAACTTTATTTTGTTTAATACATAGGATGGTTTGTAGTGAATTATTAATACATTCAGTTTTATAATTCACACAGGAATGATCCCAACAAATTCTTAAAACTTAAATATTTTCGGATGACAAAAAGGAAACTAACAGTTTAATAAGTAAAAGTCAACTTCCTTTTTGTTTTATTATACTGTATCTTTAATCAGTACACTTGTATGCAATAGTTTATTTTCAGCTAAATATTAAAGTGTTTATAGTAAATTGCATGTGAAGGGTCAGTCACAGGACAACACAAAAGGATGGCACGCAGTTTTCCATGCAATTAAAAAGCGATTAAAAAAAAAATTCCATTCTGTTTTAAGACATGCTTGTTATAAACGTCATTTTCACCATCTCTGTTACAGGATTAAACTGTCAGAACTACATTTTCCTGAATATCTCAGACCACATACCAGCACTCTACAGAATACTAAGAATCGCTTCTCAGATATAAACAAAGATTGGAGTACTGTGAAATCCATTAACAATGAGCAGCACAGCTTTTTCTTTGATTTTCCTAATTCAGTAGAAACACCCTTATGGCTCACTGCCCTGTTTAATATTGAACACTTTTCCTTTGTCCAGTCAAAGGAAAAGTGAATGACGTGTATATGAATGGCTCTAGAAGTGCAAGTAATGTTTCTGATATTATCTGTTTGAGTGACAGAAAGATAGTAGGTTTCACTCCATTAAAGCAAGTCTATACAAAAAAGGCATGTCATTTTAAGAGGTTCCCTTCTTCTGCACCCAGTGGAAAGCTCACTGGTGCCACCCTCTTTGACTTATTCATTCCTCTAAAACACACAAAAGGTTTGAAGTCCAAGTCAATAAAAGCAGTAAAACATCATTCCAAACACTTGGTAACTATTATTTTCTGAATAAATGAGGCAGTTTTATGACAACACTGACACATGATCCAAACCTTTGACTGAGAGTGATGAGACAGAATACAGGACGCCTTGGTTTGATAAGTTTCTCCATAAGCAGCATAACATTCAGGGAGTGTGTCCTGGGAAGGCAGGACCAAACACAGGAGAGGGCAGGAAAAAGACAAACACCAGAGAGAAATCAGCTCTGCACTGACACAGAGTGCTTGCTAAGGCAAGGTGCTGCAAGGACAGAAATCATGCCGCAAACAAGAACAGAACCTTGGTCAAAAAGGTTTTTCTACACTTCTACACTTTTCTACACAGATTTAGACAAATGTCTGACAAACTTTGGTTCATACATATGAACTTAACTTTCCTGTTGCAATGAAATCAGAGCAGACAAAGTGAAAAACTTGTTTGAGCTTTGACCAAGATTTTTAACTGCATAACACCAACTCACAACGGAGGAGTGAACTCACTTCAACTCCATTAACAGGAAGGCTGAGCTGCATTTACATTTAGTGCAGCGCTATAATTAGAAATTGTGCAAAAAGTAGTGTGTGTGTGTGTGTGTGTGTGAACACACACAGAGTGAACGGTCAACCGTTACAGCTCACTGCCATCATGTCTGAGGAGACAGCTCGTTTCAGGATAGTGAACAGTGGGAGCGGTGCCATCTGTGTGTGTATATGCTTGTATTTGAGTGTGTGAGACGTGTGTTCACACATGTATGCTGGAACATGTGTGTGTGTGTGTACGCTGTATGCATCGTCTAGACCAAGGAGCAGTAGCCACCACAGGTTCCACCTCCTGCATCTTCATCGCTGAGCTGGACTCCTCTGCCGTGGTTCTCACTCTGCCATAAGCCGGGAGTCTGGATGATCTTCTCCACCAGCTCCTCAAATGCACACTGAACACCGTCCCTGGTCTTAGCACTCGCCTCTAGGAGCACAGAGTCAGGTGACAAATGGATGAGCAGAGGGACAGGAACAGAGCAGAAGACAAAAAGTAGCAAGACAAACAAGAGAAAAAGAAAAATACAGAGGACACAGCGAGGGGAAACGGGTGCATGGAGGAGGAGGATGGAAATGAGGGAGAAGAGAAAATAAGAAACAGATACAACAATTGTTGATGTCTGCACCTTGATGTCATCATGTGCTGGATTCCCTGACTGCAGCGGCGAGCAGTGGAAAATGTCTCAACAATAAGTGTCAACTCTAGACACTAATAGTGGCCCTTATAGTAGTGGAAGTTATTAGTCGACACCCACTTCACAACATGATGATATCCAGGAACATTATAATAATCAAAGGATAAAGAAAGAAATCTTCTATACAAAGCCAAATCAGAATTAATCAGAGTCAAAGTTTTTGATTTCAGTAAAAAGTTTTAAAGATAAAAACTTTTCAACTCACTCTTTTATACAGCACTTTACTGACAAATGTGAAAAATAAAAGTACAGAGGAAAAACTAAAACCATGATATATGACACCTGTTTTAGAAATACTATGCAGGAATTCCTCAAGCAAGTATGATAGTTATTTAAAAGCTGTTTGGCCCGTGTAATAGTCCGCTGTAACTCATGCCCAGCAGCCCTTTGTAGAGAGGGGAATCCTCCGAACTTACCTATAAAAAGCATGGAATGTTTTCTTGCAAACTTCAGCCCTTCGGCCCTGTCTAGCTCGTGGTTTTCCTAAAACAAAGGAGAGGTAATGGCTTATTTAAGGTCTACCAGGCCGAGCTGTCAGCTACTGTGGGGTTTTCAAAGGGGGAAGAGGAAAAGTGATTTTCACAGACAAAGGAAAGGACGCAAAAATTCATAATGATCTACTGAGTGGGTATTTTTATTCCCACTCTGGTAACCTGGTAAAATATTAGCTGATTGAATTATGAGGGGCCACTTAATTTATTCAACAAGTGAAATCTCAGCCTTTTTTGGAAGATAATTTTGGCAATTTCTTGTCCTGTTCTGTAGGACATATGTCAAAATTAATTTATATCAAGATGTGGTTTATTTCATTCCATTCAGACTTACATAGTGTATTTGTTAAAACAAAACTAGGAAAGTCTTTGGTCATAAGAAATATGCATATCTATATTTTATAGTGTCTCCTTTTTTGACAAACTCACTTTACAGGCATTATTTATTTCTTCTCTTAAAAGAACCTTGTTAACTTGCATAAATCTGCATACCATATCGATTTTGTTTCCTACGAGCATCTTCACCAGGTCGTTCCTCGTACAGTAAGTTTCCAGCTCGTTAAGCCAGTTATCGAGCTTGGTGAAGGTTTCCCGTCGGGTGACGTCATACACTGTGCCAAACCAAATAGACATATTTACAGTTAAGTCTATACTATAAACACGTTATTCAATCTCTACACACAATGAAAGAGCAGTGGGACCAAAGCAAGACTGTGCAATGGACACAGCTTCTGAATTTTCCATCTCTTAATGCAGCATAAAGCAACAGCACAATATGGTAAAATGAGAATCATTACCCGAGCGCAATCCCTTTTTATCCCTGTTATATCATTTTTCTTTCAAGGGTGATATACGTAGGTGCTAGGAAGGACCAACAAAACATGAAACCAAACAAAATGATAGAGTATTATTTAAAACCCATGGAAAATAAAAACAAAAGCACATTTTGTGATTGTGTCAGAGCAGCGCTGCAGCAGGGTGCCTTCAGTTTCTATACATTATTAAAGTCTTCAAACCCACAGACAAGTCTGTTTAACATATTTCCAATATGCTGGTGTGTATCTGCACATGGAGCAGGATGTGAGTGAGTGTGTGTGTGTGTGTGGGGGTCACAGGATGAAAACCCATCACAATTTTTACAACCCGGGGCGTGACTCTGAAGTGAAGAGGGCAAACACACACATGTTTGAGCAATGATGGCGTCAACAGCTTGGCTTACCCAGGATGACTCCCTGGGCCCCGCGGTAGTAACTAGGTGTCAGGGTCCGGAATCGCTCTTGTCCAGCAGTGTCCTGCAAAACACAACCAGCTTAGCACTACTGAACACACTCACAAGACTGATGGCTCAAACAGTAACATACCAGGGCACACTCATATAAACAACAAGACTGACTAGTCTGTGTCCCTCATGGTGTGTGTGGACAGAAGCAGTGTTACATAAGCGCCATCTTCTGGGGACTTGAGTCTATAGTCACGGAGGACAAAACGTATCTGCTCTGACAGACAACATGCCTGTTGTCCTACATTACTGTTACTGAATTATTGTAGAGTGTCACTTACCCATATTGCCAACTTTGCCTTGTTACCATCCACAGAAATGGTCTTCACTTTGAAGTCAACTCCTAGACAATGAAGACAGTCACTCACTCATCCTACCATGATGACTTCATCTTGCTTCACTACCCATTTGATGACTATTACAGGTTTGGCCAATTACTGCCAAGAATATTATAGCATGGCGACAGGCTATAATTATCAATGATGAACTGTCAAAACATACATGTCTCTGAACTTCTGTTAACCCCAGCTGTTCAGCCTGGCAGTATGCCCATGTCCTGTATTTAAATTATGCTGTGCCTGTGTATTCATATCAACTATAAAAGCAAGGTGTGTTTGAATGTCCTAAACTAAATCCTACATTGGTCCATGTGAAAAAATAAAACATAAAAATACATCACCTGTAAGATGGCAGACATCAATAACTCAACCTTAAAAATCTCTGGCAGGTCCCAAAGGAAAAGACATTTACATGAAAATAACAATGTTGTCTCCTGTATTGCCTGTGTGCAGTGTCTCAGTGTGCAGTGACAAGATGACATATCGGCCTGCGTTTTAGCATCCACTGACAGATTTACCAGCTAAATGGGCCTGTTTTTACATCTGGGACTGGGGAGTTCAGTACGGAGCCAAAACCATGGAGGGAGAAAAAGGACATGAACACACACACATGACACATTGGATGTGTTGACGCACGTCAAACATTCATTCACTTTCTGGATTGGAACATCTGGGCCACCGTACTTTCACTACTTATCTCGGTTGATTCTGTTTATGTAGTTTTGCAGCGGTTATTGTGTATTTGAAATATGCAGACATTCCTGATGTAGCACACGGGGACAGCGTGTGGAAAACTTCACAAAATAATTTACTGTCACACTCTGGCCGATCCTGAATCTGTGTCGGGGACAATTAATAAAGTTAGCGCTGTGGTCACCTGCAGAAATGCGCACAGACAGATGTTCATATCACATCAAACGCACAGGAAATCATTCTACATACAGCTGGAAGGTTCCACACTGTAGAAAGATGTTATTTATGCTACAACATAACAAGGAAAATGCACTAAAATCATATAAATAGATGGTTTCGTTTGCTTAATATCAGCTGTACAGTGGAAATATGATTGGAAAAAGATTTGCGCCGCTCCCGGTGTGTGTTATGCGCATCGCTCTGTGCCAGGGTCAGTGTGTGTGTGTGTTTTGGCCTTTATGCTTTAAAAGTCATATTTCCCGACGCACGCTCTCTGTGTGTTCACCTGTGTGTGCGATACAGAGACAGAAATGACGTTGTCATGTAAATAAGATAAATAACATGAGGCTGTTTAGTTAGTTTAATAAAAGAACAACGTACAGATCTGTTCTATAGGAAAAGAAACCTGAAATGACTTCTAATGTGATCTGTCGCTGTACAGAATCAAATTAAATAAAATTAACTTGACCTTCTTGGGGGGGGCCCCTACATTATACCCTTGTATAATGGTAGGGGAAACACTGCAGTTAATATGTGATCTTGGACTGTTACCACCACCGTTTGTTTCATAAAGCTCTATTTTTATTTTACTTTTCTATTAAATGACCTCACTCATTGTTACTCACCTATTGTTGCTGCTTGTTCTGGGTCAAATGTGTCATCTGTGAATCTTAAGAGGAGGCTGTGCACAGGGAGAAGGAAATGAAGAGATTAGGACTCATTATTAATCATTGTTTTTCAGTAAGTCTATTGCACACAGGTTGAACCAGAATCAGGTTTCAATTTGCCCGGCTCACATTACTTGACCTGTGGCACCAGTCTAATCTAAATCTATCTATCTCATTCTATTGATCATTTTTCCTGCACTTGCATTACACAGACAAGCTCTGGATGACATCACCACTTGATTACAGTCAGCAGGACAAGGTTCAATGACTAATCAAGTGCAAAAGCCTTAATCACACTGCTGATGATGGGGATGATGCTCTTCCCTTGACCCAGGCATAATTCTCTTATTTTCCTCATCGACCATCATGAGAGATGCTGCAGCAACAAGTGTTTATTATTTAGGGGGGCAAACAGCCAAGGAGGCGCTTGGAGACAGCAAAGACAGAAATGTATCATTTGTTTGTGTGAAATGAGACTTGTGTATTCTTTGCCAGGCAGACATCTCTCTGATGATTGCAGGGCTTCTACAGATTGAAAGGAAACAAATCTGTAAACTATTTGAAATTTACTCCAGTCTACTTGACAATTCAACATAACATTTAATACAAATTATAATGTGAATTACTTTATTGTATTAAGAAAAAGTCTCTTGATAAAAAGAATATATTTTATATATAATAAAAATGCTTTTTAGAAACAATGCCCTTAGCCTGAAAAATGCACTAAAAGACAGCATGCAGGACAGCTGGCAACAAATTCATCTTTCTTTCTGGAAATCTAAACAAACCTTGCTCTATGTAACACAGTAAGCTAACGAACACTACTGGAGTAATTGTAAAAGGGAAAGAAAAAAAAAAAGTTCACACACAAGACTAAAATGAATTTGTTATAATCAATAAATTACCTTACTAGGATAATGCCAAAAACGTGCACAGAGAAAGCAAGAAATGACAACAGAGTTTTTGCTGCACAGATGAAACCTTACTGCCAGCAGTCTGTGATCTAAGCAGCATGAATTTATACAAATATCTGAGATTATTCACAACCACTCTAATGCTTGACTAATCCAAAAAGACAGGTATTCCAATGTCCCTTTTACATTTGATCCTTTGTTGATCACGATGAAGATCCTAGCCTTGAAACTACTAGGCAAAAGCCCTATAAGCTTTTGTGGTTCATGTTACAATTTGTTATTTTGACAATCTAAGGCTTGGTAATCAGTCAGCACAGAAAGATGATTTCTTTGGCTAGACAGTGCACTTGTCAAAAGGCTAATAACAGAACTTTGGGCAGCTTGTTATCCATGTACCATGCTATGGTTCTGGAAGGCATGCTGTACTCAGTACCATAGTTTGCAATGTGATGGTTGATGGCTCAGACAAGCTATCAGGATTCTTTCACGCGGTCTGGGAATATCTGGGGGAAAATTTTTTGATTTTAAACAAGTCCTGCTAGAAATCTTTTTATTGATAAATGTGCCCTGAATGAACATTATTCTTTCTTGATTTGTTGTTAGATTATGTGTGATGCTTTTGAAACACTGTTCAGCAAGTGACTGTTATTTCACGTCTTTTGCAAAGTGAATACTAGAACTTGCCTTAGCTAACACCTTAGCCTAGCCATTGCAGTTAGTCTGACTAATTTAATAGAAATCCGAAGCCATGAAGCCAAACAATTACAGTTGCATTTTTTAGCATGTTGAACATATTTGAGCTATGTGATCATATATGGGATTACATATAATATCATTAACTGAATGTTAATGAAGCACACGTGCACTGTTTAGTATTCATCATAAACACCACTAAACCTCAATGAACCATGCTGTTTATAACTACTAATGGCTTAAAGGCTGCTGGTGAACTGGCATGTTACAGTGACAACGATAAAAATAAAAGCTACATGATTTAAGGCAGTATAACAGTATATGTCTAAAATCACACGTTATTAAAAACACATTTTCATATTCATAGGAGAGGTAGTGGTGTTACAGTCTTATGTTACTGTTGAGACACAGCAGTGTATGATGGAACAGGGGTCAAATCAAGTCACTCTGCCTCCACTATACGGGAACAGATGCACTGATTAACTGTGGCTCTATCAGCAGCATTCTGAAGGCAGGAATAGGTCTGGAGTTGACACCGAAATGAAAATTAAATTCATAAAATGTCATTTCAAAATAAGAGCTGCCATTCACTAAATTCATCAAGTGACACCTGCAAACATTTTGATTGGCCATGTTGAATTCAGCTTGTTAATTACATTATCATGCTATGGAACATACATTTTTTAATAAGAAAAAAGAGCAGTGGTGGAAGAACTATTTAGCTCAGTAGCAATACAACAGTGTAGAAATATTCTGTTACAAGTAGAAGTCCTGTTGTCAAAACCTTACTCAAGTAAGTATTGACATCAAAATATAGTTAAATTACCTTTGTCAGAATAATATATATTACTACTAAATTATACTGCTGCATCATTAATCTACAGGCGACCTGTTCAGGGTGTACCTCGCCTTTCGCCCAATGACAGCTGAGGTAGACTCCTGCATCCCCACGACCCTTAAGAGAAAAAGCGGTTAGGATAACCGATGGATGATTAATCCAACTGCCATTCCAATTATGATGTCAGTGTGTGTGATTATGTAACCGCCAAGACAGATTCAATCAATTATCTAGATGTGTGAAAGTGACAACCTATTCTCTGTTTGTGTACAGTTACAAAGAGGTGACCAGTCAGTCTGTTTAGGTACTGGAGTGTGTGGTGTGTATAGTCACATGACTTTACATGGTGCAGTGTTGACAACCAGCAGACAGAAAGAAACATGTAATCAATTAATAATGATTAAGTTTCATGCTTCATTTTTCACAAAACTCTTGCAGTTAATGTGCTAATTGTTTGACTGTGCTATGATCAGGAGTCACAATGTTGGCTATTTCTATAGTGTTGCACATTCCTGAAAGATATTAGATCATTTTTGTCCTCTTAGCATCTGGTATCTTTTTCTTCCTATTTTGCTTGCAGGACAAAGCTGCCTAATAACTGTGCACACCAGAATATATGTCGGGCCTCAATTTAAAACACAACCTTCTCCCAATCAAGCAATTTGATAACATGTAAATAATTCTCCAGGGTGAGTAATTCCTAACAGAGCTCTGATTTCCACATAATGGCAAAGTCAGCTGTGTTAAAAGCTATGCAGCAGAGCATTTCTACCGAGGGCAGCATTAACTGTGAACAAGTTGGAGACGCAAGCGCTACAAATACAGTAATTATGATTAGAAAAAGGGGGTGATTCTTGTACTGAAATCTAGTTATTTACAAACTGTGACTGTTACAATTCACATCTTCACTTAACGTTACATTTCCTAACATACAGGTGACTAAGATAATTATCGGCGCGTATGACAGTAAAACCATATAGACAGGACAAAAAACTGGTTTCGACTGCAAAGAGAACAACATCTTCACCCAACTATGTTATACGTGAACAAAGATGATGTCATATCCAGCTAACGTAATGACAGCTAGTTCATGTTAGCTGGTCAGCTCACCAGCCGTGCTGACCAGCTTTAGCTTACAGTAACGTTAGTCGGACATTGACCCGTTTATCCTATTATGAAGAAAGAAAACCACAACTGAATCTACGTTATATAATTTCGAAAACCTGAAGTATATTTTGAACACCACTTTCTTTTTCTGGCTGCTATGCTAATACTAGCTAGCTAACGTAAGCAGTGAGCCACGACATCAGTTTCTAAGAGATGACTTCAGCTTACCTGGACTTTCCAACACCACTTTCCCCTATTATCAGTATTTTCAGTGTCGTTAGTATATCTTCTTCCATTTCCCCTTTACAGTGAACTGTTACTCAATAAATAGTTACAACAGACTGGTTAAAGTGATTGGTCTTAGGTAAAATGCGTCCCTGTTTACGGCTCTACATAGATCGTTTCTCAGACAGCATTACGAAGTCTCACTCCAACCTTCTCCGGTGTGACTTCCGGTTGGCATTTATACGCAAGTATATTTATCTTATTTATAATTACATTACAAAGCACACACAATTGCTAATATGCCACATTGAACATGGAAATCAGGTGTATATTAATAAAAATATGTTTCCGCTAGGTTGTATGGTCTTACTCAATTTTGAGTGATTTGAAAATCATGCTTCTACCAGTGGCAAACAACATCAGCAGATGTCTATTGATTGTCATTGATTTTCAATATAAATTGTATTGTTTTTATATTTCCGGAAGCTGCATATAGAATTTTAATCATTACCGAAATAAAAAATATATATAATTATAATTACACGTCTTGCTCAGACCATCAAAAGTTTGACTTCAAAGCTATTAAATAACACAAGGAATTATGTAGTAAGCTAAAAAAGTGTATTTTAGATAAATATCTGTGAAGATTCTCAGTCATCCAGGTCATGGTTATCTCAAAAAAACGGTTTTTTAATGGCAACTGGAC